>CM053788.1:62416864-63016864 GCA_028749045.1 Cupressus sempervirens | reverse complement strand
GTATGTAATGGAAACCCGCCGGTTATAACTTCGTGAAAGACTTTGCAAGAAAGCTCTAATACCACTGTAATGGGCACCTATTGGTTATAACTTCGTGAAACACTTTGCAAGCAAGCTCTGATACCACTGTAATGGCTCTGATACCACTATAATGGATACCCTAGAAATGGCTCTGATACCACTGCTGAAATAATATTAGTTCTCACAATGATAAAATCAAGTACATAGCAATGTATTCCAAAGGCCAAACCCCAAGGGAATGACGTCTAGAATGTTACAAGAGAGGATGAACGTCCTCTAATGCCAAGAAAGATATGTGACTCACACATCCAAGCTCTTATCAAATGCAATTCACAATCAACCGATGCTAAACAATGAGACTCTCACCCCTATTTATCCTTTTCCTTCACCCTTCTAGAAGGAACTAAAACATTAATTAATTGCAAGTACTAGAAGCTTCCCCTTCCAATAATTAATGCACTCTCTAGAAAATCCTCCCTTGCAATACAATAATTAATTGTGCTTCTAGAAAATTAAATTACTAGAGGCTTCCCCCTTTCCAATAATTAATACACACTCTCGAAACTTCTCCCTTGTAATACAATAATTAATTAAATTAATTAAATATAAAGTCACCTTTTAATTTTTAATTTATTTAATGACTTTATAAGAAATTAATTTAACTACTAAAATGGAGACATTACAGTCTGCCCTCCTTGAAATTGCTTGTCCTCAAGCAATTCAACAACACAATGAACTCCAACCTCCACCTGGATCCCAATTGAAGTAGTATGTGACATCCCTGTGGGCATTAAACTAACTGCAAACCAGCATCATCAGGACCAACCATATATCATGAACCTAGCACCCAAAACTTGTGTTGATGATGTAGAAGTCAGAATATCACCAGAAGGTAACTCCGTAGAAGATCTACGAAAACTCTTATTCCCTGTATCCACCCACATAATATATATTGGACTGGAATATTGATCATCACCAACATGCATTGAAAAAGATGTAGCTATAGGTGAACCATATGTACTCATGCCAACTGTATCAACAATAGGTGTAGCCACATCAAAATATATGGACACAAGAACAACACTAATTGTTGCAACAGGAAACTGAACTGAATTTGTAGTTGATGAAAACTCATAATCAACATGTGCACCATTATTAGAACATACATCAACCACTACATGCATACTGCTAAACTCCTCATCGGATGTTTCAACTAACACAGAAGTGGCTGCTGACATGACAACATCCTCGCATTCTCCTAATCCCACTATTGTTGCATCGCCATCCCCTGACAAAGCCTCATATGTGGACTCCTAACTCAACACCAGATTGCGAATCAATAATATTGGAGCGTAAACCCACATCTACCGACTCCATTGAAACACCCACATCACCAACATCATAGCTAAGTGGCTCTATATGTGTCTCGATCCCACCTGAGGAATCAACTACCTTCTGCACTGGAGCAACATACAAATCGTCAATGTTGATGCCCATCTATCTAGCCATAAGCTGCAACATCATATCCATTCGCCTATTCTGCTCCTCTAATGTACCCAGTAACCTGAACGTTACATTTTCTTGATATGGACCGATATACATTTTGTCAAACACTTTTCCCTCTATCCAGCTGTCCCAAATTCCCTATAAAACCTCCACAGAATGGCAGGACTTATAGCTCTGATACCACTGTAATGGGCACCTACTAGTTATAACTTCATGAAACACTTTGCAAGCAAGCTCTGATACCACTGTAATGGGCACCCTGGAAATGCCCAAGAACTAAACCAATTGCTGAAAGCGATTTAAATGTCTTTGCATAAATTTCAATCCACACAAAATGAGCAAGAAAGAATTTATGCAAATTGAAGACTGAACCACTGCTGAAATAATATTAGTTCTTACAATGATAAAATCAAGTACAAAGCAATGTATTCCAAAGGCCATACCCCAAGGGAATGACATCTAGAATGTTACAAGAGAGGATGAATGTCCTCTAATGCCAAGAAAGATATGTGACTCACACATCCAAGCTCTTATCAAATGCAATTCACAATTATCCGATGCTCAACAATGACTCTCCCACCTCTATTTATATTTTTCCTACACCCTTCTAGAAGGAAACCAAATATTAATTAATTGCAAGTACTAGAAGCTTCCCCCTTCCAATAATTAATGCACTCTCTAAAAACTCCTCCCTTGCAATACAATAATTAATTGTGCTTTTAGAAAATTAAATTACTAGAGGCTTCCCCCTTTCCAATAATTAATACACACTCTAAAAGCTTCTCCCTTGTAATACAATAACTAATTAAATTATTTAAATATAAAGTCGCCTTTTAATTTTACTTTATTTAATGACTTTATTAGAAATTAATTTAATTGCTAAAGTAGGGACATTACAATGTATAACATATTTGGAGGGAAGTTTACAGTTGCAATGTTCCCTTTCTGAACTAGTATTAATTTTATATAATTATAAAAAAAATTAAATTTATAAAAAATAAATGAACAAATAAATAAATATTAATTTTAATATAATACAGTTATGTGACAGCTAAGTATTGAAGTCTCTGAAGAGATAGTATTGGTAACCATTGGATGAATTTCAAAAGTATTTCTGAATGCATCTGGCTGAATGAAGTTCTCGTATTCTAGGTAATTTAAGTGAGGAGAATTGATTGTGCATGATTAAAATGTGTCTAAATATATCCTCTAATGAATAGAAATCAGTAATAGACTCACTTGAGATCATATTGATTGATTGATTATTGCTGACTCTGTTGACTGAGCCGTCTCACGGGACGAGCCTGAAAATGTTTATTTGTTTTGTCACAGAAGTGAAAGTGTTACAATTGTCTGAGGATTATTTAGGAGGGTCTTGAGACAAACAATAAAAGATAATAATTCTGATTATGAATCGACAGCAGATATTTGTGCCTTGACAATGGAGAATACAAAGTTGAGCATAATTATTAATCCGACAGATTGAATACAACAAGGCAGACTATGAGACATTACGACATTATAGAAGAGCAGAGCTATATCAAGTGGAAATTTATTTCATTAAAATTACCAGGCTAATACATGACAGGAGTCTGCACCAATAATAACTTTAGTGGAGAATATTTCCCGATTGGCAAATACTTAATGTCGGCAGTTTGAAAAATGGCAAATAAACGGATCCGATCAGGGTGGCCAATTCACCCCAACTCTATAAATTTTTTGTATCGATATAAGGGTTTCGCTAATAATATCTATGTGTGTATTTAATATTTTCACCAGGAAATTTGGAAGTGTGTCTTAATTGATGATCGATTTCGCCAAAGCCATGAAAAGTTCTATTTGCCTGAGGCCCCAACTCACCACTATTACAAGGTAATTGGTAAATACTTGCTTATAAATAACAGAGACCGAAAGGTCAATTTATACAAAAGGAAGAGACGATGTTTCCTTAGGAAACAATCGTAAAGAATAGAAACATTCTATTCCAGAGAAAGCAAAAAACGAAAGCAAACTAAAGCTAAAGATATTTACAAGATAACCATTAACTAATAATAGACGTCTTATCTATTATTGTAATACCCTCCCTTAATGGTTAATCTATCTAACACACCAAGCTGTCCTCTGAATTTGACAAACTTATCAGGACCAAGAGGCTTGGTGAGAATGTCTGCAGTCTGATCTGAGGTAGGAACATACTGCAGATCTATAGTCCCGTCTTCAACCAGCTGTCGTATGTAATGACAATGAACATCCATATGCTTGGTTCGTTCATGGAAGACTGGATTCCGTGCTAACTTGATAACGCCTTCGTTATCAACAAACAGAGTAGTCGGTCCTGCTGGTGACATCTGCATATCCCCAAGCATCCGACGAAGCCAGACAGCTTCACATCCTGCCTTAACAGTCCCTCTATATTCAGCCTCTGTAGAAGAGAGAGAAACTGCCTGCTGCTTCTTACTGGTCCATGTAACTGCACCGGATCCCAAACTGAACACATATCCAGATGTTGACTTTTTATCATCAACAGAGCCTGCCCAATCTGAATCTGTGAACCCACTGAGTTTAGGATTAGAACTCCGAGAATACAGAAGTCCATAATCAGAAGTGCCCTTCACATAACGAAGCACACGCTTTGCTGCCATCCAATGATCAGCCTTAGGAGCTGTCATAAAGCGTGAAATATAGCTGACTGCGAAGCTGATATCAGGCCTAGTAGCAGATAGGTAGATGAGGTTGCCTACTAGTTGCCTATACGTAGTATCATCAACGGAAGGAGACTCAGACTTGGCTGACAACTTGAGACCTTTCTCCATAGGTGTAGATGCAGGTTTGCAATCCTGCATTCGGAATTTGTCTAACAAGGCTCTGGCATATTTGGATTGAGAGATGAATATACCAGAAGACTGTTGCCAAACTTCAACACCTAAGCAATAATGCATGAGCCCAAGGTCAGTCATATCAAAAGACTGGCATAAGTGTTGTTTGATTCCCTGAATCAAAGATGCCGAACTGCCAGTGATGATCAGATCATCCACATAGATAACCAGAAGGATGATGTCACTGTCAGTAGTCTTGATGTACAGATTTGAGTCTGAAGAACTCCTCTTGAAGCCTTGATCACTGAGGTACGTATCAATCTTGATGTACCATGCCCGAGGGGCCTGCTTCAAACCATAGAGAGCTTTTACCAATCTGAGAACCTGATGGTCTTTACCAGCAACCTTGAAACCAGGAGGCTGCATCATGTAGACCTCTTCATGGAGATCACCATTCAGGAAAGCACTCTTTACGTCCATCTGATGGACCTTCCAGCCAAACTGTGCTGCCATGGCTAAGACTAATCTGATGGTGCTCATCTTTGCAGTAGGAGCAAAGGTCTCCTCATAATCAATGCCCTAATGCTGAGAAAAGCCGTTTGCCACTAAACGAGTTTTGTACTTATCCAAAGTACCATCTGATTTGTATTTGATTTTGTAGACCCATTTGCAGCTAATGGGTTTCTTCCCTGGGGGAAGATCAGAAAGGACCTAAGTGTTGTTCTTCAGCAGGCTCTGGTGTTCAGATTGCATGGCCTGTTCCCACGCTGGAATTCCTTTAGCCTCGGAATATGTTTGAGGTTCAAACACACTGTGAATGTTGGCCATAAGAGCAAAGTTAACAGAATCTATAGTTTTGCTCTTTTTCCGAGTAGTTCTCCCATCAATGAGCTCATCATCATGAAGATCAGCAAGTGTCTTAGCCCACCACTTAGGCCGGAGAGGAGAATGACCAACAGTAGTACTAGGAGATGCTTGATCAGCAGGATCCTGATCAGAAGAATCTGGATCAAACTCAGGTGACGCATCTTCAAAATGACGTGATCCTGCAGGAGAAGCCGGAGGTGGCTGTACAGGTATCACTGGCAGGACTGGAGCTGTAGGAGCTACTGGAGCCCTCCCATCAGGTGGACCTAATGGAAACCGAACTCCCAAATCATGAACCTGCATAGGCTGGTCTGTTGGATCAGGAACAGGAGAAACAGGCATGAATGGTCCTCGTTGCTCATCAAAGACTACATCGCGGCTGTATATGAGACGAGATGTCTCAACATCAATAAGGCGGTAGGCTTTGTGAAGACTGCTATATCCAGCAAGCATCAGTTTTTGACTCTTGGCATCCAACTTGGTGCGTGAAGCATCAGGGATCCAAACAAAAGCAAGAGAGCCAAAAACCTTCAAGTGACTGATTCTGGGCTTGCGACCTGACCAGGCCTCTTCCGGAGTTTTACCTTTGACCGCCACTGTGGGTGACCGGTTCAACAGATAAACTGCAGTGTTAACTGCTTTTGCCCAAAAACGCTTCGAAACATGTCTGTGTTCGAGCATGGAACGAGCCATCTCGGTGATTGTCATGTTCCGACGTTCAACTACACTGTTCTGTTGTGGCGTGTGGGGTGTGGTGAACTGGCGTTGGATGCCATGTGTATCCAAGAAGCTGGAGAAAACATTAGAACAAAATTCCCCCCCCATTGTCTGATCTAAGAGTAATAATAGATTTTCCAGACTCTTTTTCAACTAAGGGTTTAAACTTCTGAAATACAATAAATGCATCGGATTTCTTTTTAAGGAAATACACCCACATTTTTCTACTGAAATCATCTACAAACAACAGAAAATACCTATACCCAAGAACAAAAGGAGTGGCCATAGGGCCGCAGATATCAGCATGAACAAGCTGAAGTACTTGAGAAGCTCGCCAAGAATCGCCACTGGGGAAAAGTGTGCGATGTTGCTTCCCAGCCTGACATGCGTCACAAACTCCAAGGTGTTGGGTTTGAATCTCTGGCAAACCAAGAGCAAGCTCATCCCAAGCAAGTTGTGAGAGATAATGCACATTTAAGTGCCCATATCGCTGATGCCAAAGTGTGCTGATGGAAGATCGCCGAGCAGCCATAGCTAAGTCCTGAGAATCACCAGAATCAGTAAGTCTGAAAAGACCATGATCCTCAAGACCAACTGCAACAGTAGACTTAGTCGCCCGATCAGTGATGGTGCACTGATGTGAACTGAAGGTGACTGCCAAGTGTGGAGAATGTCGCAGCAACTGACTGACCGAGAGTAGATTTAGTTCCATCCCTGGAACATAGTACACATCAAGGAATATGAGCTTCCTACCAACAGACTGAATTTGAATGTTGCCTTTACCAACAACCGTGTACTCTTCTCCACCACCAAAGATAACAGAATCTGAATAAGGCTGGTAGTCAGTAAACCAGTCTCTGCGGTGAGTGAAATGTCGAGAGGCACCTGAATCAATGTACCAGGCAGATGACTGTACATGATCTGCAGGTCTTTTAGCCATGAAGGCATAAAAGGCAGATTCCACCTGCTCAGTGTGCTCTGCACTGTTCGCTTTGGGTTGCGAACCTGATTGCTTAGACTGGGCAGCTAAGTGTTTCCAACATGCAACCTTCATGTGACCATACTTGTGGCAATAGTTGCATTGAATGTTCTTTTTGGTACCATCGGATGCTGGAGTAGAAGACTTCTGCTGAGATGGTTGCTGAAACTTGCCCTTATCCTTCTGAAAGGATTTCGCAGCAAAGGCTTGCTCAGTGGAGGTGGAACTGGAGCTGCTACCGAACTGTTGTTTCCACCGATCTTGCTGAAGTAGCAGGGTGCAGAGATCAGTGAACTTTAGTTCAACCCCAGTAGATGTGATGTTGAGAGTCTCGATAAAATGCTCATAGGAATTTGGTAAACTCCGAAGAGTGATTACCACAATATCCTCTTCCTCCATCTTGCGACCGATGGCAAGTAACTGATCACGGATTTCCTGAATCCGATTCAGGTGTGCCTGGAGCGAGGTGCGCTCATCCATGACAATAGAAAACAGAGTGTTTTTCAGAAAGAAGGCTCTGCTCTTGTCGGAAGTCTCATGAAGACCTTTTAGATGTGTCCAGATTTCGGCCGCTGTCTTGCCAGATGGAATCTGAGAAAGCTGGTCATCAGCTACGGAGAGTTTGAGAAGCATTACTGCCTCTCGATTGTTCAGATCCCATGTATCTTGATCAGGACCCGGAGAAGTCGGACACTGCTTAACACCCAGAACAAGTTGATCGGTGTTTCGATATTCGAAGATTGCGATGATGCGCTACTTCCAAGTTCCATAATTGCGACCATTGAATTTGGAATTATGCTCGAGCAGAATATTTGTCAGAGATGCCATGGCACGTTTTTCAATGAAAAACTGTAAAAATTTGTGAAGGCACATTCTTCGAGGCAAAAATACGGAAGACCCAAAAGAATCAGAGAATGACCCAAAAGAGAGCTCGAAAAACCCAGAAGGAATCTGCTGTCATTTTCTGAATCTGCTGGCTCAAAAATTGAGGCACAAAAATTGAGGCACAAAAATCGAGGCACCCAGAAAAAACAAACGACAACCTAGTTGAGCTCTCGAAAAACCCACCAAGAATCTGCAAAAAAAAAAAAAAAATTCGACCCCAAAAATTAGGGTTTCGAAAAAAAACAGCCCTAGCTGAAAAAAGCTTGAAAAAACTTCAGATTTCTTGATGAAAAATGGTCGAATCTGCTTCCCAGAGCATGATGACAGACTGAGACGGCTAAGAGCATGAAGATTTGATACAGAAACATGCAGATTTTCACCCCAAAAACGCGAGTCTTCAAAAAATGGCCACGATTTCCACGCGATTTGCAGACCCGTAATTCGGGAATTTCTCCAAGCGAAAAACCCTAGGTGGGTTTTGGAGAAATTAGCTGAAATAATTTTGGAAAAATTTAAACAAATAATTTCAAGAAGAAATTATAAATTTTTCCAAAAAAATTTAAGTATTTAGCTCTGATACCATATTACAAGGTAATTGGTAAATACTTGCTTATAAATAACAGAGACCGAAAGGTCAATTTATACAAAAGGAAGAGCCGATGTTTCCTTAGGAAACGATCGTAAAGAATAGAAACATTCTATTCCAGAGAAAGCAAAAAACGAAAGCAAACTAAAGCTAAAGATATTTACAAGATAACCATTAACTAATAATAGACGTCTTATCTATTATTGTAATAACCACAATATTCGCCAATTCTATTACAAGCCCATCCCTAATAGATGATCCATAAATTGCCTAGAAAAATTAAATAAGACGTGTTAGAATTATACAGGATTCACCAAATACATGTATACCATTTAAAATTCCTGCTGAGCTCGTCAAATAGGGATCAGTATAAATACAATGAAAGATCAGTTTTATTTTTACACATTTTGGTCAGTTCTAAGCTCTCAAATTGGATCAATAGCCTAGTTTCAGACCAGGAACAACCGTTGCTGCATTGCCAACTGCTAGTGCACACTGCAGCAGTGCTACTCACTAAGAATCTGAAGTTAAGTGATTATTTGTTTAGCAATTAAAAATTTTTAAAAATTACAAAATGATACTCAATTTGAAAATAGTTTAGAAATTATCTTGTTGAGCTTGTAGTTCACTTTTTTTTCTCATCAACAGTCGAAATCATTTTCTATTTAATTTATTGAATGTTATATTGTATAAAATAATATAGTACCATGTATTTTGGGGCAACATCTATGCACTACACCATGTAATGATTAATTATAAATTGAGATACACTGAGTATAATATTTTTTAATTATTTAACAATTGCAGTAATGAATTTTTAGGAGACTTTGATAACTCTAATGACAGCTTCAAGAAAATCCATCAGAACTTCAGGTCAAAATAGACCATACATGTTGATCTGCGATCATCCAACGATCATTAAATTGACTTAGATTACTGTAAATAAGTAATATACTTAATTAAATCACAACTGAAACCTTTCATTCATTCAATCCAACACGTCACACCAATAGGCATCTCCTTTCCGGAGGAAGTTTGTAGAAATGTGTATCCTTCAGAATTTCAGCTCGAAATAAAGCTCATGTCATTGATCTGCAATCATCCAACGGTGAATAAATATATCAATTATTACAGCTTATGCCACGTGGGTATGAGCAGGTGTGTGTCGAGTGGGTCCAGGTTGTTTAGGGTTTAGGGTTGCAAAGTCTACAAAATTCTACAATTGGCTGCCAGATTGGTATTTTTTGAGCTGAAGTACTAAGTGATGACAGCTATTGATGATAATACTAAATGAACATTTACTCCCTGATTTCATTGAGATTTGGTGTACTTTCATTGGCAAGTAAGGCGGTACAACCTCCCAGCAAAAGGCTTGATGGAATGCTTAAAGACCACAAAGCAAGATCGACGATCGTTTTAAAGATACTAATAACTATCACTTGGCATGAGTGGCTTAAGGTAAGCGAAGTCAAACTGTATTGCATGACATATCCACGACTCCACTATCAAATTGATCATTTGCCTATAAGTTGGACATTGAGGTAGCTCCACTTCATAGTTCATTGTCCAAAACTAAAAGAGTCTAACTAGTGGAATTTGAAGAGCTCAGAGAGATGGACATCAACCATACTCTAGTGATCGTTTGTAGGAGAAGTCAATAAGAAGCACCTAATTCTGGTACAATTGAATGACCTTACCTACATCGTGCATTCAATTTTGAATGTGCTAAGTCTAAAGTTTGTTTGCAATAGTGCCTCATAGGCACAAGGTTAGGTCTGACATTCCATTTTTTTTCCCTAGTCATGATCTTATATGCACGAGTGTCCGAGAAGTGGGGGAAAAAGCTCACCCAAATGTTGTTTCAGCATTGATGTTGTGCTTAACAATGCGGATGGGAATATCCACATTCCCCTGCCATATGAATACTATAATATCCCCGTCATAAAATAGTCTATTAATCAAATCTTTGTTAATGGGCCGATTGATTTAAAATATCTCGAACCCATTTTAGTTTTTGTTTCTGTAGCTAAGTGTAGCCATCGGCTATCTTTGTACACCCTCGGAAAGTTTTCCCAACAGGTATTTAAGCATAGCTTGTAGGTAGTCGTAGGTATGCAATTTGGATTATTTTCTTTGTACTGCAAATTCCTATTGGAGTTCTGGATTGTTCGCCATTTCAGAAGTGAAAGATCTTCCCTACTTGGCTTTCCGGTTTTAGTGGGATTCATACCTCACCCTATTCCATCGCCTATAATATTTCGCTCGGATCGGGCAAATCGGAGCACCATCTTGTGGCAAATATTATCCGAAGATTATACATGTTCTATCTCCATTCGTGTTTTCGCATTATTTGATGAATTTGGGTCTCTGAGTTATTGCATGTCCAAACATTTCTTTTCATACATCGTTCACTTCTCCCTGCACAAAGTAGTTCATCTTTCTGTGTGTTGGCAATATGACCAATCAATCAAATAAGGTGAGATATGTGATTGTCATTTATGGCAACATATGTTTTGCAGTTTAGTCATGATTATTTGTGAAGGAAAATTGTCTTAAGTATTGGACAATGTTATAGCAGCATGACAAAATTGTTGATAGTGGAATATTCCCTTGGAATATTATCTTGCACAATTAACCCTAGACGCATACCAGTGCGCATGTCTGTATGAGTAACCTAGTCCAAGTTATGGAAGAAATACTAATGCAGTTATCTCACAGTGCAGAACAGAGCATGTCAGCAAATTGACTTGTACGACTTGCAGAATTGTTTTGATTACTAAATATTGATGAGCCGACTCTAAGGATGATATGTGAGCTGACTAAGGAAGAATTTATTGATATGTTTCATATAAGTAAAGAACTTCAATTGCGAAGTTAATATGAATGCAATATTATGATATATGATGCAAAGCAATGTTATGTGAGATATAATGCAAATTGATATGTGCGCAATCACTCGTTGTATGAAGAACTGTCAATCAGAAGAATTGCGAAGTACAGCAAGTGATCCAGTATTGCATGTATATCTATTCCCTTGAAGAACTTATTGTATAGTTGCATGTTAGGGCAGTGAGCTCTTCTTGCATACATTTCTATGTGATCCACCAATTCCTAACAGGGTTGAGGCTTCTAACATGGCCTAGTCTCCTAACAAGGTCAATATCCTTAATTGGATTCTTATATATAGTGAATCATCTTGTGGGTTTCATCCCCACCGGGGTTTTCGCTTGGCCAAGGTTTCCCTAGTTAACAAAATATGGTGTTATGAGCTCTCTTTGTGCATGGTTGTTTATACTATTCAGCATTATTGGTTTACTTCCTTATGCATGTATTAAAGTAGTTAATAATATCCAATTGTGGGCAAAAAGATTGAAAACATTGATTCACCCCCCCTCTCAGTATTATCTATTTCTAACACAATGTGCCTAAATTGTCCTACTATATGGAAACTTCCCATTTCCCTCATTCCATCAACCGTACGGCCTAACTCAACATTCACCAACTCCCCCCAAGTATACCTTACGGCCTAAGTGCCTACCTCACGATTATCATTGCCACACTATATAGTCATTGCATCCTACACCGTACAACCAAGTCTCCTACATCATACAGACTATTACTCCACCATACTTCATTCTACCACCCTATACACTCTTCCCTTTGTTGTTGGTGTACGGTCCTTCCATTATACCGTACTGCAACATCCTCCCTCTACCCCATACAATCTATTTCAGCCTAGCCCCCTCTATCGTACAGACTCCTACCTTCATGTATAGACTGTCATTTGTACCTAACCATTCATTGTTGTGTACTTAGACACTACATTGCTAGGTGGGTTCATTATAGTAGTATCAGAGCTTCGATCCTGCCAGCCTGTGGATAGTGAATGAGAGTTTATAGCCGGAAGAGAAGAAGAACCCATTCCGTTGATAGAATGGCTGCCGAACCGAAACCCACAGTTGTCAAACTCATGGAACTACTAAGAGAACTTGCGAGGAATCAAGCACAGATCAATGATACTCAGCAACTCATAAAAGAGACTCTCAAGAAGTTGGTAGACAATAAAATCCAAAGAACAAAATGGTCACAGCAGGAACTCGGTGTCGAGTAAAGCAAATTCTCATCCAGTACGCTCTCGACCTTCCATGCTGTCTTTTCCCCCATGGACGGAGGCACCATCCAGAGGGAAGCAGCCGATCTTTGAAGAAATGCAAGGATAGCTAAGAGAAGACTGGAAAAATGAGAATTTGGAGGAAGATATATTCTACAAAGATTATGCAGATCTGAAAATGAGATATTCTGGAGGTAGAAACAGAGGATATTTTAATGATGATCTCAGAAGGAAGTTGAGTGAAGTAAATTTGTCACCATTTGACGGATCTGGAAAACTATCTGCGCAAGGGTGGGTAATGAAGGCCGATACTTACTTCCAGCTTAATCCCATGTCAAAAGAAGAAGCAATTAAATTTGCGGCCTTACACTTGAAAGGAGTTGCGCATGAATGGTGGCATCACGACACCATCACATTGGGGCATGATCAAATAAATACCTATGCGAAATTCACTAAAAGATTGATAGATCGATTTGACGATAAAGATCCGGAACTCAATTTCAAAGATTTGGCACAACTGAGGCAAACTGGATCGGTTGACCAATACATTGCGAAATTTCAGAAACTCTGTTTTGGTCATGGACATTTCTGAAAGAAGACGAATAGTGCTCTTCATGGACGGACTGATAGAACCACTGAAGGGTTGGGTAAAAGGGTTCAATCCTGCCACCTTGTCGAAGGCCATTAAGAAGGCAAGGAGTATGGCATCATCAACAGCATCATCCTCACGAAGTTACTCACATTCCAAACCGCCAGTGTTTCCGAGGGATAGAGATAACACACCTCCATCGAGAAAACCGTCATTGGACGAAGCTACCAAACAAGAGCTCCGAAGGAAGAAACTATGTTTCAACTGCAAAGGACCATGGGAACCTGGCCACAGATGCCTTGGGAAAGAAAAAATCAACTCCATTGAGTTTGTGACCGATCGTGAGGACGAACAAGAAGATATACCCTCTGAAGACAACCAACTCGACAACGACACCAAAATTGTTGGTTTGAACCATACGGAAAGAATTACAGCATTGGTATGGCGCAAAAGAACTATTGCCCTAGTCAATAGCCCGAGGTGCACAATTTTTCATGTACGAGGAACCCTTCAAGGACAAAGGGTTATGGTGATCCTCTATAGCGGAGCCACTCTAAACTTCATAAACTCATCTCTAGTGAAACGAAGACGTCTACCTACAGAAACACACGCAAGATTCCAAGTCAAGGTTGCCGAAGGGACTCTTCTGCCCTACACACACCTTGTTTCTTAGCTAAGTATCACAATGGCAAATCACACGGTGACCGAAAATTTCCTCATAGTGGACCTTGATGACATGGAGGTTATTCTAGGCATACAATGGATGGAGACACGTGATGAATACACTCAGAGCTTCAAACGGATGGACTTCACTTTTGGGGTTGATGGAAAGAAGGTTGTTCTCCGTGGAATGGCAAATGAGGGTCCAAAGGAAGTCTCTGCACATCGGACGGAGGCAATTTTTCGGCATGATTGCATTGCTTGGGCTACACATTGTTTTGTCTCAACAAAACCTATAAAAGGGCGACAGACACCTCCCCAAGATGATGATCTCCAAAATATTTTGAGTGATCATGACAGAGTTTTTATAGACATTCCTCTTGGCATACCGCCTCATCGAGAGTTTGAACACAATATCGAGTTGGAAGCAGGAGCCAAGCTAGTCATAACCACACCCTACCACCATCCCAAAAAATTCAAAGATGAGATAGAAAGGACGATTCAGGAACTGCTCGAAATAGGATGGATCCACCCCAGTTCTAGCCCTTTTGTGTCATAAATAGTATTGGTCAAAAAGGACGTGACGATGCGCATGTATGTGAACTATCGGCCGTTGAACCAAAAAAAAAAAAATGGATATCCCATTCCAAGGATAGATGAGTAGCTAGATGAATTACATAGCGCAATCTATTTTTTGAAAATAGATCCCCGTTCCGGATACCACCAGATCTGCATGAGGGAATAAAACGTAGAAAAGACAACCTTTCGTTGTCACTACGAGCATTAAGAGTTCCTGGTAATGCCATTCAGATTGACAAATGCACCTGCTATGTTCAAATCATGCATGAATCGCATCTTCAACAAACAATTGTGTAAGTACTTACTGGTATTTTTTGATGATATTCTTATTTATAGCAGGACATGGGAAGAGCACCTAAAGCATCTGGATGAAGTCCTAAGGATCATGAAAGATCAATCTTTGTTCACCAAGCAATCCAAGTGTGAATTTGGTATAACAGAAATATTGTACCTAGGGCATGTTGTTAATAAATATGGAATTCAAGTGCATCATGAGAAGATTCAAACTATCCTTGATTGGCCTCGCCCAAAATCACTCACGAAATTCGAAGGATATTTCGAACTATGCAGTTATTATCGAAGGTTCGTTAAAAGATTCTCTCAGCTCAGTGCACCCTTAACGAATCTGACAAGGGAGGGTTCTTTCCAGTGGAATGAAAAAGCACAACTCACTTTTGATAAAATGAAAGAGGCAATGAGCACTTGTCCCATACTTGCATTACCTGATTTCACTCAACCATTCATTCTAGAGTGCGACACATCCGGAGAAGGCATTGGCACAGTACTGATGCAAGATAGACACCCCATAGCATATGAAAGTAAGAAGCTTACACAAACAAAACGCTTATATTCCATTTATGACAAAGAGATGTTGGCCATCCTACGTGCACTAACCAAGTTTCTATAGTATCTGGTGGGTGCCAAGTTTGTCGTTCGTACGAATCACAATAGTTTGAGATATTTTCTCGAGCAACAGGACTTGAACAAGAGGCAACAAAAATGGGTAAGCAAGGTTCAGGCTTTTGATTTTGACATTGAATATGTGAAAGGAAAGAACAATGTGGTTGCAAATGCTTTGTCCAGAAAACCGGCCATCTACTTACTAACCCAAATTTCAACAAACTGGAAAGCACATTTGTTGGTAGAATATTCCAAAAACACATTTGCCTGTGAACTAATGGATGGAAACACTCAGGATGATCGGTACAAAGTGGTGGATGACATACTTTACTATAAGAATTAGATATTTTTAGTGTCGGAATCCAAATTGAAGCAGAAAATCTTGAAGGAGGTACACAACTCTCCCTTGGCACGACACCCAGGTTTCATAAAAACTTATAGACATTTTAGGGAGAGGTTTTCATAGAAAGGTCTTTAAAGAGATGTATTGCAGTATATAAGAGAGTGTGCGGTCTGCTAACAGAACAAATCCGAACATACTCTACCTGCCAAGTTACGACAACCTCTACCAATTCCAGAACAGAAGTGGCAAAGTATCTTAATGGATTTCATAACTGGAGTTCCCAAGGTGAATGGAAAGGGTTGTATCTTTGTGTTGGTTGAAAGACTGACAAAGTACACACATTTCTTCGCCATCCCCTCAAATTTTCAGGCCGCACAAGTTGTCGATTTGCTTTTTAGAGAAGTCTTTCATCTGCACGGGTTACCCCGAAACATTATCAGTGATTAGGATGGGTGATTTCTCTGTATATTTTGGACAAAACTATTTCAGTTGGCAAGGACAAAATTGTCACCAAGTACTAGTTACCACGGACCAACGGAGATTGTAAACAAGTGGCTAGAAGGATACCTTTGGAACTACATTTCAACACAACAACAGGCGTGGGTCAAATGGATAGGCCTAGGAGAATATTGTTACAATACCACGTACCATATGTCCATCACAATGGCCCCATTGACAACTCTATGTGGGTACAAACCCCTTTCCTTCATCGACATAGTTTTGGGAGAGAGTTGCACACCAAGGGCAAGGGACTAGCTTTGGGAGGGACAGGACATCCTAAGATACCTGAAGGATAACTTATAATGGGCACAGAATCAACAAAAAATGTATGCCAACAAACACTAAATAGAGAGGAGTTTCAAAGTAGGAGACTTGGTCTACCTCAGGCTTTAGCCATACTAACAATCCTCATTGAAGGAAAAGGGAAAAGAAAAACTGAAGCCACGATTTTATAGGCCTTATTGTGTAGTTCGCCGCATCACTGAAGTCACCTACGAGCTGGAGCTTCCGGAGGAGAGTCGTATTCATACATTTTTCATGTTTTCTGCCTGAAGAAAGCTATGGGGCAGAAAGTCACGGTAGCTACAAACCTACCACCGCTCAATGAAGAAGAAAAGCTCATATTCGAACCAGTCGAGATTAGTGAAGTACGTGAGCAAACCCTGTGGAACCAAACGGTGAAGGAATATTTGGTATGCTGGAAACACTTGTCGTTGGACGACGCAATCTGGGAAGATGAGCACATTCTACAACATCCGACATTGTGTTTGCTTGACAAGCAAAATTTGAGACAGGAGGACTGTAATATTCTCATCATAAAAATATTTATTAATCATATCTTTGTTAATGGGTCGATTGATTTACAATATCTCGGACCCATTTTAGTTTTCATTTTCGGAGGTAAGTGTAGTCACTGGCAATCTTTGTACACCCTCAGTAAGTTTTCCTGATGGGTATTTAAGGACGGCTTGTAGGTAGTCGTAGGTATGCAATTGGAATTGTTTTCTTTGAATTGCGAATTCCTGTTGGAGTTTTGAATTGTTCACCATTTCAAAAGTGAAAGATCTTCCCTACTTGCCTTTTCAGTTTCAGTGGGATTCAAACCTCACCCTATTCCGTCGCCTATAATACTTCGCTCAGATCTAGCAAATCGGAGCACCATCTTGTGGCTAAAATTATTCGAAGATTATTTATGTTCTATCTCCATTCGTGTTTTGGCTCTATTTGATGAATCTGGGTCTTTGAGTTATTGCATGTTCAAACATTTCTATTCGTACCATTCACTTCTCCCTGCACAAAGTAGTTCATCTTTTTGGGTGCCTACATTGTCCTACTGTACAACAACTTCCCATTTCCCTCATTCTATCAAACATACGACCTCTCTCAACATTCACCAGCTCCCCCCAAGTATACCGTACGGCCTTAGTGCCTACCTCACGGTTATCATTGTCACACTGTACGGCCAAGTCATCCTACACCGTATAGCCTATTACTCCATCGTACTTCATTTTACCACCCCGTACGCTCTTTCCTCTACTGCTGGTGTACGGTCCTTCCATTATACCGTACTGCAACATCCTCCCTCTACCCCGTACAATCTGTTTCAGCCCAGTCCCCTCCATCATACGAACTCCTACCTTCATGTACGAACTATCATTTGTACGTAACCATTCATTGTTGTGTACTCAAAAACTGCATTGCTAGGTGGGTTCATTACAAATACTACCTGACTTTAAGTCTGATGGAAAATTTCCCTAACGTGCAAACACTAAATGCCAAATTGCTACAAGGTTCATAGGGTGTGAGAAAAGTCAACATAAATTTTCTCTTGTATGCTGCCAAAATCAAGGAACCTAAATTTGATGATAGCCTTTGGGATATCTAAAGATTGTCTTGATGAAGATCTCTTTGATGAAGTGGATGTAGAAGACATTGTTGGGGAGTTGGGGACAGAAGAGGAACAAATTTATTATGATAGAAGGGACAAAGAGGAGATCGCAAGAGGGCCTATCCATGCCAATTGTGGAGGGGATTCCTTAGTCATCCTCCAAGGCAAGGAAATCGAGTTGGCTAGAGAGCAACAGGAACAAGAGGTTGTAAATGCACTAGGAACAAGAGGTTGTAAATGCAATAGGGCCAATGTGTCGACGTCTTGGCACCAAAATGCTTGAAGAATACGACTACTATCCTACTAGGCTCTAAACTCTAGACTACACTCTACACTTAGAATTTTATGGTTACCGATAGTGGTAGATGAGACCCTTGTCTTTTGTTAATAGATAGGTATTAGGTATGCAAGGTTACATGAAAGAAATAGCATTGAGCAATGGGGTCTCCAAGTCTAAAATTGTTGGCTTAGGGTTATATCATATATTTCAAGGCCCAAACTATAATGTGAATTGTACAATTCTTCTTCTATTTCAATATAATTATCGAAGTGAGAAGTAATTTACAAGTACAACTTGATAGATTGTGGAAAACTATTTCATTCAGTTTATTTTAGGATTCATAAAAAATTTATTCAATACTGAATATTTTAAATTAAGAATTGGGATTCATAAATTTTACTCAGTCCCTGTATAAATAATGCAATGCATTTAGAGTTTAATTTAAGATTTGTTTAGATTTTTTACACAGTAAGGTTCATTTTAAGATTCATAAGTTTTTTCTCAGAATTGTATAAATAATGCAATGCATTTAGAATTAGAAGCAGCAATTGTAATTTCAATTTGTTAGGGTTTCACAAATGAAATTGCGAAATATGCTACAAAGAATGAAAGCATTTTTTAAATCCAGAAAAGGCAAATGAAGTGTCCTTCATTTGTCCTTAATGTATTCTCAAAGAATATCTACATGTGTCACCATTCCACAGAATTTCTGTAGAACTTTATGTTCAGTATTTTGACCCGAAATAGAACTTAAGCCATTGATCTAAGATCATCCAATGATCCTAAATGATAAATTTATTACAATGCAGTTATGGTTGTTAGAGGTTGGATGTGATGTTGCTCTTTATCGATAGTAATGGCTTTATTCTCTCGAAATTGGATGTGATGTTGCTCTTTATTGATAATCATGGCTTTATTCTTTCGAAATTAGATGTGATGTTGTCCATCATGACAAGTCAAATTCATGGCAAGTGGCCATTAATCGTCCAAAAAAATCCATAAATAACGAAAGATTACCCCAAAAAAATCTACAATTTTCAAACAATTGAAAATACTTCACTAATACCCTAAATATATTTTAATTTAAAAGAAAAACATTTGCCCAATACATTATTATTTTTGCCTGGATTTTCTAGAATTTTCGTAGGATGGGAAAATTTCGTCAGTAAAAAATAATAATTTTCCCCAAAAATAATAAAAGATTGCCATGATTTTGAACTTTTACCTAGGGGTTTCTTAAAGTTATCCCTAGTCCACAATCGAGGAACAATGGATAGAAGTAATACAATATGCAGTGACTAGGACATGGAAACACTTAGCATAAAGATAATAAGTTAATAACAGAGAACATTATTATACTGACTATCCATCCTTGTTAAAAGAAAAGATCAGTTTTAGACAGCTATAAGACACTATTATTATTGATACACAATCCATAAGATTAACCTGGTTAGCATCAACGGAAGCTACAGAAGCGATCGGAAGAAATGAAACCTTTTAATCATATGGTCAATATTAATCAAGAATATTGAGTTGGCTCGTTGAAGTAAGTCATTGATTAGTAATTATTAAGAAAGGACAGGATTACAACATAACGCATCTATTCACCATAGAACTAATGATTGTTTGGACTTGAGTAAAGATAAAAAATAATAGTAAGTATGGAAGAACGTGGTTTGAGTTATAAGCCAGCTTGCTTATATTGAAAAAAGCCTAAAAGGCATATCTTAAAATCCAAAGAATGTAAATATTCAATCACCAAATATAAGATGGAGTCAAATCCATCCAAGCAATCATCAAAGGATGAGAATTATGAAATATATTCTTTTACTCTTCACAAGGAAGATATGAGAAAGGAAATGAGTCATCTAATTCCTGGATAGAATTGTGTCACAGCAAATGATATTGTAACACATCTACGAGTTGGATACTAATGTATGAATGTTATACCCAAATTCTATAGGGAACCCTTATATGGTATTTTATATGTGTGTGTATGCATGTGTGTGTATAGACGTACATTATGTGTGTGTGTGTGTGTGTGTGTTTATAATAATGAAATCAAAATAATATATCAGTTATGTTTGTAATACCTAAGATAATAACATATACATAGTAGATTCCTTAATCACTTGCTAATACCATTAAGAGCGTAGGTTGATTTTGTCAGGGAGTGATGGCATATGTTAAGGAAATTGAGATCGTTAGGTAGAGTATTATGATTTACTGATTCTCTAATATTAGTATGGCAATATCAAGATAGTGATTGATAAAACTCTGATAATTTTGCAGCAATGCATTTTCACAAGATGATTCTGTGAACAGGTGAATGAGAATAATCACAATAACAAGGTTATTGATCTGTGCAAGATCACAGTCTAAAATACTGGTTTATATATATATATATACAGAGGATCGCTGGTTGTAATGCAATATATTTATATTGAGATCGCAGTTGCTTGAGATAGTAACATGGATTGTATTGATGCTTTTTCTCAACCAACCGAATCAAGATATATATGAGTAGGAAAGGTTATGTCAACATAGGGACATGTCTCTATGGAATGACAACTCAACGTAGAGACGTGTCTCTACGGACGTAACAACACTAATTACCTTGTTACAACAATATGTTAAGTGACCAATAGCCCTGGGCAGAACAAGGCATAATACATATGATTACTGTCTCGTATAAACAGTTATAATGATGACTGTTATAAGCCGACAACATGTCGCACAGTCATATGTCAATAACACAATATACAGTCATATCAATAATGCATCGGGTTGTCGTATGAATGATGGCCCAATAGGAGTCAAGGACCGGCACTCATATGACAACCATTAGTCGTAATATACTGAAGCATTCTACAGCAATATGACAGTCATTAATACTTAATAGAATCACAATATGTTTGGTGAATATACAGTACGATCTGATCACAGATTGTTTGATTGATATGAAAGAAACCAATACATATACATATACATATGTATATGTATATGATATCTTACTATTCATATCTAACTGACGCTACTGTTTCAACAGCGTAAAACCTCACAATGCAAGAGGAAAGTCTCAAGATGGGTTAAGGACATATATCACAAGTCCTTGAGAAGAAGTCCTGAGCTAGGTACAAAAATGTGTCCCATAAACCTTGAGGGAGCCTACATGTAAATTGCTGTCAAAGTACCCTAAGGACAAGTAAATCCCCATCCTTCTTAGGGTTGTTGATTAGGAGAGAAGAAAGGAATTAGGGCTTGAGTATGCATTATGAATCTATGATTGTTTCATAATTTAATATGATTTAAATGCATAGTGAAGTATGTTAATCTTTCGAGAATTAGCAAACTCCTAGTAGAGAACATTACAAATTGTCATTTCCAAACACAATCGAAACCCTATTTGACAATTTTAGTGTAAATCAAGTAAAGTCCAAGTTGGGGACATTACAACAATATTTATCTTAGCTACTACACCGGTCTGGGGGATGCAAGGACAGGGGGACAGGGGGACAAGTTTCCGGGACGGGAGGACAAAGGGACCTCAATTTGGGGACGGCGGGGGGACGGCAGGCGAGGGACGGGAGGGGGGGACAAGGGATATATAGTATATACTATACATATGATACTTAAAATGCTAATTATGAGAAGATGTATAACAATATAAGACATAAATATTAAGTATAGGTTCATCAAATCCGCTATTGCTAGTTTAGTTTTACATTGCATTGAACATTGAACAATGAAATATGAAAGAGATCTAAATTGTAACTTATAACTTCTATCAAATAACTTAAATAATCAAAGATTGAAGATTCAAATTCAAAATTTAAAAGTCATAGATATCTATTATGATATATCACATTATTAATTTAGCAAAAGCATGAGTGTCATTATTTCATCAATCATTCAATGGCATCATACATTTAATTAAATCAAACAGCAACAACCATGATATGATCACAATGTTCAATGTTCAATGTTTCAAACTGTTCGGCCGAAAAGTGCTTCAAAATGTTCAATGTTTCAATCTAAGTCACAAGGTTCGCCGCATTTCAGCCATGAAGTTCGAAATTCAGCGAACTTAAAAACCTTGCCAAAAAATCGTTCGAATTCGCCCCATATTCGTACACGTAAAGGCATAAAGTTTTTTTGAAATAAAATATATTGAAAACGCATTTACAAGGGCTTTTCCAAGTCGAGCAATGCAATTCGGTTCATCCGCGAATGTTTTTGCCATCGCTTTTCAAGGTCAAGCGGTCTGTATGAATGAATCCACCCCCGACAAAAACGAATTTTCCTGAGTTGCCGAATGGGGTAAATATGATTGGGAGAGAACCACATACTCCGACTGGGCAAAACCTTACGAAATGCAAATAGCTCAACGTGTAGATTTGTGAATTAACACTCAGTTGCATTTTTAATATAAATATTAGATTTAGTTTTTAACATTTCCATTTATTTTAAAGTTTTCTTTTCGTTTCAAATTGTACTTTCAATTTTTTTTTATTAAATCATTTAGATTTGATGTTTAATACATATATTAAAATATAAATTTAAACATTTAAATTTTATTTTAAATTATTAAATATTTGTTATTTGATTTGTGTTTTATTATATATATATTAAAGTTTAATATTTTAAATATCTAAATTATACTATATTAATTTTAGTATATAATTTAATATATTAATTATTATATTAAGAATATTTTATATAAGTTTTAAAATATTATAATATAAATGACTTTTTAAATTTATTTATTTATATTTATGTTTAACATAATTTTTTAAATTTTAAAGATAAATAATTTATATTTTTAATAATAAAATTAATATAAGACGATTTTTTTTCGAACATTTTGTCCTAGTCGAATTTCATCCGAATTTTATTGTTGTCGAACTCGAATTCGAACTCGAACCTTGTGACATAGGTTTCAATAGCATTTTTATGTGTCGAAAAGTGGGACGGCCAGTTGTCCCCGACTAGGTTGAGGGACACGTCCTCGTCCCCAAGTCCCCCAACAGGGACGCAAGGATGTCCCCATCTTGGTGGCGAGTTGGTAGTGTCGTTGGGGATGTGGGAACATCCTCCCCCTGTCCTGGGTGCATCCCTGTCTCAGGTGTGGTAGCTAAACATAGTGGGGATGCGTCCCCGTGTTACTATGATATTTATTGAAATAAAGGCATGGGAAGTTATTTTAGTAATCACAAAGCAAGACAAGATCCCAGTGTATGAGACACTACTAAGTGAATTCTAAAAAACAAAATACTTTTACATTTCTCTTCAATGTATTTAACATTTGTAATTCATTTGATTTTGACTTTTTGACCGAACTACCAATTGTTTTAAACATTTCCAATACATCTAACCTAGGGTATGATTTATGTTTTGATTTGCTTTGCATATTAAACAAAAAAAATTGAATTTAAAAACAATTGTTTCTCTCTAATGCCAACTAAATAATCCTTCTTCACTGAAACACAAGGACTCGCACCCCACCCCCAAACCTCAAAGTATCCATCCCCAAGACGTCCCTACACTAAGTACTTGTGTACCTAAGTACCCCCACCTCCACCATTCTACAACCACCACACTGCCAAGACGGATACTTGAATTTCTATGTCAATTTTGATTTTTGAATGTTACTATCGGTTGTGCACTATGTTAAATGTTAAATGGTTCTAGTTAGTGTTGCAATTTTGCTATGTTCAAGTATTTCAAATTGGTATGTCATACTAAAACATCATTTCATAACTAGCATTTCAAGTCCTACATAACAATTTTTCTTGTCTTATGAGTCGACTAGGTAGCTCATGGTCGTCCAACGTACACTCTTGCTTGTCTAGCCATTTTCCCTTAGCCATAGTGGTTCACGACTTATATCTTTTTGCCCAGTGATAGAGGTGTCCCCCATGCCCAATTCCTTTTTAGCAATGCTTTCCAACCCTCCCCCCCGCTGCTGCTATCCCCTCGCTGTCCCAAAATTGAGGCCCTCTGTCCCTCCGTCCCAAAATCTCGTCCCAATGTCTCAATGTACCCTAGTACTGGTGTTATGCTAATATTTTCAAATTGCTCATCAAGAATTCAGTTCCAAATCAATGTTTTCAATTGAACCATGCAAATATTTTAAGTTGAGAACTTGTAGTTAGCCATTCAATATTTCAGTTCCCAAAATATGTGATCAATTGAACGATTCTGAATTAAAATTTTGATACAACTGTACCTAATAGAACTCTGGAATCCCTATGAAGGTTCTGACAAGTGACTGTGTAAATAGGTTATCAGGAGTTCTGTTAGCAAACAATGTTTATAATTGAAGCATGCGGACATTTTATATTGAGGTTTTGTGGTTAGACAGTTAGACATTCACAAATTCAATTACCAAAATTTTTGATACACCTGTGCTGAAGATAACTACTTGTGTAGGCTCTCATGTACAATTTCGTAAATTCAATTGAATCGTGCAAACATTTTGAGTAGAAATTTTATAGTTAGCCATTCAAGAGCTGATTTCCCAAAAAAGTTTTCAATTGAATCGTACACACATTTTCAGTAAAGGACTTTTAGTTAGCCATTCCAAACCTGACTTTCCGAAAAGGTTTTCAATTGAACAGTCCTCAGTTGAATTTTTTGATACAAAGTCTGCTGAATAGAACTCCTTGCAAGAGTTCAGTTCCCAATTGATGTTTTCAACTAAAATATCATGATCAAGGTTTTTAAATTGGCTGCACTGTATAGAGCCCGCATATGGATCTTATGATTCGATTTAGCAAATTAATGAACAAGAATTCACTTGAGAATCAATCTTTTGAATTTTCAAATGAATCAGTCTTGCTTGGAGATTTTAATATGGCCGTACTGTCGAAAACTCCACGTGCAGGTCTTGAGATGAATTTGTAGATAAGTTGTCAAGATCTTAGTTACTATTCCATGCCATCTTTTCATCCGGCCAAAAACCAATGAGGTAGAGCAAACCCTTTCGCCTGTGATATTGATAGTTTCCCACATGAACCATTGATAGAGTGTCCGGGATGCTATGCTTACTGATGTAAAGGTGCATTGCACAAACAAAAACGGCTTATTTGTTTTCTTCCTTTCCATTGATAAATTTATTGACGACCATTTTGTTAGGGAAAAATTGGACCTGGTCTGCACCGAAATATGTTAAGAAGGTTCTAAGTTTGCTCCATGAAGAGTAATTATGACAAGAAATGCGTTCTTCTGTGACTGTGTGCGCCGGCACTTAGGTTTTTACATTTCTCAAAATGGGAGCAATGTATGTATATTCCCATTCTAAGGAATCTGAACTGAGGTTGGAGTGTTGAGAATATCTAGTTGCCAGGGCAGTAATCTGAAACAGTTTGAGATCAAAACATAATAGATGACAAAAGAAAGGGTTTAGATTAGTACCTGGTCTACCCTGGCGTTTCTCAAATTGGGGTTCATTTCTGAAGACCTCGACCGGTTGATGTCGTACTTGCCAAATCTGCTGTGGCAGCATAATTTAATGGCGCGGCCTCTTTCTGTTACCCTGGTGCCCCAGAGGAAGAAGGAAAAGAGGAGAGAAGCTACCACAAATTGAAATTTGAAACCGACGAAAGAACGGGGAAAAGGGGCGCTCAATTGGGTTTCTTTTTGTTACGTTTGTTCATTTCGACTCGTTATATTTGGTTCAAATTTGAGGCATAGGATTGAATATTATTTTTATTATTAGTCCCTGCCTATAAAAATAGGGTGCTAATGTTTTTGTCTACCCCCATGTTTATTTTTTTATTTTCCAAGAAACAACATATTCTAAGGTTTTTAGATTGTATATTTTTAATTTCATTTATCAAAACAAAAAAAAACTTTTTCTGATTGGATCCGGACTATTTTTCTGGGGTTTAATTTTATTTTCCAATACCAAAAATTATATATAAAAATGAAAAGACAACCATGCATTAATTACACTAACTCCCTCGATAAATGCACTCATCCCTAACACATGAAAGGCAATGGAATAAAAAAATCATTTCTTTTTTGTTATTTTAGGTTAACGTTAATATTGACGTCTCCAAGTGGCTAAGATTTTGTCACGTGGATTGTCTACTTTAAAAGTGTATGGTTGAAAATTAATAATGGACTTTGTTGGGTCGAACAATAAGTTATATTTATACCTAGGAAATTATTGTCTTAATGAAAATAATTTGATATGTACAATTCATTTGTGATGGTAAAAGCATAATTTTTATATTTTTAATTTGATTTACTATTATATGTTTTAAGAAATCAATATTTTATAGATAATCTATTTATTATGAAAGTTATAAAATAAAATAATTAGAACAATAGAATAATCAAATATGTGTATAATTAATCAAATTAGTAAAATTATAAAACCTTTACATTATTAAAGTAGTCATATTTTGATAATCAATAGAATAATATTAAAATTAGGACTATTAAGTTTTTGTGCAATATTTTTGAGTGGTAATTTATAGCTTTGATGACGTTTACTGACTTCTCTGCCACACCAAAAAGTGTGTTTTTTATTTATTTTTCCTGCTAATTGCACAAGTTCAACTAAAAATATCATATTATTATCATTCAACAATATATATTTTTATTTAAATATATTTATTTATTTTTTAAAAAGTAATTTATGACTTTAAACATTTATGAATGTAGACTTATTTTAACCAATTTTTTTATATTCATTTTCTATAAATGTCATTTTTAACACTTCAGGATTAAAAAATGAAAATAATATTATAATTCTTAATATAAAAAAATATTTTCAAAAGTCAAAATGTTATATATATATATATTACTTTGTTTTCATTTTATCAAAAAATAATTTTAAAAATGAATCTTTTAATCTTTTTTCTAATTTTTAAAGAGTAACTCAAGTACAATCCATATTATAATGTCAAAGGCAGGGACTCTTGCTCGCAAAGAGCTCTTGTTTCATTTCATCAGTTCAATTTTTAGATTTGAAATTTCATTTGGATTTACTTGAGCTTAAAAGATATGTTTCAATATAGATTTAGATGAGTATCATTAACAATTTATATAAAAATGTTTTAGAAATATAAATCTAATATTTTAGAATACTTCTTTTTTTAATTTATCAAAATTATTCTTTCTATTCAAATTAATTCATTTGTTGACAAATTTTTTTATTTTAGTCAAAATCATCAATATGAATTTATCTCATGGGAAAAAAAAAACTTAAAACACAATCTCTATTGTCTTCTTTAAATCGTTTTTTTCCATTCTATGGTCCAACTTATAACTAAAATTAGATTACTACATATCAACTAAAGACAATTCCTTATAACACTCATCAAATATTGCATTGTGATATTTCATAAGCATTTTAGCATTGTAGAATGCATTCTACTATATTTTGGACCATGGTTTTGGGCATTGGCAAAGGAAATTTTTTTGTTTTTATTACTTTGATCATTTATACAAATGAGAATAATTCATTTTCATAACTATGACCTAAGTTGAGATTGTTAATTTTAGAAAAATCAAGTTGTCATGTATAATTAGCCTTCCATAATTCTAGTCATACTCAATTTGATGTCATATTTTTTAGAGAAAATATTGATAAATTGTTGAATTGATAATTCTTAAATTTGTTAAAATATTTTAAATTTGTTGTAGGTATTCCTCCTCCATGTGTTGATTTTGAGAAAATGAGATGTACAACATTGATATCATACTTGAACAGTTGTAAGTGTTGAGATAATGGGTGTTGCACACATTGCATAATATTGTTATATTTTATTATTTTATTTTCTACCTAGATGGACGTGCAACATGTAAAGATTTCCATCGAATATTCTTGATGAGTTGTATTGTAACATTGTGATAATATTTCATGTAATTATTTAATATTGGGGAAAAGAATTAAATGCCCAATATTAAATGTGGGGTCAGTGGGTTAGGTAGCACATGGTTATAGCACATGGTTTATGTAATACCACTTGGTGGTTTTGTGGGACTTGCTACTATATAAGCAGCCACAAAGGTAGTTGTTATAGAGAGAGAAAGAGTGACAAGGAGAAGACAAAAGGCAAGAGTCGAGTGGGACAAGGCTTGACAGGTTAGCCAAGGGAGCATTTGTGAAGGTTGGAAGCATGGCATGGGATGTGTGGATTCATGCTTGTTCACATAGTTTGCTCGGTTGTGGCTATGGCCATGAAGGCTTCCATGGTTGTATGGCAGTGGTATTTTTTGCTGAATAATACATGATGATGGATGCTTTTGGAGGCTAGGTTTTTCCCTCAATAAGGGTTTCCCAGGGTATATCTTGTGTCACATTTTGTGGGTATGTTGCCTATTCTCTTGCATGTGGATTTTAATTTCGTGTTTATTTTAGATCTATCATGGGTTATGTGGAAACGGTTATATTCTTTGTTGCCAAGTTTCCTTACAGTAAGGATTTCTATATCCAATCCACTCAAACTTAAGGAAAGGTTAGTTTATGTCTTTGAATAAAGAATATGTATATTTCAACTAGTCAAATTGTGTGTTGGGTATAAAGTCATGCATTATGTAGTTATTATCTCTTGTATTCAACTTTATTTTATGGTTTTGGATATTGAACCACTACATAGGAGGCTAGCATTAACTCCCTTTATTTTAGCAAACTAGTGCAATGGAAACATGGTAAGAGAAAGCAATTGTTAGATCTTTGCCCAATTCTTGCAAAAGATTATTTTTGGAATTTTAGCAGAAGCATATTTAATTTCTATGTGTATTGTAACATAAAATGTCAAACAAAAAGGTCCACAAGATTCCTAAATAGATTTGGAGTCTTAGTCAAGCCACGTGGATGATTCAAGATTGATAGTTTGAAAATCTATAATTGTTTTAGGGAAATAAATTATTGGGGGATGGATGGGTGAGAAAAAATATCTTGTGAGCATTTGTCTCAATTTTCTACTTTTCTCGCAAGCTTCTTGGTGAGTTAAGGAGAACTCCAAACTGCATGGATTGGTATGGATTAGTACCTGTTGACTTTAGTTCTTGTAACTGAACTTAATAAATAATATCAATCAATATGATACTTTTGAAAGTGAATTAAATGAATTTTGGTGTTATCTCTGAACTAGTTGAGGGAGATTATGGGTGATTTAAGACATTGGAATTTGGGAAGACCTTGAATAAATTTGGAAGGTGAGAAATTTTTTCAATGGAAAACTAAAACAAGCCTTTGGACTAGCAAGCTTGGAAGTCGATTTTGGGCTTTTTTAGGATGGAAGGCTTGTATAAGAGACTTGAGAATCCACATAAATTTTAAATTTTCTTTCATTTGTGGTTCCTTGGAATACATTATGTTTTTTCTTGATGGGACTTTGTGGCGTTTTGGATATTTCTTTTTTCATTTAATTTTTTTTTTGTATCTGCATGTCTCTTGAATGGTACATGACAATCTTCAGATGTTTGCACATTTTTGGAGTTAAATAGAATTTATAGTTGGCATCTAAGTTGTTACAAGAGCATTGAGATTCATGGATAGACAGTAATGACGTGGAGGTCATTTGGAGGAGTGTATGTAGATAGATGGTCGAGGGAGATGAATTTTTTTAATCTTGATTCATGTTTACACTTTTTTCTTCGTACTTAGAATTATCCTCTAGACATGGACCCATGTGTAAAAGGTAGTAATTCAGATGTGTAAATGGTATGATAGGAATAATGTTTATGGGACTCTTAAGTGCACTTGTATGGCTAGTATTTAACCGTGATGGCATAGGATCTAAAAATAATTAATAATGTGAAGGTCATATTGGAAATATAAGAGAAGTAACTAAGAGGGGAAGGGTGAATCAATTACCACTAAAATAAATCCCAGATCCCTTAGATGTCTATACAAAACATAAACTCTACTAAAATTGTTGTTACTCGGTTAACACACAGGCACTCGATTAACACTAACAATATGTTCTAACTCGGCAAACACTATAATCTCAACTATTACTCGACAAATATTGAACATGAAGATCTTAAGATATTAAGTGTGATTAAACTTAATTAACTTAGTTGCATATACATAAAAGAAATATCATGAACACATGTGACACTAAGACTTAACATGGAAATCCAATTTGGGAAAAACCACCAATTGCAACTAGTTACTATTTTTCACTCTTCTGAAGTGAGCCCTGTTAGGAGTCAACCCTGTTAAAGGTTACAAAACACACTATTAGGTGTGACCCTATTAGAGGATTTAATAACCTTGTTAGAGGTCTTTAGACACTTCAATCTAGAAATATCACCTTGTTAGAGGATTCACAAATAGTTGTTAAGCCAACTCTGTTAAGAGATTTGATACACTGCTACAATGGTTAGAGAGTAACAATGATATGACCTCAATGTTGATGCAACTATATTACTGATTTTAGATCTCAATTCTAGTTCAATACTTGATCCTTCCTGATCAGATTAATCGTTGCAGCCCAACAAGGATATTCTACTTATCCTTCCAATTTGCTTCCTCTGAGCATCTTCTTATCTTCCACACATTCTCACACATTCAATCCTCAACTTGACCTTATACTTATATTATATGAATTGTCAAGCTGGCTTGAAAACAACTTAGAATAATTAATATTCATCTCCTCGATCAGCTAGAACCAACAAAAAAATCCATTAAACTCAATTTGCCAATATAAGAAAATCCTTTGTTAGCCAACCTTGCTCGGTAGACACTAGCAATAGAATAATTTTGATGTGTTAACCAAGTGAACTGAATTAACACTACATCTTCACAAGCTTCCTTTGGTAACCAAATGAGCTTGGTTAACACTGGTTCCATCCAACTTTTCTTTGTTAACCGAGTGAGCTCAGTTAACACTCAACTTTTGTGAACTCTCTTTGACACTTGAGTGAACTTGACAGACACTGTCTTCTAAACTTGGCAAACACTAGAATGCTCAACAGACATAGGAAACTATCTTAATTGCTCGAGTGAGCTTGACATTCACTGACTGGTAAAGATATGACATTTTGTGTAACATTAAAGACAATGTATAATTGATCAATTATTTTCAACAATCTCCCTTTCTGGTATTAATGGCAACACAACATGTCATAATATAATGAAATTTCATAATAAAATAAAGGAAAATATCCTTAGTTTCATTCTGGTTCTCATCCATGAGAACTCCCTCTATTAGTGTGAAGTCCCTCTGACTTCAATTTCTCCCTCTATTAGCAAACTCTTATATCTTCAACATCTACTACTAATAGCAAACTCTCCCTCTTTGATATCAGACTAGAAGTTGTTTCTCTTCAACATCTTCAAACAATTTTTTTGTGGTATGACACAAACTCTCCCTCTTTGACATCTCATGCCAAAGACAATATTCAGTGAATATCAATGTACCTAATGTACAAATCATATGCAATCTACCCTTTCATTATTGTATCAATTTGATTGATCTTCAACATGCTCTAGTTGATGCATCACTAGACTTCATTTAGTGAGCTTCACATAGGGTAATAACCCCTAACTTACCTCTTAGATAAAAAAAATGCATCCTTAGGTGATGGCTTGGTGAATATGTCTACAATTTGTTCTTTAGTATTTACATATTCCAATCTCACCTCTTTGTCTTGCACAAATTCTCCCATAAAATGATATTTTATTGCAATTTGCTTGGTCTTGGTATGCATCATAGGATTCTTTGATATATTAATTGCACTTGTGTTATCATAGAAGATAACCACTAGATCCTTGATTTCTACCTTCATACCTACCAACAATTGCTTGAACCAAACAACATTGGAACAATTAACTACTACGGCAACATACTCTGCCTCTACTGTAGACTAAGAAATGCAATTTTGCTTCTTACTTGTCCAAGACACTAATCTTTTACTAAGAAGGAATGCTCCACCATTGGTGCTCTTCCTATCATCAACACTTCCTGCCCAATCTGTATCAATGAAGGTTTCAAATCCAAATTGCCTCCTTTCTTGTACCATAATCCATAGTCTTCAGTACCCTTTAGATACCTCACGATTCTCTTTATTGCCATCATATGATTTTCTTTAAGATTAGCTGAAAATCATGCCACCATACCAACTGTAAGAGCAATATCAAGCCTAGTATGTACAACATACTAAATTTTGTTAATAATTGATTTGTATGTGGTCTGATCTACCTCCTTAGAATCATCATTTTTGGAAAGTTTATGTCCAGTAGACATAGGTGTTCCAACTAGTCTTGAATCCTCCATTCCAAATTTTTTCAGTATCTCCTTTATATACTTAGATTGAGTAATGTAGATACCATCTTTCTTCTATTGAATCTACAAGCCAACAAAGAATTTGATTTCTCCAAACATTGACATCTTAAATTTCTTACTCATTTCCTTTGAAAAATCTTTGCACAAATCATAATTTCCAATAAATAATGTTTTATCTACAAAGATTTCTACCAACACAATCTTCTTTTATGGTTCTTATTTGATGTGTAGGTTGTTGTTATCATTTGTCCTTTGAAAACTAATCTTCATCAAGTAATTATGAAGTCTTTCATACCAGGCTCTGTGTGTTTGCTTGAGACCATACAATGCTTTGTATAGTTTACAAACCATGTCCTTTTTCTTAGGATCTACAAAACCTTCAAGTTGTTCTATGCAAACTTCTTCTAGAATTCCATTCAAGAATGCAAATTTCACATCCATCTAATACACTTTAAATCCTTTATATGCAGCATAGGCAAGTAGAGTTCTGACACCTTCTAATATTGTAATAGGAGCAAAAGTTTCACCATAGTCAATACCTTCCTCTTGAGAATAACCTTTGCATACTAACCTTGCTTTGTTTCTTGAAACTTCTCGATCTTCATTTAGCTTATTGCTGAAAACCCACTTTGTGTCAATTACATTCTTATCCTTGGGTTTACGAACAAGAGTCTAGGTCTTTTTCCTTTTTATCTTTTATATCTCTTCATTCATTACTTCAATCCAAATTTCATTATCCAAAGCATCTTTAATTGTTCTAAGTTCAAATTCAACAAGCAATCATGTACCTTTTAATTTGTTCCTTGTCATTGTACCATCTAATTTGTCTCCAATGATTTGTTCAACTGCATGGTACCTTCTGACATATCTTGCTAATTTAGGTACTTTAAATTTAGAACTTATTCCACTTGCCTCACCATGATCTTTTGCATCATGCTTGGGTCCCACTATCTGTGACTCAGGTCCTTCAGATTCAAACTTGGGTTGCATTAGCTGCAACTCAGTAACCTTTGACTATAACTCTGATCCTTTAGACTGTGACTCGAGTTGCACTAGCTACGACTCAAGTGCATTTGGAGATTTTGGGGACTTAGGAGGTGAAATATGTTGACTTCCAATCAGATTAGGCAATGTATTAAGTTCGAAGTAGATAAACTTTTTGTAATCTTCAGATTCTTTGTTGCTCTCTTCTTCACTCTTTTTGCAAACTCATCAATCTTCACATGTGCACTTTCTATGATCTTATGAGTAGTTAGATTTAAACATTTGTATGCTTTACTTCTGCTGGAGTATCCTAAGAATATGCCTTCACCACTTTTGACATCAAATTTTCCTTTCCTAGTCTCCTTCAAAATATAACATCTATTACCAAATACTTTCAAGTAAGTTACATTAGGTTTGTAGCCATACCATAGTTCATAAGGAGTCTGATTTGAGTCTTTATTTAGTTGTACTATGTTCATGGTATGAATTGTTGTACTAATTGCTTCCAGTATTTAATTACAACATTCTTTTCTATCATCAAGGTTCTTGCACAATCCATGATTGATCTATTCCTTCTTTCTATCATATCATTATGCTGAGGTGTACCAAGGGTTGATACTTGTCTTTTGATTCCTCTTTCAATGCATAATTCATTGAATTCATTAGAAATGAATTCACCTCCTCTATTTGATCTCAAACATTTCAGCTTCTTTCATGTTTCCTTCTCAACTCTAGCCAGATACCACTTGAACTTTTGAAAAGCTTTAGACTTATCTTTCAAATACATTATTTTCATTGTCCTAGAATAATCATCAACAAATAAAATAAAATACTTATCTCTACTATAGCTCTCAAGGACAATAGGTCCACAAAGGTCTATATGAACCAACCCCAAGACTTCTTCAGAATGATAATTCTTGCTCTTGAAACTTGTCTTGCCCATCTTACCAATTTAACAATTTTTGCATAGGCTCATATTAGGTTTCCTCAAACTAGGAATACCTCTTACTCTCTTGTTTTTTCTTATCTTAATCAGGTTATGAAAGTTCACATAGCATAACCTTTTATGCCATAACCAACTTTCTTCCACTTGAGCAATGAAACATGAACTTTGATTAAGATCCAAGTAGATTAAGTTAGCTTTTGTCTGATTACTAGGCCCAACTAGATTTCATTTTCCATCTAGTAGCTTGGCCTTCCCATTCATGAATTCTACCTTGAATCCAATATTATTCAACATTGCTACACTCAGTAGATTATGTTTCAATCCTTCAACGCAATAAGCAATATCATATCTGAGTTCATTAGTCAGAGAAATATAACCTTTTCCTTTTATGCAACATGGTTCATTGTTTCCAAATCTTACATTTCCACGATCATAATGTTCCATATGCTCAAATTTTTATTTTTTATCACCAGTCATATGATGAGACCAACCACTATCAATAATACATGTATCATTATTGCTAACACGAGAGATAAGTGCCATTTTATCTTCTTCATTATTGGATCCATCTTTTACAACAATATAAACCATCTCAAAATCATCACTACTATTAGGAATCTTTAGCCATGGAACAAGACTTCTTACTTTTGTCCTTGTAGTCCTTGTGGCTCTTGAAATCCTTCTTGCCTTTATACTTGTTCTTCTTCTTTTCATCTTTATCTTCTCTGTCTAGACACCTTGTAACAATGTGACCAACTTCTTCATAAGAGAAAAAAATTAGAGCAATTTTACCTTTGTACTTTCCTTTACCTTTAGGATATCTTCTTACAAGCAGTGCTTTAATGGCTTTACAATCACTGTCAAAATTGTCTTCCCCTTCACTTTTAGATTATTTTCCTCTAGACTTTTCATCTTTCTTCTTCAGTGACAACTTTACTTCAAATGCAGACTCAAGATTTCTAGAACTAGGAACATAATTATCATAGTTATCTGGCTCAAATGTTGTCAATCTTCTCACTGGAGCATCCAAGGTTATCTTACCATTTGGATCACATATCATCTCTTGAATAACTAACACTCTAATTGCATAGATAGGAAGAAGGGTTCTGATTACCTTGCTTACAACTATCACATCTTCAATTTTCCCTCCAGAGGCTTTGATTGCACTAACACTAGCTTTGATTTTGTCAACATATTTTTCAATGTTTTCATCCTCTCTCATCTTTATCTAATCAAACTGACCTCTCAAACTTTTTGCCTTGGCTCTTCTCCCATTATCATCACCTCCATAGATATCCTTTAGCTTTGTCCATATCTCATGAGCAATAGCACACCCTCTGACCTCATCAAGTTCAACATAGTTAAGAGTTGATGCAATGTTAATCATCATAATGTTATGATTCTTCTTTTCAAAAATCTCCTCCACGGTCATTGTTCCAGTAGAAGCTTTATACCGAGCATTCAAATATTTGGACCTAAATCATAGATGGTTGCTAGATGTAGCTTCATAACTTCTTGTCATGCCTTGAAGTTATCTTTTTTCAACTTGGGAATCTCTCTTCTGTAAGACATCGTGATCTTTAGCTTAGGTCATTAAAACCTTATCTGCAAGCACCAAAAGCTTTGATATCAATTGTTGGAAATATAAGAGGAGTAAATAAGAGGGGAAGGGTGAATCAATTACCACTAAAATAAATCCCAAATCCCTTGGATGCCAATACAAAATATAAACTTTGCTGAAACTATTATTAATTGGTTAACACACAAGCACTCAATTAACACTAACAATATGTTGTTATTCAACAAGCACTATAATCTCAACTGTTACTCGACAAATACTAAACATGTAGATCTTAAGATATTAACCATGATCAACCTTAATTAACTCAATTGCATGCACATAAAATAAATAACATGAACACAAGTGACACCAAGATTTAACGTGGAAACCCAATTTGAGAAAAACCACCAATTGAAAGTAGTTACTATTTTTCACTCTTCTGAAGTGAGCCCTATTAGGAGCCAACCCTGTTAAAGGTTACAAAACACATTGTTAGGTGTGGCCCTATTAGAAGATTTAATCACCCTGTTAGGAGTGGCTTTGTCAGAGGTGTTTAAGCACTTCAATCTATAAATGCCACCTTGTTAGAGGATTTACAAATAATTGTTAAGCCAACTCTATTAAGAGATTTAATACACTGCCACAATGGGTAGAGAGTAACAATGATATGACCTAATTGTTGATGCAATTGTATTACTATTTTTAGATCTCAATTCTGACTCGAATATGTAATCCTTCATAATCAGATTAATCTTTGCTGCCCAACAAGGATATTTTGCTTATCCTTCCAATTTGCTTCCTCTAAGCATCTTCTTATCTTGCACACATTCTCACCCATTCATTCCTCAAATTGATCTTATACTTATATCATATACATTACCAAGTCAGTTTGAATACAAATTAGAATAATTAATATTCATCTCCTTAGTCAGTTAGAACCAACAAACAAATCCATTAAACTCTGTTAGAATTCTTTAGAATAACTGAGAGGGGGGGTGAATCAGTTATTCAAGGTCCAAAATTCCCTTTTAATACCTTTTTACTACTTTTAATGAATCCATATGCTTTTCATTTGTTCAAACTTAAATCAATCATATAAGCAAGTTACTGTAAATCAATATGCAATGACAAAACATCCAAAATCAACACATGACACAATGATTTACGTGGAAACCCAATTTGGGAAAAACCACCAATAACATGCTACTTGATTTTCACTCTTCTGAAGTGATGCCCTGTTAAAGGCTTACAACACACTGTTAAATGTGACCTTGTTAGAGGATTTCACCAAATTGTTAGGAATGGGCCTGGTTAAAGGTCTTTAGAACATTCACTTGGAATGTCACCCTGTTAAATGATTTATCTAATGGCTATTAAACCAACCTAAGTCCATAGGATTTAACTTACTGTTACAATTGCTAGAAAGTAACGATAATGGTCTTTTGATCTGATATAACTTACAACATACTTTGCAGATTTCAAATCACACTTTCAATTCAATCCTTATGCTTGGCTTCAATCACTTCAGCTCTGACTACTTGTCTCCCTCTCAAGCTTCGTCTCCTTGAGTCTTCTTACTCATTTTGCCAATGCAATCATCCTTGTGGTCATCTATTCAAACTGAGTTCCAGTGCTTTCTTCTCCTTAGCACATTCTACAACACTTCATGCTTTTATGCTCGACCACCTCTCTCTCATTGTCCCCCTTTTCTTCATTAACTTTTGTCTTCTTAAATAGGAGTCTAATTTGCCTTTGTCGCTCAATTCTCCCTCTCCAATTTTAGGGCTTCAAAATGGGTTAGGTAGGATACAATGTATCTACCCCATATCTTATTCTCTTCTAGAAACTTTGCCAGTTATATCCTTAAAAGAAAAATATTCTACATGGTGTTCTGTGCCACCAGCTCATCATTCTTATCTTCCTTTTGTAGACGCTCAAAAATGGTTCGCATCTACGACCTCATCACTTATTCATACTAATTTGTCCCATTTTCTCATTCTACTAACTTCGATCTTTTGGCCAAATTGACCATATTTTGTCATTTGTATCCTCTTTCGTATCAATTTCATATCAACTCAAAATCATATCAAATCAACTCAGAATCATATCAAATCAACTCAAAATCACCCCAAATCAACTCAAAATCACTCAAAATCGGTCCTAATCAACCCAAAACATATCAAACATCCCAAATCAAACATCATTTATCCCCTCCTAGTCATTGTTGTGGCTTTCAGTGTCTTGGAAACCTATCAACTTATCAATCTTATCAATCTGACCTTAGTACTGTCATGGCTCTCAGTACTAGGTCAAAATATCATTCATGTCATTCAATCTTTGACGTTGTTGAGGATTTCAATGTCAGATCATGGCATCATCAACCATTTTAATAATATTGACAGTGTCCGTCAGTGTTATTATGATCAAACCTTATCAATCAATTTCAATCTTGTAGCATTTACAATGTCGGTTAAATGTCACATATCAATTAATTCATGTCATGTGTCCTTGGCATGTTATCAATTTCGATCTATCAATTAATTTGACCATGGCTTTGGTCTACCTTTTCATCATCTTATTCGATATCCATCATCGTCACATTTTCATCAAAAGATACGGTCGCATTCATTTAATCAATTTGGCCAATCATCTACTAATTTTCTCTATAGGATTAAATAACCCATAATTTAATTCTATTATTCTCACTAATTATTCTTCTTGATTATCATCCTTAATTAATTAATTTTATTAATTAATTGATTCATTATCTACAAACCATGGAAATTTACAATTTCCTAAGTTCTATTTTCCATCATTAATTCCATTTTCTACTAATTCTAATTTTGTGGAATAAAAGGATTTTTAATTCAAATATTCCATAAAATATTTCATCATCATGACACTTGGATGTGACACCTCGTGGATCCTCCTTTGACACTTGGCTGAGATTTGTCATAATCAAATTTTCTTATCTCTTACGCATGTCCCTATTTGGCTTATTTGTCATAGATTCCTGGCTTTAAGTGGGTTGAGGAATCTTATGACGCATCATAGATTCTCTTCCAAATTTGACTCTCGTGTGTCATAGAATCTTACTTTTGGCATATTCTGTCATATGCGTCATAGGAATTATTATTACCTCTTACGCATGTCCCTATTTGGCTTATTCGTCATAGATTCTTGGCTTTAAGTGGGTTGAGGAATCTTATGACGCGTCATAGATTCTCTTCCACATTTAGCCAAATTTGACTCTCATGTGTCATAGAATCTTACATTTGGCATATTTTGTCATATACGTCATAGGAATCTCTTGCCACATCGCATGTCTGTGGGTGACAAATCCAATGCTCTCACCCTACATGAAAATTATAAAATGGACACCCTTCCTCTCATTTCAGATCTAGAATGCTTAAGTCTTGAATCCTTGAATCTTTGAGTTTTTGAGTCTTTACTAATTTGCATTTTGCATTCTCTCTCTCACATAAAATCACACTTCAAGTATTCTCATGGCATTATCACTATCATAGGCTTTTGCTTCAATTTTGTGTGCACTATAGGCAACTTTGGAGCTACAATCATTTGGAGAAGAAAGAAGGACATGGGAGCTACAAACGGAAAAGGGAGTTTTTGATTATGTTTGCTTTCTTTTGTTTAGTTTGGCTTTCATGGTAGACTAGTGGGTGCTAACATATGATTATTGAGTTTTGTGATTTTCTCATAGTATGTTATGCTTTTAACCCGTTTTGCTGGTCCTACATTTGGTGAACCCGACGTGAACATGCATATCTAACTTGGGTTTTCTTGTTTGTGCTTGTAGGTGCAAGGAAGGAGCTCACTTGGAAGGGTATAATGACTATCTTCTCTTCCTTTTCACACATAGATTAATCAGGGGGTCTAGTAAAATGCTTATATGCTGTTGTTTCATACATTCTGTTAGCTTGCTGTCCTAGGGTGCACTCTACTCTGTCAGGGTGCACTTGGGACCCCTAGGAGCTGTTTTAGGAGCCTAGAAGACACCAAAGCCTCTTTCTATTGTTTCCAACTTACCAACTGCGCCCATTTGGGCCCCAACTACGTCATTGACGAACTCTGCACTGTTTGGGCACACTTGGGAGTGTAGCTCTGAAAATTTCAGTTTCTGGGTCTTGACTAGGCACCCATTTCCCCACACCCTGCACCTGACTTCCCAACTGCGCCCTAAAACTACCAACTGCGCCCAACTGCGCCCCAACTGCATCATTGATGTAGTCTGCACATTCTGGGCGCACTTGGGGATGTACAGAGCCATTTTGGCCTTTTGGAGAGCAATTTGCACTGTCAGAGCACACCTAGGTTCACAGTAAGCACATGCATCAATCAAAATCCGCATTTCAAGTTCCTATCACTCTCTAGGACATAGATTAGGTGATTTTGTGTTACTAATGGTCTATTTGCAGCATGTGGCGATCGTGGGATGAAGACATGATCATAAACCACTAATGCTTTGTTTGTAGGACGTTGTTGAAGACTTTGTGTGTCTTTCAAAACTATGTGTGTGGATTTCCTAGATTAGATAACATTTTGTTTGGTGCTTAAAAAGAACCTTTTTCTTTTCTGCCTGGCATGTCTAAGGTGTTAGATCCCTAGGAGTTGCATTGGACGGATCCTCTCCCCTCGCCATTTGTGGATCTTGGGTGTAAGAGAAATCCATGTAACTTCTATAGGAGGCCTGCCTTGGACCAAGATACTTGATATTGGGTATGCCAGGGGACGACCTCAGAGCGGTAACGGGCCAAAGCCAGGTCAACCTTCCAGCCGCTATATAAAACTCGATTACAGTGAAAGCTGTGTCCGCAGTATTGCTGCGTGATAGCTCTCCTCTAGTACCCTTGTGGTCCGTCAAACCCCGGTTCTCGGGGCTGGGAGACCTTCTGCGAAAGTTTATCATTCACTTGCCGAACAGAATGCCCTTACTAAAAACCATGTTTTAGTGGCCAAAATCCTTTCTATCCACTGGCTCAAGGGGTCACCCATGCCCGTGAAGACATCCTACATTCTCGTGGTCCTTAGTAGAGGCAACAATCCCTTGGGAAGTCATGCCCCTTGGGAAGCGAATCTTGGTAGCCCCGAGAAGTGAGTGCACTATAAGGGGGAGCTTGTGGTGCCAAGATCCTAGGTTGTCCGCTCTGGATAAGGGCGGCTGAACTTTGATTCAAGTAGGAATTCAGTGGATATAGTCCTAAAAGCCTAGGTTGTGGTGTGTTTGTTAACTTTTACAACAACTATTCTTGTCTTAATGTGTCTTGCATGTGTGTAAAACATAATCAAGATAAAAGCCAAACTATTAAATTTACACCTTGGATATCATTTGAACTTGTCAAAACCTCACACATTGCCAAAACATTTCAACCTTTATCAAACTTTGCAAACATTGATTCAACACACTCGAACCTTGGAAAACATGGCGACTTGTGCTCTTAAATGTGCTTGGCAAAACGTAGATCTCACAGTTGCATAGATTTCACTTGCATGCACCCTAGTCTAGGCTTTATTCTTGCATCATATAGACTTCATATTGCACCTTTTAGTCCTCATTTAGTATCTATTACTTTTCATATTGCATCCATTTAGGTTTAGTTTTACTTTCCTTAGTTTTTGTATTCCCATCTCAAAATCAGCACTTTGCGTTCATCACCTTGCATCCTTGCATACCTATTCATCATTTTGACCACTTTATCCATCATTTTGGGTGTCCTAATCATCATTTTGAGCATCCAAACTGGCCCTAACACTGTCCTCTACCATTTACCTCTCTGTGACATCAATCCTGAAACCATAGCTTCCAGAATTGCCTCAGTTTCAGCCCAACTTACCAACTACACCCAGAAACTACCAACTGCGCCCAACTGCGCCCCAACTGCATCATTGACATAGTTTGCACTATCTGGGTGCACTTGGTGGTCTTGAGATCCAGTTTTGGGTTCCAGATAACATTTTGGGGCTTCAACAGTGTCCTAAGGTACTTGGTTAGCTCCCCTTGCACTAGCTTGCCTGGATCTGCATTCTACAGCACCTAATCATCATCACCTTCACTTAATAAATCATTCTATACATCATAACCTTCATTTTGCATCTCCCAACCCAACCTAACATCAACCCCAGCATCCTAGCTTCCTGGCATGTCAGTTTGATAACCATACCCCTCAGAATCAGCAAACATTCTTCCTAGCTTACCAACTGCGCCTAGAAACTACCAACTGTGCCCAAACTGGCTCCAAGTGCATCAATGACGTAGTTGGTATTATTAGGGCACACCTGGCACTGTTAGGGCGCACTTGGGTACCTACATGACCATTTTTGGCCTCCAAACTACACTTTAGGACCCCAAAACTGCATCTAGGAGCCTCTAGACCTACCCATTCTACACTTGACCCAAAATCGCATCTTGCACCCAAAATCCCCTTTTGCATCATAGGAATTGTCCGTATCACATATCCTCTCAGCATCACCATCATTTTGAGTCCTAAAAATGTCATTTTGAACCCCCAAAACCTTTGAATTTAGTCAAAAATCTAGAACAAAGTATGAGTCTTAGAGTATCTTCTAGTGTTGACGGATAATGGATCTTGACTAGTCTTTTTATCTTTTCTTATCATTTTATTTGGTCAAAATATGTCTATGTCTTGATAGATTTGACCTTGTCATCTTTTATCAATTTGATCTTTTCGTCTTTTATCAGTTTTTTGGTCAAGATCCAAAGTCCTTTATCACAAGGTTAAACTCCTAGGCAAAATACTTTCAAAAGGTTTTACCTAAGCTCAAAACTTTCCATATACCCTTGTCATAGCATGATCATATCCCTAGCATCCCCAAACGTCATTTTGACTTACCCTAGTGGTATATCCCCTTCATATTGCATTGATCAAAATCCTTAACATCATTTTCACTACCAAATCCTATCAAATTGTCCATCAACCAAATTACCTTCTTGAGCATTTACCCTCATTTTGCATGTCCCAAACATCATTACAAACCCTAGAAAATCATCCTTTACATGATACACCTTGCATAAATCAACCTTTAGTACCCTTAACAAGTCCAAAACATAACCCTAATTGTCATTTTGCATACCTTAGAGTCATTTTCATCCCCTCTAGTCAAACTTCAAAATATCACCTTGCATTTGCATTTGCATAACATCCCTAGGATATTTGCACTTTGCACATCAAAACCCTAATTCATTTATCATTTCCTCACATTGCATAACATTCTTAAACAATTAAAAATCCCAAAAACACTCGTATCTTGCATACCCATCACTCTTTGCACTCTTAGGTATCATGCCAACACTTACTAGGAGACAAGCAGCTCAAAGACCATAGGAACTCTATCAACCTTTGTTTTATGAGGCACAAGCACAACCAAAACCTCATCCAAGAAAAATAAAGAGCAAGAAAATCCAACAAACCTTTGACAAAGACCAAATCGAGGCATCACAACCATTACTATTAGACCCTTTGAATATGTATCCGCAAGATCCTCATAATCAAGCTATGGCACAACAAACCTTGAACAATGCACATACCACGAGATTTCCTCCAAACACTTCCCCCACACATGGGATGGTTCAATGGAGTCCCGAATTTGAACCTATATTCATGCCAATGCCACCAGGAGAAGGAAGTGTACCAACCTCACCTGAAGATGAACAATCACATTCATTTGAACTCAGCCAACCTAACACATCAAACATACAACAAAGTATTGTACACCCAAGTGATGAATCAGACACTAATTATGGCATCACTGGTAAAGAAATGGCTAGGGCATGTCAAGACAAAATTTTTTGCAAGAACTTCAAACGTTTGGCAGCTCAAGAAATTGTCAAATTTAATCCAAACTTGGAAGGTCCTAGGTCCAAAAATCAAACCAACACAACAATTGAAAACATCCAACCCATGATAAATTTGGACTTAGACAACCGAAAACAACCTTTGGAGTTTTCAAACACAATAATGGCACCTATAAGATCCCATCAAGAACCAAAAATTGAAATCCTCCAAAGTACATTTGAACACATCAATGTCAACCCCTTGTTTGATGAAATACCACCAATCCCTAAACACCCCAAAAGAACATTAAGACTTAATTTTAGTCACATGATGCAACAACAAGATGCACCTAAAGGGACCCATGCTCTAGGGATGCTAGACATACCTTCTTTGGAGGCAAATCAACAAAGTACACCTTTGCTCCTAACTTTACCCAGTGCTACGGCATCAAACACTATGGAGCGTCTCATAAATACAACATGTGAAACATCAAGCACAACCATCCCTATGGACACGCAAAGGAAAAATCTTATTGACATTACACCCATTCCCAATAGAAATGTATCTCATAGTCAAGTCAATATGATGTCGCAAGCAGGAACATCTAAAACACAAAGGTACCAAAACAGCAATATAAACATGACGTTTAATTCTCAAGGACTTAGTCAACCCCCATGACAACAACAACCTACAATGGTACAAGGACTCAACACTTCCAAGGCACAACCAAGTCTACATCCGCTTGACACACATCCCACATATCAACAACAACATCAAACACAACAACAACAACCACAAGTGGGGCAAACATCCAACATTCCTAACATGCAATCCCATGTGGACCCACTTGACTTACACACAATTTATCAAAAACAATTCCAACAACAACAAATGATGTTTGCTAAACAACAAGAGCAACTCAAGCAACAATTGGAATACCAAAGACGCCTTGAGCAACAAATCGCATACCAGCAACATTTGTTACAACAACAACATGTGCCACAACAACCTCAACAAATACCTCTAGAACAACAAGCACGCACATGGTCTCACATACAACCAACAGAGGTATCCCAACAACAACCACAACACACGACACAACAACAACACATGGTACAACAATTGTAGTCAATCCCACAACAAATGCCACATCAAAACCACAACGAGTTCCCCAACAACAGGGACCTTTCTGTCTTCGAGGTGCCAACATACCTCCACCACCTAGTGACACTTCATCAGATTCATCAAACACAAAAATGTCAGAATCAAGTAGACATAGTTCTCACCATAGCAAATGGTCTACTCACAGACATAAAAGACTTAAAGGAAAGACCATCATGCAAAACCTCAATGAAGAACTATTACAACAATTCAAACAACTTTCCAAACAAGTCGAGGCATTGGGAGTCCAAAAGAAATAGGCTCTATATACAGAAAGGGACCTATGTTCTAACCCATTCAATAAAAGTTTGTATATGCCCCCATTTCCAAGACACTTTGAGGCTCCAAGGTTTGAAAAATACCGAGGAAAAGGAAGCCCTGTTGATCACATCTGAGAATTTTGTGCTTCATGTACCGAACTCAGTGATGAGCCCACTTACCTTATGAGATTGTTCCCTCGTTCTCTAGGTGGGCCTGCACTTGAATGGTACTCCAAACTTCCTGGTAATATCAAATCTTGGTCAGAGCTAGCAGACAAGTTTATCTCCCACTTTGCCTTTAACATTACAAATGAGGTGACACTTTCTGATTTGTGCTCAACTAAACAGAAGATGGGAGAATCATTCATTACATTCTTACTGCGTTGGAGAAGCCTAGTTAGTCAATGCTCACTAGACATTCCTGAAGAACAACAAGTAAACCTATGCATTGAAAACTTAGTCTCAGACTTAATGTATGAACTCAAAATCAAGAGTCCAAGCACCATTTCTAAACTAATGAAAAAAGGAGCTATTATTGAAGATGCTCTTATCCGTAAGGGAATCCTCAAGATAAACAAAGAAAACACAAACACCAACTCATCTAATGACAAGGCAAAATTTTTCTCCAAAAATAAGAATGTGACTAATGATGGCATTGTGGATGCTTGCACGATTAGCACAGCACAACCTCAATTAACTTTGAAAGGTGTAAACCCTAGAAATTCACAAACTCCTAATCAAACAACACCTCAACAATAGAAAACTGAGACTTCCACGCAAGAAAAAAGACATGCTAGAACCAAGGATAGAAAATTCACACCATTGGGGATACCTCTTGAAACTGCATTACAACAGTTGCTGAGTAATAACTTCCTGCAATTACCCCCAATCAAAGATGAACCATTGACTAAAGCTGATTGGTGGGATGACAAAAAGTATTGTGATTACCATCGCACCAAAGGACACAAGACTTCATCATGCTTCCAACTGAAACATGCAATACAAGACCTTATTGATGATGGTGTCATCACAGTTGATCCATCACTATTAGCATCCAATTCTGATCATACTATTTTCAAAGATCCTTTGGGTAATCATGACAAAGAGAAACCCTCAAGTTCAAACTCAAACTCGCAAGGTAATGTGAATTACACACTTACCGGCTATGACTACACTATCAATTGCTTTAATGAGTCTGACTTCCACATATCCACATTCACATTGAAGGCTGAAGACCCTCGTTGTGCTGTCACTACATGTTGCAGCAAGATCACCCTACCTGGAGCCCCATCTAGACCTAATGCTTCTACTAGACCTACACCCCCAAGTAGACCTACTACTCCTACTTCATTTGATTATAGCCTTGTTGAACAACTCGAAAAAACCCTTGCACAAATATCCATTTTGGACCTGCTGCGTGCATCCCCCCAACATCAAAAGATCTTAGATCAAGCCCTTAAAGAGTCAATTGTCCTAGATAACATTGATGTTGCCCAATTCCAAGCCATGGTTGGGAACCTATCTGCGTCACAACATATCACTTTTTCACCCCGAGATATTCCTAAGGACAAACCTAACCATAATGATCCCCTTTATCTCGAAGTCTTCATCCATAATGCCAAAGTTAGACGTGTCTTAATAGATGGAGGAGTAGGACTGAACATCTGTACTCTCAAGGTTGTCAACAATTTGGGTTATTCTGAAGATGATGTAGATCCCTCTCGAAGAATCACGATAAAATCTTATGATGATGGTGGACGCTTCTCCAAGGGCATCATCACATTACCTATCAGAGTTGGTCCAGCTATTGAAGATACATTGTTCCATGTCCTAGATATAGAAATGAATTGCAACATGATACTAGGACGCCCTTGGCTTCATGCTATGAAAGTAGTCCCTTCTACATATCACCAATGTCTGAAGTTTTCTTATAATAACATGGAGGTTACCATTCTTGGCGATCTAGATCCTTTCCAGTTTTGTGCTAATCTAAGAGATGCTATTGCATTCCAAATCCCAACAAACAATGAAGCACAACCCACAAATTCCTCTAAGTATGTGGATGCTAATATACTGCTTAGTAAAGCCAAGGAAAAGATGAAGATTGAAGACAATGGGTGTGGAGAGTACTTTATGTCTCAAGTCTCTCACATTAGGGAGTCAATAGTTTCTCCCCAATCTCATGGTAAATCACAACATTTAGAGATCAGTACAAAGAATGATACTTCTATCAATAAGAATACATCTGTATGTATTGAGAAAGCAAAAGCAGAATGAGAACCCACTTTGATATCTCCTAGCAAGTATGGACTTGGGTTTACCATCATACGGAAACAAGGCTATGATGGCTATAGTGGTCTTGGATCTCAAAAACAAGGAATCATTGAACCTATCACTATAGAAGGAAAACCTCCTAGTTTGGGGCTTGGATTTAAACCATTACAAATAGGTCCTCCTAGTACCATGGTACCTACATGTAAGACTATGGATGTTTCGAACAATGAAAAGGCATCTGAGGATATCCCACTTGAAACCAACAATCCCCTAGCCTCTGAGCATAACCCCAATGATCCAGTTGAATCAGTTACCCATATATCTACCTTCAACCAAAGCTCATTGAACACTGATGATGACATCTCCTCAAGTTATCCTGAACCTTTGGATTGGGACCAACGTGGACCACCAATTTTTGATCGATTCGACAATGATGGCACTCTTATAATAGAATTTGAAGGCATTATGACTCAAGATCATAAAGAAGCAGTTTCTCCTAAAGAGAACACATTAGCATATTTTGGGGAGCCAACTCCACTTTCTAGCTACAAACCAAAAAGAGAAAAAGATAGCAAGCATAGGTCTCTTGGTGAAAATCAAAAGGCGCCATTAGACTATCAAAAATCAAAATTTAAGCAGCTCCCAATGATACAAAATGAAAAATATGATGCCATGAGTATCACTGTTCCAGTGTTCAACATGCCACAAAGTCTTTTGGAGCTCCCTCGATCAGCATTCATGCAGAAGGTCATTGGTCTCAACCCTCCCAACCCTCCCTTATATCCCTTTGTTTATCCCCCAATCCAGCTACCTAATTTGTCCTATAACCAAAATCAGTCCTTTATCCAACAAGCCTTTGCATATGTCATCATTAGTGACATCCCACATGACATTTCTATTAACCCAATTATTCTTAGATACCTTGATTCGCAAGATATAAACATTGTCTTACATACGGTACACGATGGTATCTCTCAAGGCCTTTCTTGTGGTTTGATTTTAGCTACAGACTCGGAACAAATCCTCCAAAATTATGGTTAGTCATGTATCTAGAGCTCATCAGCTAGCAGCACCAACAACAGATATCTTCTTAGCATTTGTCAGTGACATTCTTGATTTCATCTAAAAGTCCTGAAAAAATATCAAAAAAATTGAAAAATGTCATGAAAAAAAAAGAAAAAAAAAAAGGGATGCCTTGATGAAAACTTGGCAAACAGGTGTCTTGGCATGAAAATTTGAGTTAAGAGAAAAATTCCGTCCAAAAGTGAAAACCTAGCAAATAGGCGCTTTGGGCAAGTACCATGGTGAAAACCTGGCAAACAGGCACCATGTGTAATCAGTTATTGCTCCTCCATCTATCGGGATTCCATCTGGTCTTTTTCCCCTCTATCATTCCTTGATCATACCCTTCATATTGCAAGACATCCTTGGTTCCTTATCATGGCTCACGAACTGGTTAATGTCCTTCGTTACCTTGCTTAAGTATCACCTGTCTACATACACACTCTGTCATTGGCCTCTGTACATAGTTTGCGTCTTGTCTGGGGGCATATTACCTACATGGTGCATGAGTTTGAATTTGAACTGGGGGCATATCCCTAAGTGCTTTTTATCCATTGGATCTATCGCATAACGGATTGGAGCTAACACTTGTATATGCCAATACGATTTGAAAAAATTCCTAAAAATCATAAAATGTCCTTAAAAAAATCACTAAAAATCTCATAATGTTCTGAAAAAATCACTAAAAATCACATAATGTCCTAAAAAAATCCTAAACATTCAAATACGATCTTGAAAAAATCCCTAAAAATCAAATGTCCTCAAAAAATCCTTAAAAATTCAAATACGATCCTGAAAAAAATCACTAAAAATCACAGTGTCCTGAAAAAAATCCTAAAAATTGAAATACAATCCTGAAAAAATCCCTAAAAATCATAAAATGTCCTGAAAAAAACCTAAAAATCGTAAAATGACCTGAAGAAATTAGTTACACAAAAAAATCAAATATCTCCACAAAACCCTAAAAATCACAAAACTCATCAAAAATTTTCAATAAACCTTGTACATATTCACTGTGGATAACAATCCCTTTTGCGTTCACACTTGCACTTTGTAGATTGAAACTCAAAGCACTACACTTTCAAGACAATCACTATATCTGAGCAACATGAACCAACAATCAATCCAACCAGTCACTATGAACTTATCAACTGAATCCACAACCAGAACTATCACATTATCAACATGTCGAGCACTATCTACACACCTAACACACTAAAAAGCAAGTAATAATGGACAAGGATAGATGTTGGCTCACACTGTTTAGTGAGTGATTTATTTTTACTTTGTTTTTTCTTTGATCATGTCCCTATGCTACTCGATGATATAAATTGATCTATGAGAGTGGCCAGGATGGTTCATGGTCATCTTTTTCTATTTCTATTTGTTACAATGTACCTTTTGAGAGTCTGGAGCATGTACATATGCCTCAAGAAGGACAAGGTCATTCTCTATTTGCATCATGATTGTTTACGCAAAAGGCTTGCATTTGCGCTCTGGCCCTTTATGCCATGATGCATTGCATTCCATTTGCCATATCAAAATAAAGCTCCATTTGACATATAGTGCACTTTCTAGAAGCAAAAGTCTTTCCATCATACTAACATCTCCTCATCTCATCTTTCTTTGTCATCTCATTCTCCATCAACATGATCATGTCTTCTGATTCACCAAATCATCTTCATCTTGCATTCATGCATTCTTGCATCATCCTACGCTATCAATCAACTTTCTATGGCTTTCCACCTGGTTCAACCTTAGTCTAACATTTGTCTCATCATATTTGACCAAATACGACCATTTTTGATGATTTCCCTCATGTTATGACATCTTTCCATCATTTTGGGCATGCACACACAGTTTCGGGTCTACACTCTAGGCCTCATAACTTTCACATTTTAGCTCTGATTTTCATTCCGTCAGTTGCTATGGTTTTGTCTTCTTGTTATCAATAAATTGACTTATCATATGCTTATCTTAGTCAATTTTTCGAGGGGGCACCCATATATATCATCCCTACTGGGGCATGTTGTGGCTTTCTCATCAGTTATTCTTTGATACAACGCTCTAAATCACATTGTATCAAAGAGGGGCAAAATGTAGACGCTAAAAAATGGTTCGCATCTATGACCTCATCACTTCTTCATGACTAATTTTTCCCATTTTCTCATTCTACTAACTTCGATCTTTTGGCCAGATTGACCATATTTTGTCATTTGTATCCCCTTTCACATCAATTTCATATCAACTCAGAATCATATCAAATCAACTCGGAATCACCCCAAATCAACTCAAAATCACTCAAAATCGGTCCTAATCAACCCAAAACATATCAAACATCCCAAATCAATCATCATTTATCCGCTCCTAGGCATTGTTGTGGCTTTTAGTGTCTTGGAAACCTATCAACTTATCAATCTTACCAATCTGACCTTAGTACTGTCATGGCTCTCAGTACTAGGTCCAAATATCATTCATGTCATTCAATCTTTGACATTGTTGAGGCTTGCAATGTTAGATCATGGCATCATCAACCATTTTAATAATATTGACAGTGTCCGTCAGTGTTATTATGATCAAACCTTATCAATCAATTTCAATCCTGTAGCATTTACAATGTCGGTTAAATGTTACATATCAATTAATTCATGTCATGTGTCCTTGGCATGTTATCAATTTTGATCTATCAATTAATTTGACCATGGCTTTGGTCTACCTTTTCATCATCTTATTCGATATCCATCATCGTCACATTTTCATCAAAAGATACGGTCGCATTCATTTAATCAATTTGGCCAATCATCTACTAATTTTCTCTATAGGATTAAATAACCCATAATTTAATTCTATTATTCTCACTAATTATTTGTAATGCCCCGCCAAGGGATCCAAAGAATTTTACTAAGTTTTCCAAACAATTTTTTTTTAAAACATGAAAGATAAAACCATTCATAACATTTGCGGAAGCAATAGCAACAATTCAAATGAAAATAAACATAACATATATACATAACAGGCTACATTCTTTAAAGATCCCTTAACGTTGTATCACATCTAAATTAACTATTCATCTAACATCCCATCCTTATAAAATAACAATGATACATCCAATGTACTTAAGCAATATACAAGTGTCCTTTTGTAATTATATTTTAGTTTAGCTCAATCATCCATTGTACATATCATAGGGTATAAAAAGCTTAAAAGAATAAACATCCAAGTAAATAAAGTACATCATCATCATCTAATATTAATCTATGATGCAATAACATAAATGAAACCACATATCATACATGATACATCATCACAAAAGATATAAACATCCATCACAAAAGATAACCATATATCACAAACATAAATAATTAAGTGCACGGTTCCTCCCAACCGTAAATAGCATCATTAGACCATCGTGGATCCTAGCCATCCCTCTGTGCATAACATTCCAAAGCACCGAAGAGATCATCGGTATTATCATAGTAGGAATGTCACTCCTAAAACATCCTACTAACATGCAAAGTAAAACATAATAAATCATCAACTAACATATGCAAAGTAAAGCAAATCATCAATATAAGAAACATACCAGTAAATACATCCATCATAAGGTATATTATCTATCATAATGCTCCAAGAACATAATGAAGAATAAATACCAACCAAAGATACTCCAGCCACGGTGTCTCAGACGGATCTCAAATGATAAGAGTGAAAATACACTACCACCCGACTGCGTGGAATCTAAATGGTCCACTCCCACCGTGCTGAGGAGATAATCTCAATTCCCAAACAGGATATTAATTCATGAAGCACAAATCTCTATAAGTTCAAGAATCCTAAAAGTATACTAACTCAAAGGTTCCATCACACAAAATCGACATCTAATTCCTAGAGGCACACAAAGACATGTAGGAAACCTACTCTGCAAGCGGGAAAGTGTCATCGCAATTATCACGTACAAGTTACCCTGGCAGTTAGCTAAACTCCACGGGTCCATACTGATCTCATGCGGCCACTAGTATCCTCTCATACTAACGAGGCATACTACAGAATGCAAGGTCGCAACCATGCGTTCTCACTACTCCCATCCTAGCCTGTACAAGCGCTCAAGGCATGGGCGAGAACCAAAAAAATTATCTTTTTAGATTTATTTAATCTCTATTTAGTATGTAAATGTTATCACTTATTAACCAAACTTACAATGAGTTACCTTGGCAGCCACTTAGGGCCCCGACCTCCATTGCAAGCCACTTTTCGATACTACAAGTAGATTACCTACCCTAAGCTCATGGAATCATAAATTTCAAAATCACAAAAGATAATCCATAATAAAATCATCAAATATGCATAAAAGCATCAAATATCCATAATAAGCATCATCAAATCTCCAAGATAAGAATCATCAAATCTCCATGAGCATCCGAAAAAACATCCATAGAAAATCATGACCACAACAGTTCCCTATTGGCAACTGAAGGCATCACTGATAATCATAAGTATCAATTGGTTCTCAATAACCAAAATATATCTCAAGATAAATGGTTCTCAACAAGCGACCAATAATATCTCAAAATCATATTGATCGAAGACTCCAAAATGGTTGAGTCAAACATGTCACAACATGACATCATTAAGAAATAAATTCACATTTTAGTCTCATCATGGCGACTAAAAAGTAATCCAAGGATAACTGATCGATGACTCAAAAATGATTAGCTCAAGCATCTCATACACATACCTCTCAGCTTCACACATGAAGACTGATGAACAATAACAATCAGTAAATACAAACATTTCATAGAGCATACAGTCACATTACCATGGTTGAGCTTATAAAGATCAAGACCAAATAAGATCAACATGCCATCACATCTTATAACCCCCAAGCCTCTGGTAACAACCTAAAACTGGTCAACACTAGTCAACCCAAAACCCAAAACAAGAAGCATAAAGACTACACGATGCAAACACATGTTTTGGTTTTGCTATATTCACATAGTTGAATAAGGTGTAGGGGTTTCCAGTTTTCTGTTTGCAAGTATACTTCAAGTGTTTTAAGTTTCATCATTTGACCTACAAGTCAACCCAATTGTTCTCCGATAACATGATCTTTCCATTATTAAGAATTACATTCTAAGAATAACTTAAGGATAAATATTCACTAAACTGATCATCATTGACCTTTAATTAAATTGTCCTCTATATTTAACCATGATCCATATTCTAATTGATTAACTCAAGTCTTTAATGTTACTTCAACTTTCCAACATAATCAAAGGATCATTATTCATAAAAGAACCCAATTACTAATCTTTGAATTAGAAGATTATAACTTAACTAAAATGATCAATTAAATCAATAAGTACACCATCCATGACCTATTAACATTCTAATAGTTTTCAATTCAATATTACTAAGTCTCACCATTAAAACATCTAAGGTCATTATTCAAGTCATGAGAGTACGACTTATCAACTTCGATGTAAATGCTTCACAACTTTGCTAGAGGAATCGATATTAGCATATCAATTAAAACACTATTACATAACTTGATTATTAATTGAATCTAATTAACTCTAATTAATTTAATTAATAATTACATATCCAAGGCAACATTCCAATTAATATCAATTGACTAATAACTACCTATAATTTTGTAAGTTAAAAGTCATCTATACTTTAGTACACAAATATTCATATTCATAGTTCAATAATAATAACTTGTTAATATTTAATAACAAGCTATATTGGAAATCTTATTAATAAATCTATAATGACCACATTCGTCATTCTTTTAACAATGTTCCCATTTTATTTTAATAATAACAAGTTATAATAAATCTCCAATACCAAGTATTATTATCTCAAATAAGTTTCCCTTATGTACGATAATTCAATTAATTAATACTCCAAATTATTAACCAATTCAATTTGATTAATATCTTTTACAGTACTTCAATCATTAACTAATCTCCTTTAGAGTAACTCTGTTTGTATTAGTTGATAACTATTTAAACTATTTATACTATTATTTATTAATAGTTTGTTAAACCCAACAAACATTAATAAATAATAAACTTATCACAACTATAAATAACCAATCTAGAGAACTTTTACATAGAACTTCATTAGCTAACTTTTAATACCATTAAGGTATTCAAACGTATTAACCAATAACATAATAATTCAATCTTAATCCAATAGCATTTAGAGTTTCTAAATTTAAATCAACATAATATAAATTATCATCTTACAATTATTTAATCAATATTAAAATCAACCATTAGACTCCATTTTCTAATTGTTCTAATAATATTTTGTCTATATAAACGTTGTTTGAAAGAGATCCCTATCACAAACCAATAAGACTCATTGTAGATTTTAACATGAATAATCTCCAAATTCTTAACATTATCATCTTCATTAAACAACTCTAAAATTGTTTAATATATATTAATTAGTATTCAATATACATTATAAAAAGTCCGCTATATAAACTATATTAAAATCTCTTTTCTTTTAATTTTCTCTCATTCATTTACTTAGATTGACTAGTAATTAATTACACTTTTTCTACTATTAACTAATCTTAATTAAATTTGATTTAATTAGATTAGATAATGAACCATATAAAACTAATACATATTAATAAGATTCTAATAAGGGAAGATTGCAATAATATCTTTAATTCATTTCATGCTTTGATAGATATATAATTTTTGTGAAGTTTAAGCATAAAGAACTCTTAGTTAAGAGAAATGAAGAAATATCTGTCCTTGAATAAAACAGTCCCAATATGATGGTCATATCTCCCTAATGAACCATTGGATCGGGCTGAAATTTAAATATGTTGGAGAGGGCCAAGTTGCGCCAATTCTGACTGGAGCGATCGAATAAATTCGATTTCGATAAAAAATTATGAATGACTAAGTTCGGGTCTATCCAAGGGGCAGCGACAAGACAATTTGTGATGAGTTAAGAATTTTTTGTTAAAATAATTGTTCTCTAAATTTAACCATAAAAGGGTTTGTTCATATGCATCTAAAAATATAATTGATAGAAAGATTACATCTAATCATTCGAATTTTCACCATAAAATTTCTATTTTAATTCCAAATCTTATCTTTCTAATTTAATATAAATTCGAACCCAAACCCGATTAAAATCTAATTATTTCTCCTTAATTGGATCTAATTTTTTTTTATTGTTTTCTTCTCATCCAAATAAAATATTTAGATTCCAATTTCAAATACAGATAGTATTCAGACACATAAAACAGATATGATGAAGACAGGAAGAGAAAGAGTGCAAAGGGAATATGAGAATATCACGAGTGCACCTGGACACTGATGTTAATTTGCCATGCCTCAGAAGTCCATAGAAAATCTCTTCCATCTCCATCATTCACAATTCTTCCAAGAATCCAAGCCGATCGAATCCTCCAAGTGATTAGAAGTGCTAGAAGGAGCACAGAAGCAAGTAGAAAATATATAAGCATATGAATCTTCTCCCATGCATGTAAGCTTTGAAGCTTCTATTTTTCTTTTTTTTAGCTTGTAGCTCCTATTAAGCTTTTCATTTAAGCTTCTATGAATGCCTAAATATCAAGAGCTCTCAAGAAACCTTTGGATTGCTTCTTGAAACCGCTGAAAGATGTCACCAACTAAGCATGGGTCTTTTCCAATTCTTTTTGATGAGTCATAGAATTGTAGACACCTTGTGCTTAATTGATGCACTAACCCCCGTGTTGTTGACACATGTTAATTCTCATACAAGCTTATAACTCCAATTTACTTTTTAAATAATCTCTATTTAAATTTTATAACTTTCATTTTAATTTTTATAACTTTTATTATTATTATTTTATTTATTACTTTATTATTATTTTATAATTATTATTAATTTTAATTTTTAGTTTTCTTTTATTTACTTCTTTTTCTCCAATAATTCACATTTAATTAATTACAATCAAAATATCAAAGATCATGATATTTTATTAATTTTCTCAAATAAATAATTTATTAAGACTTAATTAATAGAAAATTCACCATAGACCTCCAAGATAAAATATGAAAACCCATCATAGAACAAATCATACAAAATAAATCTAAAAGGGTTAAAAATCACGAAATATGTCATCCGACGCATTCGGTGGGTATTCAACTCAGATACTTGTCCTAATTTTCCAATTAGGACAAATGGCTCAAAGGGTTGAGATTTGAACTTGAGAATTTATCTCCCCTCTCTTATCATTGAGATAATGTGATAGGGTATGCTCATCCTGGAAATTCAGGGAAGTCGATACCCGGTACCTGTAACCTGCATAAAAATCATGCATGTACAAACACAATATATACTAAACTAAACAAACAATGGTAGGAAGTGGTGCATCGTGTAGATCCCGAATAGCAGGTGACTACGACTCCCTTCCTTAACCACATCAGACATATTATACAAAAGCAAACACGCAAGGCAAACATGCACACCATACACATGCAAGTATGGGGTAAGTATCCATAAGAAAGCACATATGATAATAAATCATCTTACTAATCATCATTAATAATTGAAAGCAATGTAATAATCATCATCAATAATTATGAACACTAAAAATAATCATCATACATACATGAAATGTAGAGTCTAAGTAATCTCATCACATAATAAACTGAATCCATAGCACAATATCTGATAATCTCAAAAGAATGTTGCTAACCAACAACATAAAACTAATTCTAAAAGAGTTCAGCAATGATAACAAAATGTGAACTAGGGGCAAGCACTACATTATTCTTCCTGATTATCATCCTTAATTAATTAATTTTATTAATTAATTGATTTATTATCTGCAAACCGTAGAAATTTACAATTTCCTAAGTTCTATTTTCCATCATTAATTCCATTTTCTACTAATTCTTATTTTTTGGAATAAATTTTTTTTTAGTTCAAATATTTCATAAAATATTTCATCATCATGACACTTGGATGTGATGCCTCGTGGATTCTCCTTTGACACTTGGCTAAGATTTTTCATAATCAAATATTCTTATCTCTTATGCATGTCCCTATTTGGCTTATTCGTCATAGATTCTTGGCTTTAAGTGGGTTGAGGAATCTTATGATGCATCGTAGATTCTCTTCCAAATTTGACTCTCGTGTGTCATAGAATCTTACTTTTGGCATATTCTGTCATATGCGTCATAAGAATTATTATTACCTCTTACGCATGTCCCTATTTGGCTTATTCATCATAGATTCTTGGTTTTAAGTGAGTTGAAGAATCTTATGACGCGTCATAGATTCTCTTCCACATTTAGCCAAATTTGACTCTCATGTGTCATAGAATCTTACATTTGGCATATTTTGTCATATGCGTCATAGGAATCTCTTGCCACATCGCATGTCTGTGGGTGACAAATCCAATGCTCTCACCTTACATGAAAATTATAAAATGGACACTCTTTCTCTCATTTTGGGTCTCTTGAATCAGAATGCTTAAGTCTTGAATCCTTGAATCTTTGAGTTTTTGAGTCTTTACTAATTTGCATTTTGCATTCTCTCTCTCACATAAAATCACACTTCAAGTATTCTCATGGCATTATCACTATCATAGGCTTTTGCTTCAATTTTGTGTGCACTATAGGCAACTTTGGAGTACAATCATTTGGAGAAGAAAGAAGGACATGAGAGCTACAAATGAAAAAGGGAGTTTTTGATTATGTTTGCTTTCTTTTGTTTAGTTTGGATTTCATGGTAGACTAGTGGGTGCTAACGTATGATTATTGAGTTTTGTGATTTTCTCATAGTATGTTATGCTTTTAACCCGTTTTGCTAGTCCTACACCTTTTAATTCTCAAATTTCTAGATAACAACCTGGTCGGCTTAGATCTGGCGAATCTTTGATTTCCAAAATAATGTAGCAGCTCGGCATATTGAGTTATTGGTGCTCGACACCTCTGTGTTACTCGACACCTATACCTGCTCGGCACTTGGTTAACTCTGTGTCACTTGGCATCTAAAGTTTACTCGGCATTAAGTAAGAATTTTCTCGGCTCTTACTAGCTTGCTCGGCGCCTTCTCTCTAATGATCTTAGTTTGAGCTTTACAAAAGACTTAGCTAAAAACTTAATTCTTTGATATGTTTTAGTGTGCCCATTCTTTGTTTCTTATAGTAGTCCATCAAATACACTTTTTCATCAATGGCTTAGCTGATCCTTGTACTTCATTACAACATCATAACTTCAACCTTTCTCTAGGTGTTCTAGTTACATCTTATTGATTGCCTCCACCTTGACAATCAACTAATTGATAGTATTTGGATCACTAAAGCAATTGTCATTCCTGCAAGTAGCAAGTTTGACATCAATGACAAAACAATGATTGAGGACATTCTTTACCAATTCCATATATTATTCCAACAACTCTTCTTATGATCATTTCAATCATTTCTAACAATCTCCCTCTTTGGCATTGATGGCAAACCAAACTGATCAGTTAATCAACTCAGTTACCACCAAGATTGTATACGTTGTCTTGCTGCATTTTCACTACTGATCTCATATATCTCCCTCTTTCTTTGTATATATCTCCTTCTTTTCTTTGTATGGATCAGTTTTCTGCATATTTCTCCCTCTTTGACATAAATGCCAACGATGTAGCATCTTTATTATGCAGAATATAAGCTTTGGCTTCCAGTTGATTTTCTCCCTCTATCACCATGCTTGTCAATAATTTGAAGTTTCTATTCCTGTTGTCATCCTTTTCATCAACCTATTAATATTTCAATGATTTATTCCTATTGATGCAAGGCAGCTTTCTTGTTGCCTTAAACAACTTGAGTTAGGGTTATGACCCCCAACTTGCTTCTAAGATATTCATAGGCATCCTTGGGCAATGGTTTGGTGAAGATATCTGCAGTTTGTTCCTTTGTGTGAATGTATTCCAACTTCACTTGTTTGTCTTCTACCAATTCTTTGACATAATGATACTTGATTGCAATATGCTTGGTTTTTGCATGCATCACTAGATTTTGGATATGTTTATAGCACTTGTATTATCACAATACAATATCACATGTTTTGTTACTTCTTCTTTCATTACATTCAATAGATGTGTGAGCCATACAATGTTTGTGCAATTGACTGCAACTGCCACATATTCTGACTCTGCTGTGGACTGTGATGTACATGTTTGTTTCTTGCTAGTCCAGGTAACCAACCTTTTGCTTAGAAATAATGCACCTCCACTTGTGCTTTTTCTATCATCAATGTTTCCTCCCTAGTCTACATCTGTATAAGCATTGAGCTCAAATTTTCCATTCTTTTTGTAGTATAGACCAAAGTCATCAGTTCCTTTGAGACATCTCATTATTCTTTTTACTACTATGAGATGATTTTCTTTAGGATTAGCAGAGAACCTAGCCACTATTCCAACTACTAATGCTATGTCTGGTTTACTATGTACAACATATTGTAGTTTTCCAATCATGGATATGTACATTGTTTGATTAACTTCAGTCGACTCATCATTTTTGGACAGCTTATTTCCTGTGGCAATTGGTGTGCTGACTAGTTTAGATTCCTCCAATCCAAATGTTTTAAGAATTTCTTTGATGTACTTTGATTGTGTAACAAATATTCCATGTTTGAGTTGATGTACTTGCAATCCAACAAAAAATTTGATTTCTCCAAACATAAACATCTCAAATTCATGTTTCATTTTGTCAGCAAAGCCTTTGCAAAGTACTTCCTTACCACCAAACACTATGTCATCCACAAAGATTTTAGATACAATAATGTCTTTACCTTCTTCTGCTTTGATGTACATGTTGCTGTTATCATCAGTTCTTTCAAATCTAATTTGCACTAGATACTTGTGAAGTCTCTCATACCATGCTCTAGGTGCTTGTTTCAAACCATAGAGTGCTTTATGTAACTTACACACCATATCCCTGTTGTTTTCATCAACAAATCCTTCTAGTTGTTCAATGTAGACTTCGTCTTCTAGTATACCATTTAAGAAAGCAGATTTTACATCCATCTGATAGACTTTAAAATCTTTGTAAGCAGCATATGCAAGTAAAGTTCTTACTCCTTCCATTCTAGCAACAGGAGCGAATGTTTCTCCATAGTCTATTCCTTCTTCTTGAGCATAACCCTTACATACCAGTTTGGCTTTATTTCTGGTGATCTCACCATTCTCATCTAGTTTGTTTCTAAATACCCATTTGGTGCCAATCACATTCTTGTTAGTTGGTCTAGGAACCAAACTCCAGGTTTTGTTTTTTCTTATTTGATCAATTTCTTCTTCCATAGCTTTATACCAGTCATCATCTTGTAATGCACCATATACTGTCTTGGGTTCAAATTTGCTGATCATACATGATTCATATCTTAGTTTGTTCCTTGTCATTGGTCTTGCATCTTTGTCACCAATTATTTGTTCAGCAAGAAGATGTCTTTTTACATATTTGGATAACCTTGGCTCTGTCCTTGTTTCCATGTTTGATCTTTCGAATTCAGGATCACTATGCACTTCGTTGTCAGGTTGTTCTTCATCATGTATGCTGTCTTCAGAATTAGATTGTGCATTTTCTTCATTCTGCAACTTGGCTTCTGAATGCAATTCGACATTCACTGGTTGTGAATCGACTGAAACTGATACCTGTTGTTGATTTTCAATTTGATTGACATCATTTTAATCAACAATCATTCCTTCATAAGAATACACAAAGGTTCTGTACTCTTCCATTTTCTTTGATATTTCAGCTTGGACTTCTGTGTGCTCATCAAAATTTACATTTGCACTTTCCACAATTTTGTTAGTGTTAATATTCAAACACTTATATGCCTTACTTCTAGTGGAGTAACCAAGAAATATGCCTTCATCACTTTTTGCATCAAATTTTCCATTTCTAACATCTTTAAGGATAAAACATTTGCAACCAAACACTTTGAAATATTTTACATTAGGTGAGTGACCATACCATAATTCAAAAGGTGTTGTATTTGTACCTTTCTTGACTTGTACTCGGTTCAGTGTATGAACAACTACACTTACTGCTTCTCTCCAATATTTTAGAGCAACATTCTTTTCCATCATTAATGTTCTGGCACAATCAATCACAGATCTATTTCTTCTCTCAGCAATTCCATTCTGTGGGGGAGTTTTAGGAGCTGACATTTGTCTTTTGATTCCATTGTCATTACAGAATATCTTGAATTCATTTGATGTAAATTCACCACCTCTATCTGATCTTAGGCATTTCAAGCTTTTTCTAGTTTCCTTTTCAACTCTAGCCACATACCACTTAAACATTTGAAAAGCATCAGATTTTTGTTTTAAGAACATAACAGTCATCATCCTGGAATAGTCATCAACAAATAGCATTATGTATTTATCTCCTCTATAGCTTTGTATTTCCATTGGACCACATAAGTCAGTGTGAATTAACTCAAGTATCTCTTTAGATGTATAGTTTTTGCTTTTAAAACTTGATTTTGTCATCTTTCCTAGCTGACATTGTTTGCACATGATATTATCAGGCTTCTTCAATTTTGGTAAACCTCTGACTTTCTTCATTTTACTAATGTTGACTAGATTGTCAAAATTGACATGACATAATCTTCTATGCCATAACCATTCATCATCAAATTTTGAAAATAGACAAGAAACATCATCCATATCAAGGTAAAACAAATTGCTCTTTGTTTGATCTCCTTTTCCTATCAGTTTACCATCAGTATCATAGATTTTTGTAGTTTTGTTTTCAAATTCCACTTTGCAACCTATATTGCCTAACTGTGAGACACTCAGTAAATTGTAGTTTAATCCTTCAACATAGTATGCATCGTCACATGAAATTTGTTCTGTGAGCTTAATGGAACCTTTTCCTTTGATTTGACGTGGAGCATCATTACCAAATCTAACACTGTTTCCATCATACTGAGTAAAGTTAATAAACTTACTTTTGTCTCCTGTCATGTGATGTGAGCATCCACTGTCTATGATCCATTTGTCATTCTTGTTTATACATGTTACTAGTTCTGTGGTCTCTTCTTCATCAGATTGGTCCTTCATAGCTACATAAACAACTTCATCATCATTATCATCAAAATTTTCTTCAACAATATAACACTTCTTAACTTTTTCTTTGTAATCTCCCCTGTCATCATCTCTTCTGTTCTTGTATTTTTTGCCTTCCTTGGAATCCTTTTTCTGTGGACATCTTGCAGTAATATGACCTACTTCATTGCAATTGAAACAAATGATAGGCATCTTACCTTTGAATTTTCCTTTCCCCTTGTGAAATCTTCTAGCGAGCAATGCTTCCAATTGTTCCACATCTTCCTCATCAGTAATACTGTCACTAGATACATACTTCATTTTTCTTCCTTTCTTTGATTTCACCTGTTTGGCATCTTTCAGTGATAACTTGGCCTTAAAAGCAGATTCAACATTTTCAGGTTTGTAGTTGTCAAAGTTGCATAACTCAAATGCAGTGAGTCTACCTATTATACCTTCAAAACTTAGATTATTTCTTGGTATACATCTTAGCTCTTGTATTGCTGATACTCTAATAGCATAGATAGGGAGCAAGGTTCTTAAGAACTTACTATTAACAGTATCTTCATCCAGTTGACCACTCAAGCATCTTATTGCACTTACCACTTCCTTTATTCTTGCACCATACTGAGTAACATTCTCATTTTTTACCATTTTCATGTCATCAAACTCTCCTCTAAGACTTTCTCTTTTTGCTCTTTATACATTTTGATCTCCTCCATAGATGTCTGATAGGGCTTTCCACATTTTGTATGTAGTGTCACATCCTTTGATATCATCAAATTCAACATAGCTGAGTGCAGAGGCTTACAACACATTGTTAAATGTGACCTTGTTAGAGGATTTCACCAAACTGTTAGGAATGGGCCTGGTTAAAGGTCTTTAGAACATTCACTTGGAATGTCACCCTGTTAAATGATTTATCTAATGGCTATTAAACCAACTTAAGTCCATAGGATTTAAACTTACTGTTACAATTGCTAGAAAGTAATGATAATGGTCTTTTGATCTGATATAACTTACAACATACTTATTTCAGATCATACTTTCAATTCAATCCTTATGCTTGGCTTCAATCACTTCAGCTCTGACTGCTTGTCTCCCTCTCAAGCTTTGTCTCCTTGAGTCTTCTTACTCATTCTGCCAATGCAATCATCCTTGTGGTCATCTATTCAAACTGAGTTCCAGTGCTTTCTTCTCCTTAGCACATTCTACAACACTTCATGCTTTTATGCTCGACCACCTCTCTCTCACTGTCCCCCTTTTCTTCATTAACTTATGTCTTCTTAAATAGGAGTCTGATTTGCCTTTGCTGCTCAATTCTCCCTCTCTAATTTTAGGGCTTCAAAATGGGTTAGGTAGGATACAATGTATCTACCTCATATCTTGTTCTCTTCTAGAAACTTCATCAGTTATATCCTTAAAAGAAAAATGTTCTACATGGTGTTCTGTGCCACCAACTCATCATTCTTATCTTCCTTTTAATTCACAAATTTCTAGATAACAACCTTGTCGGCTTAGATCTGACAAATCTTCGATTTCCAAAATAATGTAGCAGCTTGACATTATTGAGTTACTAGTGCTTGGCACCTCTATGTTACTCGGCACCTATACCTGCTCGGCACTTGGTTCTACTTGGCACTTGGTTAACTCTGTGTCACTCGGCATCTGAAGTTTACTCGGCATTAACTAAGAATTTTCTCAGCTCTTACTAGCTTGCTCGGCTCCTTCTCTCTAATGATCTTAGTTTGAGCTTTACAAAAGACTTAGCTAAAACCTTAATTCTTTGATATGTTTTAGTGTGCCCATTCTTTGTTTCTTATAGTATTCCATCAAATACACTTTTTCATCAATGGCTTAGCTGATCCTTGTACTTCATTACAACATCATAACTTCAACCTTTCTCTAGGTGTTCTAGTTACATCTTATTGATTGCCTCCACCTTGACAATCAACTAATTGATAGTATTTGGATCACTAAAGCAATTGTCATTCCTGCAAGGAGCAAGTTTGACATCAATGACAAAACAATGATTGAGGACATTCTTTACCAGTTCCATATATTATTCCAACAACTCTTCTTATGATCATTTCAATCATTTCCAACAAACTCAATATGCCAAAACAAGGATATCTTTTGTTAGTCAACCATGCTCAGTAGACACTAACAATAGAATGATTTTCTTGTGTTAACCAAGTGAATTCGGTTAACACTACATCTTTGTAAGCTTCCTTTAGTAACCAAGTGAGCTCAATTAACACTGGTTCCATCCAACTTTCTTTTGTTAACTTAGTGAGCTTGGTTAGCACTCAACTTCTACGAACTTCTCTTTGACGCCTAAGTGAACTTGGTAGAAACTGTCTTCTAAACTTGGCAAACATTGGAATGCTCGACAAACACAGGAAATTGTCTTCATCACCCAAGTGAGCTTAGCATACACCGATTGGTAAAGATATGACATTTTGTGTAATGCCAAAGACATTATACAATTGATTAATTGTTTTCAACAGATCATGTATCAAGAGCAGTATTAGCTTGGATTTCTATTTTAGATGCCCTTTAAGGATCAATATGAAGGGTGTCATCAATAAATTCATTATTTGATAGAGATGGCATGGATTGTTGTTGGAAAGCTTTAGGAGATGAACTAATGATAGGATAAATAGAGGCTACTTGGGGGTTTTTGGTGGATGATCATGCTTGAGAATAATGTCTTCTTTTTAGGTGAATCATTAGGGTCTTCAATTTTAGTTTCTCTGTTATCAATGAGGTTTTGGATTTTATGCTAAAATTCTATGTAGACTAAAGTTTTATGTTTTCCATGTCCATGATGTAATATTTACTCAAAAGCTTTCACCACATGTGATTTCTTTAGACAATTTGATAAGATTGTTCCCAAGAAGCTCTTTCGAAGAAGACTCAATAGATTATCCCAATGTGTAGATTTCCTTTCCAAGGGATATTTAGATATGCACGTATTTTTGGAGGAAATTTTTTGTTCGAGGTTGTGCTTTTAATTTCAAAACACTTTTTGTTCTACATTATGTATTTTTTTTAGGATCTCATGAATTTGTTGCTTAAGTGGACCATTGGTCCTTTGTTGTCAAGATTTCATATCATAAATTTTCCTCTCAAGATCTTGAATTCATGGATCCATGGTGATCATTTATTCTTTTGTTGAGTTATAGATGACACAACTATGATTAGCTTTGGAGTTTTACTTTTTGACTATTTTTCAAACAATTATAAAACCACAGAAGAAGAAAATACAAAAGAATAAAAAATCCTAAGCATATAGGATAGGAGTCTCCTTGTTATTTTAAGTAGGGAAGTTATCTAATTATACAAGCACTTTAGATGTATTGTCAAGCTCACTCTAGTGGGAGTATCAACCCTTGATACACAAGAAATAATGGCTAAAAGGTTCAACTATAGGCTTCACGAGCTCAACTAGGAGATGTATTCTATATGCACAAGGTATGGGAGACCAAAATCCTAAGATGAAAGGGAATAATCAAATCTCCAATTTCACTTCCCAAGAGCATAAAGTTATGTTGATCTTAGCTAAGATTGAGAATATTCTACTTCTAAGATATGTGTCTTTTTATTCAACCTCTCTATTTATATTCCACCAAAATATAGGAGTTGAGGTCATCCCCTAGAATGGTCACTTCTTTGGGAATTCCACCTAAAATAAAGTAAAAAACAAGATACTTTGTTTATGGTCCACTCAACCTCCTTACCAAGGATGCAAGAAGAGAACATACATGAGAAAATAATAGGGATTAAAAGACAAAGGGATTCACTTTAAGGCTAAATATAAATGTGTAATACCAATTTTAATAAAAATATTTAATATGACGAAGACACTAAACCATTTGAGCTAAAACAATAAATCATTTACAATAAAAGAAAGAGACTAATGAATAGCTTTTGGAATGTACAAGATAGAGTTCAAAACAAGTGTGTCTAGTTTTGACATTTTGAAACGTGTTTGAGTTTCCCTTTATAAATAATAATGAGCTTGTAAGATGTCAAATTTTCAAGATTTGTAGTGTAAAAGTGCAAGAACAAAACTTATTAAACTTGATCAAGAAAGAAAACTAAAAGGAATGAAAGTACATGAATGTAAGAAAAAAGTTCATGAAGAAGTCACATATGAAAAGGGCCATAGATATTTCAATCGTGATATCAAAATGCAAAATACCAAATAGAAGATGCACAAATATTAGAAACAAATGTACATTTCTAGTGACTCTAGTGATGTTAGAATTCAAAATACCAAAGAGAAGATGCACAAATATGAGCAAAAAATGTAAATTTCTAGTGGATCTGATAAACAGACAACTTCACAAATCGCTTCTATCAAGTGAACTTAGATTCATAAAAGAGGATAGAGTCCTATGATACATGTCAAAATAATGATAAAAATTAGACAATCTAACAATCTTCTTTTTCTTAACCTAACGCTTGACTTTCTTGTTTCTCTGAGAAGAGATTACTTTGTTGATAAATCTTGGTCTCTAATAATCTGATAAGGTAATTCACTACTTAAAATTGTTTGCATTGATTATTTCAGCCATTACCTGATAAGTTGCCTTTCTCAATTCCTCCTTGGTTCCTCTATACTTCAACAAATATATTTGCTAAAGATATGGTAAAAAGATGAAGTAACATGTCAAACATTTGACGTTAATGGAAAACAATATAATTTATGAGAAATACAATACATAGCTTCCCTTTTACCATCAACAACTCATAGATCAATTATGCCAACAATCTCCCCATTTGGCATTGATGACAAACCATAACTCCTTGGTATAATTTTGTCCCAAAAACCTAATCTCCCCCCATACGATATGATCTTTTGATTCTTTTGTAATTCCATCTAGATTAGTCATTCTCATCATAGTTGTAATTCCCTATCTTCTTAGTTGCCTTTACATCTTTGATCTTCTCCCCTTTGTCTTTATATCTTCTCCACCTTTGACAATAATGCCAAAGGCATCAAACCTTTTGCTAACTTTCTTCATACTTTGATTGTGATGCTCCTATATCCTTTCTTTTAGAATACTCCACTCAGGAGTAGTCCATGCAAGAGATACTCTATTAGACTCTTCATGAACTAATGCTCACTCCATCCACTTATTTTATTTCTAATAGGGGTGGAACCCCTAACTTGCTCTTCAAGTACTCAAAGCTCTCCCTTGGTAATGGATTTGTAAATATATTGGCAACATGATCCTTAGTTGGAATATATCTCAGTCTGACTTCTTTATTTTGCATTTTCTCTCTTAGAAAAAGATACTTTATTGCTATATGTTTGGTTTTTAAATGCATAACTATATTCTTACAAATATTGATAGAACTAGCATTATCGCAATGTATAACAATCATTTCTTCAATAATTTCTTGTATTCCCTCAACAATCTATTTCATCCATGCAACTTATTCATAATTGATTGCAACTGTCACATATTTAACTTCTATAGTGGATTGTGAGATGCAATTTTTCTTATTGCTCATCCATGAAATTGATTTTTCTCCCAAGAAAAAATCTCTACCACTCATGATCTTCTTGTCATCAATATTGTTTGCCCATTCTACATCTATTTATACCTTAATATCAAAGTCTCTTTGCCTTTCATACCATAAACCAAAATCCAAAGTGCATTTGAAATGTCAAAATATCCTTTTCACTATTGTGAAGTGTGATTCCCTTGTGTTGAGCTGTTGTTTTACACGATGCTAAATGGCAAGAATTCTTGCAAACTCCTCTCTTGAAAAGTTGATTTTGTGAATTGACTCCAAGGTTCCAGGTGATCTTGCAACCTACTAGAATCCACTTAGTTGAAGATAAACATGAATTTTTGCGAGGAGGCCTTTGCTAGTTCATTTTGATTTTGGATGAAATGAAGAATCTACACACTATATTTATTAAAAAAAATACTAAAAAAGAACTATGTTTTTGTATTTTTTATGTTTTTTTATGAATGCAATTCTCACAATGCAGCTAGTATGAAATCGTATTCTAACAAAGGGGTTAATAAAGAAAATAACAAGAACTTTAAAGAAAATAACATTAAATTCAAAGCAAATAATGTGAAATTGAAATCCAAATGGACATAAGCTACAAAAAAAACACATTTGCGAGTTAAGCTTTCAAAGAAATCGGCAGGTAACCAATGAAAGTAGGAGCAATGCTTCCTCAATTCCATTGATGCAATCATCGATGAGAAACTTTAATGATCGTATAATATTTCACTCTTCATCAAATCGCAAGGCCATGAAAAGTGTGCTCATGTGAGACAAAGAGTTATGCAAGTACAAATTGATGATTTCTTCTCAAGCTCGTTGCGTCAACGAAATTCATAAAATTGTAGCAAACACCAAAACTAAAAGATCACACAACTAGAAACAAAGCAATAAACCTTTGGCTCAATCATAATTCCATGAACAAAATTCACAAAATATGACACATTCAGGCAAGAATTACTACACTCCAAATGCGAGCACCAAAAGCATAATTTTATTGCTAAATAACAATGACCCTCATTACATATTACAATGGGGTATTTATAAAAAATTGTCTCCTCAATTTGTGTTGACAGTGAGAGATATCTTCATGTAATAAAATTCTTTTTAAATAATAAAACAAACTAATTATATACAAACTAACTATCTAACAGGTGCCTAGTAGGACTCCATCCATTATATATTCATTAATTGGATGCATGAACCTTTACATGTCAAAAACAAAGAAAGAATGAGAGAAGAAAGAATGAGAAAGCTCAGAGTCAAAGTGGAAGTGTCTGGAAGTGCCAAAAATGGAAGTTGATCCTTCACATGGCATTTGTAGGAGTCAAACTACCATCAGAATGCATTTACGATGCATGGAAACCTCTATTTTTGAAACTAGCAGTTAACTGTCAGCAAAATTTTTTTTAACATGTGCACCTGTAGAGCTGCGGAGCTATGGACCTGCGTACCTATAGAGCTGTGCACCTCAAAATGGTCCAAAATCTTAAAATTTTACTAAGTGTCAAAATTGAAATTCTGGCATCTGGGTTTTGTTCTTCTTCATCCCAAAGCTATGTTTGGATGTTTGCCCTTGAATTTCTCTATAATCTCAATAATTTTAGCCGCATCTAGTAAATCCAAAGCCTCATATTTGTCCTTGAACTTTTGTCTATAATTATCTACCTCAATTCAGGTGTCAGCAAAATTCTCGAGTTTGGTATCGAATTCTAACAATGCTTCTTCAGTTTTGAAGGCTTGTTGGATTTCCTCATCATTAGTAACTTCCAAAAAAGCCTTCTTGAAATTCTCTACCACTATCTCTATAGGTAACAACTTTTCTCGTTCCTCATCTTCAAAAATATCCAAGCAAGCATTGCTGTAGTGTCTCTCTGCTTCCAAAATTCGCTCTTGGGCTTGGTCCTTGAGCTAATGAATATCCTCATATAATGTTTCCATTACTTTATTATTATCCACTATTTTCTCTATCCAATCATCAATCATATCTAACTCTTCTCTTGTGTATACATTAATCAAAATCTAGTATCTTTACCACTTTATGGCTTGCAAAGTTTGTAAATCCTTACTCCAGGCCCTTACTTTGTCCATAATACTGAAGTCTTGCTTCAAAATCGCTACTATTTTATTCACGTTCTCTTGTGTAGCATGCAATAACTTCAAATTTCCCATGATAATCAAAATACCTTTCTCCTCAAAGCTTTCCTGCCAATACTGACAGGCTTTCAAAAATGGATCCATATGCACAGCTCCCCCTTCTCTAAGAATGATATTCAAAGTGTCCTCGGGGTGCTCAAGATCAAGAGGACCAACGACTTTGGCCAAATATATCTTTAGGATCTCGATCTACCTTTGAAGTGTTTGGAGTTTGACCTCATCTTGCCCCATGCTCTTTAAGACTTCTTTAATTCCCATAGTCATCATTAATCGGGTTGTATCCCATGTAGGTCTCCCAAGCATGATCTCTTTGAGTTGATCATCTTTAGGACCAAGGCTTTCTAGATTCGTGCCTTTAGGAGGAATGACCACTTGCACAAACAACTCCTAGTTCTGTGTATTGGTGACAAATGCCAACAGTCTTGCCTCATGTGATGGGGACTCAGGTTTATTCAAAAATTTTGCAATCTCAAAAATGTCTTCATTTGAAGCACAAAATTGAGGTCTAGTACTTCTCATTATTTCTTTTTTGAGCCACCTTGGGATGCGCTCATCTGAAGACCTTCTTCTCGAGGAAAAAGGGGTGTGTTCTACTACCTCCTTCCCCTTATCGCTCCTCTTCAGAATTATTTTCCCCTACGAGGGTTCTTCTTCTGTGGCCTCAGTCTTAGTGGACCCTACAACTTACACCTCAGTGTCTTGGGAAGGTGGTTGAGAATATTCCACCATTTGTCCCTCCTTTGACACTTCATCGATGGCCCTTTATTCTAGTTCTTCTCCTTGTGATGGCTCCTTCTGAACCTGTTCCTCTTTTGAACTTTGGGGCGGAAGAGTAACTGAGCCCTTATCTACCACTATAACTTGTGGTGGAGATGGAGGAGTAAGATCAGTACCCTATGAATTTGGCAACATCTATGTCCAGTCTTCTTATTGAGGTTCACATGTAGGGGTATCTCTGATCTTATCCCCAATTAGTTATGTACCAATGGGCATAAAATCAAAATCTGACATTTTGAAAATGTCATCACCTTCTTCACTTTGCTCATCCACCCATTATTGTACTTCATCTTCTAAAGAAGAAACTTCCGAGGGTCTTGTTGGGGTGGATGACAATACGCTCGTGGTACTTCTTCTTTCTTGCTCAGTGGCTCTCGCTAGCCAGGTTCTTTTTTGCAAGGGTAGCTGCTCTTCATCTGTCTCCTCTTCTTCCTCCTCTTCCCCTTCTAGAATGGTCTCAGGAATAGATGGAAAAGACACCATTATCCTAGTCACCCTTTGCCTTTTCTTCATTCGAATCTTGATCCTCTTTGGTTTTGTGGAGGTAGAAGGGGATTTTGGCTCTTCTTGTGAAGGAGGAATGACAGCTTGCTGAATCTCTCCCTCTTCTGATTGGCTAGATACAAAAGGAGGCAATTGAGGGTCATCCTGGACTTGAGAAGCACTAGTATCCTTAGACCCTTGTACACTCTCTTCCTATTGTTGGGGATGTACTTGCACTTCACCCTACTCTGTTTGAATCATTTGAGGGCAAGTCCTCTTCCTTTTGTTCTTTCCCTTCCTCTTTGGAGGATGATAGTATCCAACCAGGCAGTCAAGTTGGTATATAGTCTCTGGCCTGATGGGAGACTAGGCCACAAAGGTAGGAGTTGTAACTTTCCTCCCTATACCTCTCTTAGGGCAGGATTGAGTATGAAAGATTACAGTGTCGGGTATTGGATCAAGTTGAAAAGGCTTCTTGATCCAATCCTTCATCATTCTGACTAGGTGCCTTGCCCGATGATTAATATCATCGCCCTCCTCTCTGTCAACCTCGACATTCATAATGGGCCTCTCTCCTATTTTGTTTGAGTTGAACAAGGGGTGCATTAGCTCCTATGAATCCTGTTACCTTATTTCCTCTGAGATGTCTAGTATAATGGATACCCTAGAAATGGCTCTGATACCACTATAATGGGTACCTTGAAAATGCCCAAGAACTAACCAAGTGCTGAAAATGATTTAAATGTCTTTGCATAGGCTTCAATCCACATAACATGAGAAAAAAGGAATTTATGCAAGTTGAAGACTGAACCGATGCTGAAATTATCTTAGTTTTCAAAATGATAAAATCAAATACATGGCATTGTATTCCAAAGGCCAAACACTAAGGGAATGACATCTAGAATGTTACAAGAGAGGATGAACACACTCTATTGCCAAGAAAGATATGCGATTCACACATCCAAGCTCTTATCAAATGTCATTCACAAAAAATCCCATGCTCAACAATGAGACTCTCACCCCTATTTATCCTTTTCCTTCCCCCTTCTAGAAGGAACTAAAACATTAATTAATTGCAAGTGCTAGAAGCTTCCCCCTTCCAATAAATAATGCACTCTCTAGAAAATCCTCCCTTGCAATACAATAATTAATTGTGCTTCTAGAAAATTAAATTACTAGAGGCTTCCACCTTTCCAATAATTAATACACACTCTAGAAGCTTCTCCCTTGTAATACAATAATTAATTAAATTAATTAAATATAAAGTCACCTTTTAAATTTTAATTTTAATTTATTTAATGAATTTATAAGAAATTAATTTAATTTTCTCTTATGCTGCACTTAGACTTTGGAGAACATGAAAGCTAAAAGATGAGGTCATTACAGTCCACCCTCCTTGAAATTGCTTGTCCTCAAGCAATCTTAGTCTTGTTTGCTATAGCACCTACTCACTCTCCCAAGTAGCATCTTCCTCTGGCAGATATCTCCATTTGACTAAATATTCTTTAATCAACCTACTTCGTAGAGTCCTTTCCCTAGTATCTAGAATAGCCTCAAGAATTAATACGAGCTTTCCATCCTCATCTAATGGTGGTAATTCTATTGAAGGCACAACTCTCTGACCGATGGCCTTCTTAAGCCTTGACACATGAAACACCTTATGTACTTGATTGCCCTCTAGAAGCTCAATCTCGTAAGCAACCTCACCCACCTTGTAAATCGCTTTGTAGGGGCCATAAAACCTAGGCTTCAACTTCTCTGCTTCACTTTTCTTGAGTGATGAATATATGAATGGTTGTAGCCTCAGGTACACCATATCCCCAACCTCAAAACTGCGCTCTATTCGATGTTGGTCAGCATATAATTTTTACTAATTTTGGGCATGCTGTATATTCTCCTTGAGCACCCTCAAAATATCATGACTATCCAACAAGAAGTGTTTTTCTTTGGGCACTCTACTATCCCCCAAAACCAAATCCATGAAACTAAGTACTTCATAACCATACAGTGCCATGAATGGAGTCATCTTGATGGACATATGATAAGTGGTGTTATAACAATACTCTCTCATATGTAGCCATTTGAGCAAAGCCCTCTATTGTGTAGTCACATAGTTCCTCGGATATCCTTCCACTCATTTATTCACAATCTCTATCTACCCATTTGTCTATGGATGATAACTAGTTCTAGGTGTAAGATATGTATCACACAACCTAAATAGTTCTTGCCAAAAAGTACTCATGAATTTTTTGTCCTGATCATTGACAATGAAATTAGGTAGCCCATATAACTTGAATATCTCTTTGAAGAAAAGATTAACCACCTATGCTACTGCATAAGTGGGTGGAATAGTAAAGAAGTAGACAAACTTTGTCAATCGGTCAACTATCACATAGATGCAATCTTTCCCTTGTACTCATGGTAACCTGGTGATAAAGTCCATAGAAATACTGTCTCATTTCCTATCTAGAATGGGAAAAGGTTGTAACAACCTTGCAGGATATGTGTGCTCCCTTATTTTGCTGGAAAATTGCACACTCCCTGACATGCTTCTAAACATCATCCTTGAGCCCTTTCCGTGTGAACTGCTCACAGATTTTCCTGTAGGTCTTAAAGACCCCTAGATGTCTAGCTATAGGTGCATCATGAAATGCCTTTAGTATTACCTCCTTGAACTGTGATGAAGGAATCGAATATATCCTACCCTAAAACTTTATCAATCTATCCATCACCACGTAATGATCATCATGTACGGTGCCTACAATTACTCCAGAAACCCAAGTATCCCTCACATACTCATCTGTGATCTTATTTCTCCAATCTCCTATAATCTCAGCTAGAGCACAAATATGAGGTCTCCTGGATGAAGCATTTTCCACCACATTCTTCTTACCTTTGACAAACTCAATGTCAAAGTCATAGGCCTGTAACTTTGTAATCCATTTTTGTTGTCTATCATTCAAATCACATTGGCTCATGAAGTATTTGATGCTGTTGTGATTGGTTTTGATAACAAACTTTCCCCCAACATGGTAGGACCAAAACTTAGCCAATGCATGCATTATAACCAACATCTCCTGATCATAGATGGAATAACTTCTCTCCACTCCACAGAGTTTCTTGCTCTCAAAAACAATGGGATGCTTCTCCTACATCAAGACCAGCCCAATCCCATCTCCTGACACATCACAATGAAGCTCAAATGGCTTTGTGAAATCTAGTAGAGCTAGTACTAGACATGATGACATCACCTTCTTGAAATGATCAAAGCTTCTCTGATCCACCTTTGCCCATGTGAAGGCCTCTTTCCCAGTAAGGTCTGTTAAGGGTGCAATGATCTGCGAAAATCTTTTAACAAATCTCCTGTAAAATTTGTTGAGACCAAGGAATCCTTTAAGCTATGTAAGATTCGTAGGAGTAGGCCAATCAAAAATAACCCTAATCTTTTCAGGATCTACCTGAACTCGATATGCACTGATGATATGCCCAAGGTATAGTAGCTTAGTTATCCCAAACTTGCAGTTAGATTCCTTGGCATACAATGACTCTTTCTCCAAAGTGGACAACACAATCTCAAGATGTTGTAAGTGCTCCTCCCAAGTCTTACTAAAGACTAAAATGTCATAAAAAAAATTTAGGACAAATCTCCTAAGCTTCTCCTTGAATACCTAATTCATGCAACTTTGGAACGTAGCAAGGGCATTGATTAGCCCAAATGGCATAACCAAAAACTCAAAGTGGCCATAGTGACACCAAAAAGCTATCTTCTCAATGTCCTCCTCCCTCATCCTGATCTGATGACACCCTAACCATGGATCAATCTTTATAAAAAATCATGCACCATGTAACTCATAAATCAACTCATCTATTCATGGGATGGGATATCTATTCTTAATGGTCTTCTTATTTAATGCCATGTAATTGATGCACATGCACATCGTCTCATCCTTCTTCTTTATAAAAACTACTGCTAAAGCAAAGGGGCTCTTACTAGGCCTGATATGCCCTATTTCAAACAACTCCTTAATTGCCTTCTCTATCTCATCCTTATGTTTCTTAGGATGATGATAGGGAGTAATCATGACTAGTTTGGCTGCCTCCTCAATAACATGCTCTATCCCCCTGTCAGGAGGAACCCCATGTAGAATCTCGCCAAATACCTTAGTGTGCCTGTCAAGTATCTCCTAGATACCTGGTGGATGACTCTTCACCTATGGCTCTTGTGAAGTTGGCATAGTGAAACATTCTGTTGCCCACTCTATGTTATCTTGCCGAAAAAGTCTCTACATTCTCCTAAGGGAAACTACTCTACAACTCCCATATGAAAGTCCTCTAAGTACAACAGTTCTTCCCTCATGTTGAAACTTCATCTCCAATTTTGCTAGGTTAAGTGTGAACTCTACTAGCGAGGCCATCCATACCATGCTAAGGATGACATCATAGTCTCCCATGTCTACCACATAGAACTCATCTTCCAACTCATAGCCATCTCCAAACCTGATGTGAAGATTAGATATCTTCTCAGTGCATAATAGTTTGTCACCATTAGCTACCATAACTCTAAATCTGACGTGCTTCTCAGTCTGTAGACCTCTCTTAGCTACCAATTGTGCATCTATAAAATTATGTGCAACCCTAGTGTCAATGAGTGAGATCAATTTCTAACCTCAGATAGTACCTCTGACCTTAAATGTGATTGCCTTCTAAGTCCCCATTAATCATGCTAACAACTTCTCATCCTCAAGAATGCTGCTCTCCTCTATAGTGCTATCCTCATCTAAATCAGAGTGTTGATCCTCCCTCTCCGACTATGACTCTTCTGCTGAGAAATACTCCATTTGATTTGCCTTAGCCTTGAGAGGACACTTATGAGATAAATCCCAAGGCTCTCTACAATGAAAACATAACTTCTTTCTTAAATCATTCAAGGTGTCATTATCCAGCTTATCTCTTTTTGGCTGAGCATCCTTGTGAAAAGTTTTTTTGTTCTTCTTCTTGTCCTTTTTCATATAAGAATCCATGTGCTGAAATCTACTCCTTAATGAAGAAGGTGCTAATTCATGATCCTTTTTAGTGGCCTCCTACAACATAGCTAGGTCATGCCCCTTGACCCATCCTCGCAAGGGTTCTGAGAGTCCATCCATAAACAACACTACCAACCTCCTCTCTAAAATATCTATGACCAACAAAACTAACCTTTGAAACTCACTGATATATGTCTCAACTAATCCCCACTACTTGAGTCATGCCAACTCCTTAAACTATAGTTTAGGATCCCTGGTATCATATCTCTCTATGAGCTTCTCAATGAACTCCTCATAAGATGCAATCTAATTATGTCCAAAGGTTACCATGCCATGGTGCCACCACTCATGTGCTGGTCCATCCAAGTGAATAGCCACATAATTTATAACCTCCTCTTTAGGCATAGGATTTAGTTGCAAGTATGTATACATCTTTTTCACCCAAGCTCGTGCGATCATCTTCCCTGAAGCATCATAATAAGGTAAAGAAAGTCTCCCAACTTTTTTTCTTAGCTCAAGCTTTTGACTTCTTCCTCTTGATCTGGGCATGTGTCTCATCCTCAAGTCCAAGTAATCTCTAAGAGAAATGTCTATGTGAAACTCTGGTCCACTAACCTCCCAATCCCTCTTGAATTGATCCTATAACTCCATAATCTACAATTCATTAACTAGTTGAACTAGATCTCTAGGTGGAAAAGTGGATAGAAGGGGTCTCAAACTTACTATTTGAGCTGGGCGTGCAACATGCCTAAAGTTATCAGCCTCATTCCCATTGTTGTTATGTCCATTATTACCATTAATGTTGCCTTGGACTCCATTATTGTTGCCCCTATTATTGTTGTTTCCATTATTGGCATCACCTAGATTAATATTGATGCCCATTTGTCTAGCCATTAGTTGCAACATCATATCCATTCATCTATTTTGCTCCTGTTGCATCTGTTGCCACTCCTCTAATGTGTCCAATAACATAAACATTACATTTTCCTGATCTGCACCGGTATTCCTATCATCTTGGTCACGCATATTGCTATCTTGTTTAAAGAATATCTCCTCTATGTCTGTATGACTAGATTGAATGTCCCTCTACATGGATAAACTACCCTATTCGTTTTGCAAGTCTGAACTCCTACTTTGTCTTGCTTTGTTATTGCAGAAATTATAAAGCCCTTGTTGCATGCTCAAACATAGATGTTGAAGATCTCCACAAGATGGTAGGACTTATAACTCTGATACCACTGTACTAGATACCCTAGAAATGGCTCTGATACCATTGTAATAGGCACCTTGAAAATTCCCAAGAACTAACCAAGTGTTGAAAATGATTTTAAATGTCTTTGCATAGGCTTCAATCCACATAACATGAGCAAGAAGGAATTTATGCAAATTGAAAACTGAATCGATGCTGAAATTATATTAGTTCTCAGAATGATAAAATCAAATACATAGCATTGTATTCCAAAGGCCAAACCCTAAGGGAATGATGTCTATAATGTTACAGGAGAGGACGAACATCCTCTATTGCCAAGAAAGATATATGACTCACACATCCAAGCTCTTATCAAATGTCATTCACAAAAATCCCATGCTCAACAATGAGACTCTCACCCCTATTTATCCTTTTCCTTCCCCCTTCTAGAAGGAACTAAAACATTAATTAATTGCAAGTGCTAGAAGCTTCCCCCTTCCAATAAATAATGTACTCTCTAGAAAATCCTCCCTTGCAATACAATAATTAATTGTGCTTCTAGAAAATTAAATTACTAGAGGCTTCCACCTTTCCAATAATTAATACACACTCTAGAAGCTTCTCCCTTGTAATAAAATAATTAATTAAATTAATTAAATATAAAGTCACCTTTTAATTTTTAGTTTTAATTTATTTAATGACTTTATAAGAAATTAATTTAATTTCCTCTTATGCTCCACTTAGACTTTGGAGAACATGAAGGCTAAAAGATGGGGTCATTATAGTGCACCCTCCTTGAAATTGCTTTTCCTCAAGCAATCTCAGTCTTGTTTGCTATAACACCTACTCACTCTCCCAAGTAGCATCTTCCTCTGGCAGATATCTCCATTTGACTAAATATTCTTTAATCAACCTACTTCGTAGAGTCCTTTCCCTAGTATCCAGAATAGCCTCAAGAATTAATACGAGATTTCCCTCCTCATCTAATGGTGGTAATTCTATTGAAGGCACAACTCTCTGACCGATGGATTTCTTAAGCCTTGACACATGAAACACATTATGTACTTGACTGCCCTCTAGAAGCTCAATCTCGTAAGCAACCTCACCCACCTTGTAAATCACTCTATAGGGGCCATAAAACCTAGGCTTCAACTTCTCTGCTCTGCTTTTCTTGAGTGATGAATATATGAATGGTTGTAGCCTTAGGTACACCATATCCCCAACCTCAAAATTTTGCTCTATTCGGTGTTGGTCAGCATATAATTTTTGCTAATTTTGGGCATGCTGTATATTCTCCTTGAACACCCTCAAAATATCTTGACTATCCTGCAAGAAGTGTTTTTCTTTGGGCACTCTATTATCTCCCAAAACCAAATCCATGAAACTAGGTGCTTCATAACCATACAGTGCCATGAATGGAGTCATCTTGATGGACATATGATAAATGGTGTTATAACAATACTCTCCCATATGTAGCCATTTGAGCCAAACCCTCTATTGTGCAGTCACATAGTTCCTCGAATATCCTTCCACTCATTTATTCACAATCTCTATCTACCCATTTGTTTATGGATGATAACTAGTTCTAGGTGTAAGATATGTACCACACAACCTAAATAGTTCTTGCCAAAAATTTCTCATGAATTTTTTGTCCTGATCATTGACAATGAAATTAGGTAGCCCATATAACCTAAATATCTCTTTGAAGAAAAGATCAGCCACGTATGCTACTGCATAAGTGGGTGGAATAGTAAAGAAGTAGACAAACTTTGTCAATCGGTCAACTGTCACATAGATGCAATCTTTCCTTTGTACTCATGGTAACCCGGTGATAAAGTCCATAGAAATACTTTCCCATTTCCTATCTAGAATGGGCAAAGGTTGTAACAACCTTGCAGGATATGTGTGCTCCCTTATTCTGCTGGCAAATTGTATAGTCCCTGACATGCTTCTAAACATCATCCTTGAGCCCTTTCCATGTGAACTGCTCACAGATTTTCCTGTAGGTCTTAAAGACCCCTGGATGTCTAGCTACAGGTGCATCATGAAATGCCTTCAGTATTACCTCCTTGAACTATGATGAAGGAATCAAATATATCCTACCCTAAAACTTTATCAATCTATCCATCACCACGTAATGATCATCATGTACGGTGCCTACAATTACTCCAGAAACCCAAGTGTCCCTCGCATACTCTTCTGTGATCTTATTTCTCCAATCTCCTGTAATCTTAGCTAGAGCACAAATATGAGGTCTCCTAGATGAAGCATCTGCCACCACATTCTTCTTACCTTTGACAAACTCAATGTCAAAGTCATAGGCCTGTAACTTCGTAATCCATTTCTGTTGTCTATCATTCAAATCACATTGACTCATGAAGTATTTGATGCTGTTGTGATTGGTTTTGATAACAAACTTTCCCCCAACATGGTAGGACCAAAACTTAGCCAATGCATGCATTATAACCAACATCTCCTGATCATAGATGGAATAGCTTCTCTCCACTCCACAGAGATTCTTTCTCTTAAAAACAATGAGATGCTTCTCCTACATCAAGACCAGCCCAATCCCATCTGTTGACACATCACAATGAAGCTCAAATGGCTTTGTGAAATCTAGTAGAGCTAGTACTGGACATGATGACATCACCTTCTTGAAATGATCGAAGCTTCTCTGAGCCACCTTTGCCCATGTGAAGGCCTCTTTCCCAGTAAGGTCTATTAAGGGTGCAATGATCTGTGAAAATCTTTTAACAAATCTCTTGTAAAATTTGTAGAGACCAAGGAATCCCTTAAGCTATGTAAGATTCGTAGGAGTAGGCCAATAAAAAATAACCCTAATCTTTTCAGGATCTACCTGAACTCCATCTATAGTGATGATATGGCCAAGGTATAGTAGCTCAGTTATCCCAAACTTGCAGTTAGATTCCTTGGCATACAATGACTCTTTCTCCAAAGTGGACAACACAATCTCAAGATGTTGTAAGTGCTCTTCCCAAGTCTTACTAAAGACTAAAATGTCATAAAAAAAAATGAGGACAAGTCTCCTAAGCTTCTCCTTGAATACCTAATTCATGCAACTTTGGAACATAGCAGGGGCATTGGTTAGCCCAAATGGCATAACCAAAAGCTCGAAGTGGCCATAGTGACACCGAAAAGCTATCTTCTCAATGTCCTCCTCCCTCATCCTGATCTGATGACACCCTGACCATAGATCAATCTTTATAAAAAATCATGCACCATGTAACTCATCTATTCATGGGATGGGATATCTATTCTTAATGGTCTTCTTATTTAATGCCATGTAATCGATGCACATGCACATCATCTCATCCTTCTTATTTACCAACACTACTGCTAAAGCAAAGGGGCTCTTACTAGGCTTGATATGCCCTATTTCCAACAACTCCTTAATTGCCTTCTCTATCTCATCCTTATGTTTCTTAGGATGACGATAGGAAGTAATCATGACTAGTTTGGCTGCCTCCTCGAGCTCAATAACATGCTCTATCCCCCTATCAGGAGGAACCCCATGTAGAATCTCGCCAAATACCTTAGTGTGCCTGTCAAGTATCTCCTAGATACTTGTGGATGACTCTTCACCTATGGCTTTTGTGAAGTTGGCATAGTGAAACATTCTGTTGCCCACTCTATGTTATCTTGCCAAAAAAGTCTCTGCATTCTCCTAAGGGAAACTACTCTACAACTCCCATATGAAAGTCCTCTAAGTACAACAGTTCTTCCCTCATGTTGAAACTTCATCTCCAATTTTGCTAGGTTAAGTGTGAACTCTACTAGCGAGGACATCCATACCATGTTAAGGATGACATCATAGTCTCCCATTTCTACCACATAGAACTCATCTTCCAACTCATAGCCATCTCCAAACCTGATGTGAAGATTAGATATCTTCTCAGTGCATAATAGTTTGTCACCATTAGCTACCATAACTCTAAATCTGACATGCTTCTCAGTATGTAGACCTCTCTTAGCTACCAATTGTGCATCTATAAAATTATGTGCAACCCTAGTGTGAATGAGTGAGATCACTTTCTAACCTCGAATAGTACCTCTGACCTTAAATGTGATTGCCTTCTGAGTCCCCATTAATCATGCTAATGACTTCTCATCCTCAAGAATGCTGCTCTCCTCTATAGTGCTATCCTCATCTAAATTAGAGTGTTGATCCTCCCTCTCTGACTATGACTCTTCTGCTAAGAAATACTCCATTTGATTTACCTTATCCTTTAGAGGACACTTATGAGATAAATCCCAAGGCTCTCTACAATGAAAACATAACTTCTTTCTTAAATCATTCAAGGTGTCATTATCCAGCTTATCTCTTTTTGGCTGAGCATCCTTGTGAAAAGTTTTTTTCTCCTTCTCCTTGTCCTTTTTCATATAAGAATCCATGTGTTGAAATCTACTCCTTAATGAAGAAGGTGCTAATTCATGATCCTTTTTAGTGGCCTCCTACAACATAGCTAGGTCATGCCCCTTGACCCATCCTCGCAAGGGTTCTGAGAGTCCATCCATAAACAACACTACCAACCTCCTCTCTAAAATATCTATGACCAACACAACTAACCTCTAAAACTCACTGATATATGTCTCAACTAATCCCCACTACTTGAGTCATGCCAACTCCTTAAACTATAGTTTAGGATCGCTAGTATCATATCTCTCTATGAGCTTCTCAATGAACTCCTCATAAGATGCAATCTAATTATGTCCCAAGGTTACCATGCCATGGTGCCACCACTCATGTGCTGGTCCATCCAAGTGAATAGCTGCATAATTTATAGCCTCCTCTTTAGGCATAGGATTTAGTTGCAATTATGTATACATATTTTGCACCCAACCTCGTGCGGTCATCTTCCCTCAAGCATCATAATAAGGTAAAGAAAGTTTCCCAACTTTTTTTCTTAGCTCAAGCTTTTGACTTCTTCCTCTTGATCTAGGCATGTGTCTCATCGTCAAGTCCAAGTAATCTCTAAGAGAAATGTCTATGTGAAACTTTGGTCCACTAACCTCCCAATCCCTCTTGAATTGATCCTATAACTTTGTAATCTATAGTTCATTAACTAGTTGAACTAGATCTCTAGGTGGAAAAGTGGATAGAAGGGGTCTCAAACTTACTATTTGAGCTGGGCGTGCAACATGCCTAAAGTTATCAGCCTCATTCCCATTGTTGTTATGTCCATTATTACCATTAATGTTGCCTTGGCCTCCATTATTGTTGCTCCTATTATTGTTGTTTCCATTATTGGCATCACCTAGATTAATATTGATGCCCATTTGTCTAGCCATTAGTTGCAACATCATATCCATTCGCCTATTTTGCTCCTATTGCATTTGTTTCCCCTCCTCTAATGTTTCCAATAACGTAAACACTACATTTTCCTAATCTGCACCGGTATTCCTATCATCTTGGTCACCCATATTGCTATCTTGTTTAAAGAATATCTCCTATATGTCTATATGACTAGATTGAATGTCCCTCTACATGGATGAACTACCCTATTCGTTCTGCAATTCTGAACTCCTACTTTGTCTTTCTTTGTTATTGCAACAACTATAAAGCCCTTGTCGCATGCTCAAACATAGATGTTGAAGATATCCACAAGATGGTAGGACTTATAGCTCTGATACCACTGTACTAGATACCCTAGAAATGGCTCTGATACCATTGTAATGGGCAGCTTGAAAATTCCCAAGAACTAACCAAGTGCTGAAAATGATTTTAAATGTCTTTGCATAGGCTTCAATCCACATAACATGAACAAGAAGGAATTTATGCAAATTGAAAACTGAATCGATGCTGAAATTATATTAGTTCTTAGAATGATAAAATCAAATACATAGCATTGTATTCCAAAGGCCAAACCCCAAGGGAATGATGTCTATAATGTTACAAGAGAGCATGAACATCCTCTATTGCCAAGAAAGATATGTGACTCACACATCCAAGCTCTTATCAAATGTCATTCACAAAAATCCCATGCTCAACAATGATACTCTCACCCCTATTTATCCTTTTCCTTCCCATTTCTAGAAGGAATTAAAACATTAATTAATTGCAAGTGCTAGAAGCTTCCCCCTTCCAATAATTAATGCACTCTCTAGAAACTCCTCCCTTGCAATACAATAATTAATTGTGCTTCTAGAAAATTAAATTACTAGAGGCTTCCACCCTTTCAATAATTAATACACAGTCTAGAAGCTTCTCCTTTGTAATACAATAATTAATTTAATTAATTAAATATAAAGTCACCTTTTAATTTTTAATTTTAATTTATTTAATGACTTTATAAGAAATTAATTTAATTTTCTCTTATGCTCCACTTAGACTTTGGAGAATGTGAAGGCTAAAAGATGGGCTCATTACCTCCAGCTTGAGAGCCTTCTCTACTAGATACAAAGTCATCCTACAATAGTCTCTTATGCCAACATCATAATCATTTGTGGTGTTCATCCAATGATCCTCTATAGCATCTTCATGATGGAACTCCTTGCCAACCAAACTCTCCACTCTCCCGATATTATCAAAATAGAGCCTAGGGGAGTTGTACTCTTCGAGGGGATAATTCTCTCATTCCCATTCAAAGGACAGAATATCTTGTTTCCATTTCACCTGATACGGTCCTATGACCAAGGGCCATGCCCAATAGGGTCTTCTCTATCTCTTCACCCTCTCATATGTAGATTCAATCTATCAAGAAATATCCAATAACACCAATTTGTCACTAGGATATCTGGGCAGCTTCTTGGTGTTGATAGTGGCACCAACTAACCGCAGATATGTGAATGTCTTGAATTGGATGAAGTAGGCCTCGAGAGCCGTTACCTGTGCTTTTTCCTCATCAGATAACCTCTTTGCATAATCATCTTTAATGAATCAAATGACCATGAAGATGAATGCATCATTCACATTTCTATATTCCTTGCTCTATGTTGAGAGCTTCTTCCTTACCAGTTGAGGGTAAACAATGTAAGGCCAGGCATTGGGATCCTGGATATTGCCTCTCTTGTACAAATTGGGGTAGTTTTTCACCCTTGCTGCAAGTAGATACACCATGTAAGAAGTCATATAGAACTTCTTCCTATCTTTAACTATCTCCAATTTCTCACACAAGTTTTCACTTAGTTTGGTGGCCCAATCTAGTGGCATCCTTGTCGTCTTGATTGTCTCAATGAAGTTGACCATGGAAGCACTGAGGTGGCTAGCTGTTGGTAAACCCATGACTTTGCTCAAAAGGATGATGGAATAACCAATATTTTCCTTTATGTATACCCTAGTCATGTCCACCTTTCCTATAATCCTACCTTGAGGAGGCATTTCAATGAGGTAAGATGGTTGGATAAATGCAGTTGTCTCTTTCTGGTTCTCCTTGTACCATATTTCCATTGCTTCATAGGAGATTCTAATGAATTGGTCTACCCTTGGGAGATGGAATACCCTTTCAATGTTATCGGGTCGTAGGTCCGAAACTAATTCTCTAGTCACGCTCTTAACTACTCTCTCCTCCAAGATAAAGTGTTGTGCCAGTGTCATAATCAACTCCACTGATTGCATTGATATGGGATGTGAAGCTATGCTTACCAATCTGAAATGTATCAAGGTGGATGTTAGTACTGATCTTTCAATGGGTTTATTGCAGATTCTAAGTAAGTCACCTAGGTCTGTATGCCCTAAATCAGTATATTTGATTTCTGCATGATCGTCATGAAATCTTGATTTTGATGACATGCCTTGGAATTTGAACACAACGGGCTTGGGTGTCATTTTCTCTTCGAATGTGGATGCCATTTAACCTATACGACACAAGAATAATTTTTATTAGCTCAAAACAAAGAAAACAAAAAAAACCACTTAATTACTCTTTAATTGACTAGACAAAAAAACTAAAAATAAAAATAGGTGGGTCTTTTGATTATTTATTTATTTAATTAATTAATTCTTTTAAGGGTTTATTAAAAAAAATGATGTTGAGGTAAATTTTGGCATGCGCGACGTGGCATGCTCGGGCGCCAAGTAGAAATGGAAGCAGGCAGCGCGCAGTGTAGGAATGTGAGGCGAGCAAGATGATGTTGCGCACAGTGCCGAATCATAATGGGTGCGCAACGCCAAACCCTAATGGGTGCACTATGCCAAACCACAATGGGCGCACAAATATCATCACTCAACAACACAAGAGAGAGCGCGCGGCGGAGGCTCACCTTATTTGCAACACACAGAGATATAAGTCAGAGGGTGCATCATTATAAAACAGAATGTGAAATGAAGTGTCTTTGGGGGAGGGGGGGGGGGTTTATAACCCTGCCCACCCGTGGGGTGTGTAGCTCACCCCTACGGTATGTGCACCTCGTGGGTGGTGTGCATCGCTCACCTTGTAGTATTATTATTATAGTTACTTTTTCAAAATTTTTAAATTTTTTTTTTTTTGCTTTTTCAATTTTTTAAATTTTTTATTTTTTCAATTTTTGATTAATTTTATTTTTGATTTTCTCGAATCCCAAATCATGAATTCAGGGACTCAAAAAAAGTAGGTAGTCCCCATGAGTGAGGAATGGGATGTGCGTTGTGGGACCACAACAAATAGCCCTGAAAAAAGGAAGAAATGATAAAAGCATTTCTTCATCGACAAACATCCCTTTGACGTGTGTTAAACACCAACTGAACTTTAAACACCTCAAGTGTATTTCAAAGAACTTTATGACCAAAATTACAGAATTCAAAACCTTAAAGCTTAGTGTGTGATTTGTGTATTTATTCCCTTTAACATCTGGAGATGCAATCTATCAAAGTTTTTGGACAACTTGGAAACAATCTTCGACTCCTCCTGACTTATCCATTTAGAACCTTCGTGAAGTTTGTTTATCAGCCACTGCTTGACTAGATGAGAGAATCAGTTTGAGGGCTTTGAGTAGGATGTCACCTTCTTTTATGCTTTTGACAAATTTTGAATAACTATTCCATGCAATTGACAATGTCGTCTTTTGATGAAGCAATGTCCTAGATACAAGATACTTTATTTTGAAAACATATCTTTTGTTATGTTAGATCTTTTAGAATCCTTCAGTCTTAACACCATTCTTTTCTTTATATTTTGTATCCTTTTTTTAAAATATTATGTATCCTAACTATGCTTAGACTATGTAGCTAGGACATCGGTGTCATTTCTTGGATTCGATCTTTTGTGAACATCCCTTGCGTTCCTCTTTTAGAACTTTTAGAAACTCTCATGCCAAACAATGATCTTAGCAACCCTTCGAGAAGATCGCTCCTATTTGAACCAATTGGAGTTTGAATCGTCCCTTGCTGCCTTTGACCTTAATTTGATGACACCTAAGATGGCCGATTCTTAAGTTTGCAAAGTGTTGAGAGCTCGTTGGTTCAGAACCCCTAACTTAGGACTGAAAGTCTCCCTATTTTGCAAGCAACGTCCATTGTTCAGTTGGTATAAAACACACAGTTGTCTAGATATTTTAAAAAAGAAATACCTTTTCCTAAAATCAGAACCAAAGAGTGGTCAATGAAATATCTCAAGTACACCTTGCCCCCTGGGACTGACACAACTTTGAAAAGTAACACACGACTAAAAGCAAACACACAACATGAAAGCAAAACACACTTGCAGAAAATAAACACACTTGAAGAAATAAAGATCTAAGCTAAATGCATAAATAAAATCTAACTATTTTTTTTTTTAAGGCTTCAAAATAATGCTTTAGAAATTGCTCATTTATAGGCAAGGGAAGAAATTCCCCCTGTAAGGAACTGAGCCTAAAAGTGTTTTCTCCAAGGACTTCTGCAATCCGATAAGGACCTGTCCACAAGCATTGAAACTTGGTATGACTTCCTAGCTTTTCTTTTGCCTTATCCCAAAGTACAACAAGGTCATAAATCCTAAATGATTTTATGGTAGCTCTCTTGTCGAACCATCTCTTCATGACAGCTTGATGCTTAGCCACGTGCTCCAATGCAGATTTGCATTTCTCATCCATCTCTAAAAGATTCATCAATCTGATTTGTACTTTGTAAACATCTTCAGCGTACCCACTCATGACTTTCAAAATAGGAATCCTGAGGTTAAGTGGGAACGCTAGTTCTTTTCTATAAACAAGCAAGTATAGAGAAGTCCCCAAAGCATTTTTGACTTTTGCTCGATCTGTCCATAAGGCATATTTGATTTGTGCATGCCAATCTCTAGGGTTCTCCTTCAACAATCATCTTATTACTTTGATCAAGTTCTTGTTTGTAGATTTTGCTACCCCATTTCCTTGTGGGTAGTAATTTGAAGAGAACTTGATAATGACTTGATTTTTGAATGCCCATTGGGTTAGGAATGCTGATGCAAAAGTAGACCCATTATCACACACAAGGGTGAATGGCATTCTAAATCTAGTAACAATGTGTTCTTCCAAGAAGTCTGTTACCACCTTAGTAGTGCAGTTTTTGAATGTTTCTGCTTATGTCCACCATGTGCAATAATCCGTAGCTGTGAGAATAAATGCATGTCCAGTGGATGATGGTGGATTAACCAGACCAATGAAGTCCAACCCCCACTTTGTGAAGGGGCACACCTCATACATTGGTTGTAATGACATTGCCAGGTTCCTTTCTTTATTGGCACTAATTTGACAAATATGGCAAGAGTGTACATGCTTGAAAGTGTCTTTGAATATCGAGGGCCAAAAATAACCCGATCTTAGAATCATGTGAGTCATTGCTTCTGCTGAACCATGTCCTATACCATACTTGTCATGAAAATGTTCTAGGACTTCCTTTACTTCTTCACGTCCCGAGCATTTTAGATAAATCCCTTAAAAGTTCTTTTTATATAACTTGTTATCTTGCAGCATATAAGACTCACATTTCTTTTTAAGTCCTCTGTGTTGTGAGCTATTCATCCAACTTTGGCATCAATTCTGTAGGAGGTAATACACAATATCTTGGTACCAGATGTTTGTCACCACACCTCGACCAATATCGACTTGAGATACAATTATCTTATTCTAATCATCCTCATTTGTTTCATTGTTAAACTTGAACTCCTTTTCATTTCCATCTTGGTTATTAGCTATCATTCTTAACAACCCTTGACCTCGAACTAATCTCATAGGTTTAATTTCTAGATTGAATTCTTGAAGTATGGCCATCCATTTACCTCTCCTCTCATTGAGTTCATTTTGCATTGAAAGCATCTTTACTATTGGATTAGGTACAATAGCGTACACCTTACTTCTTAATATGTAATGATTAAACTTCTTCATAGCCTTGATTAATGCAAAGGATTGTTTATCATGGTTTGAATACTTTAACTCAACATTCTTTAGAGGGCAACTCATGAAAGCGATTGGTCTTTCATCTTCGTTCTCTTTTTTCTGTGTCAAGATCCCAACACAAGAGTGTTCTGAAGCAAAGGAATATATCTTAAAAAGCAACTCATAATCAAGACTTACTAAGACCAGAGTAGTAGAAATGGCCACTTTGATATCTTTGAATGATTTCTTAATCTCTAGAACCCATTTAGTCTTCACCTCCTTTTTGAGTAAATCATTAATGGGACAAACTATTTCGACAAATCCACTTATGAATTTCTCCATGAAATTTATCTTCTTGAAGAAAGACTTGAGTTCTTCTCAATTATGGGGAGATGACAACTTTAGAATAGCTTCAATTCTATCAGGATCGATGGAGATCATAGCTTTAGAAATGATATGACCTAGGAGCTTTCCTTTAGTAACCCCAAACAAACATTTCTTGGGATTGAGGGATATGTCATACCTATGACATCTATTGAACACCTACCTTAAATCAGCAATGTGAGTGCTTCGATCTTTTGAAAAGATATTTAAATCATCCATGTAGATGACTATACACTTATTTACCAATCCTTTAAAAGCTTCATCCATGGCTTAGTGAAATGTAGCTCTTGCGTTAATCAGTCCGAAAGGCATTCTCCTGTAGGAAAAAGTTCCCTATTTAGTTGTCAAAGCTATTTTTAGTCAATCTTCTTCATCAACCATCACTTGATTATATCTTGAATATCTATCTAGGAAAGACATCATTTTTGAACCATTTAAAATTTTTAGAACCTCATCAAATGAGGGTAGAGGATAATTGTCCTTTTGAGATGCTAGGTTCAGGTTATGAAAATCAACACAAAGGCAAATCTCTCAAGTCTTCTTCCATATGGGAACCAAATTAGCCACCCATGTAGAATGGAAAATGGAAAGTATGATCTTGGCATCTGGTAGCTTCTTAACTTCTTTCATTATTAGGGGTTCGAAGATATGATTAATAGGCCTTTGTCGTTGCCAAAAAGGCTTGGCATCTAGTTTCAATGAGATGTCATGAGTTATAATCTTAGGGGCATATGTCTTTAGCTCCTCATAGCTCCAAGCAATAACATCTTTATACTCAGTGTTGGATCCTGATTTAACAGTGTTTAAACAACCAAGTATGCAAGGCAAGGATGCATCTATGGGCAACTATCTCCAATAATGGACACACTTCACCAAGAACCTGGGCCAACTATAAAGCTATACTCCTTCTGCACTTCAGGCTCTGCAAAACCTAGGTGGGTGAACCTATAGATTCTTTATATGGTACCAATTATCAAAGCATACATTGAATCTAATGTAAAGCAGATAAAACCCCCTAAATCTTCTATACTTAACTAGCAATCACAAGCATGAAATAGCTAAGGACATAACTCATGAAACTGGCAAGTTAAGTGCGGGTTAACATTGAATAACTTTCAACATAAAAGGGAAAACATTTGATTAATGATGTTGATTCAACACAACCTCAAATATGCAGCAGTATAACAAGTGATCCTACAATTGATCAGTGCCTAATCCATTGGGCAATTCCATGAATTCAAGACATACATCTGTGACATCAGGACATATTTTGTATACCCAAACATTAGATCTATCTAATCACCTTATGATTCAGACATCAATGTTCATTCAGATCTCATTCTCACAAAATATCCTTCTCAAGTAACCAGTAACCTTGTTAAACATATCAAGCATTTTACTTGGCCCTTTGATCCAACAGCAAAATACATCAAACATACAACCTGAAAGGGATGCAAATGGGTCTCAGATCTTTGTTCCAAAACCACATAAGATTTATAGATTGCTGAGACAGGAGACAAGAACCATAATGAAACTAGTGAAATTACTATTCATATGTATTCATTTCCTTGAAACTATACATTCAGATGCACAAAATTAAAACATGACAACACCTAACACATCATAACTTGCTATATTATCTGCACTACTGCTGTTCACATGAAAGAATTATGCTGAAGTATGGTATCACAGTCAAGGAAAAACATCAAAACTAGAACCAGAATATGGTCTCACAGTAATGTGCAAATTTTCTCCCCAGAACTAGAACCTACCGGTTTCTCAGTCACAAAAAATTGGAACCCTTACAATGAATGAAAGATAGAAAGATATAGAGAAGAAAGAATTCCCAGATCTGTTATGCAACTGCCACCTATCCACTTGAAATTCAATCTCTTGCAACTGAAAAACCTCTCTCCTCTTTCCACATATTAATCTAATTTTGTTTTCATCATTCATGTAACTGGTTTGCAAATATCCTTTCCTGAATGATGAAAACCTGTGAGTCATCAAAATATCTGAAAACCCACTGAAATTCTTGGCAAAAAATGGGTTTTACTGAGTGAATGTGAGAAAAGTGAACTCAACTGCATTCTTACCAAGTTTTACTAATCCTCTAACTAGATTTTCAATTTTTACCCATTCCATTGAGAAAGCCCCAAAATTCACATTTCTGGCTATAACTCAAACCAGGAAGCACCTGTGCAACAACTGACTTTAGAAATAGAAAATTTGGATTCTCATGATTTCGATGGTATATGATAAGGCATATCTAGCCTCTAGAAAATGCCTGAAATCTTCATTTGAAAAACAGTCCCCTCTGGTTGAAAACTCAGACTTGCAACTTAAGATTTTAAAAATTCAGAATTTTAAAAATCTCTAATGTTCAGACTTTATAAAAATGACCTTTTGAATTTAAAAAAGTTCTGAATGTGCATACCCACTGCCCATTGAGAAAATAATTTAAAAATTATTTTTTAATTCCTTTGAAATTTTCCCTTACCCTTTGAATTCGAGGTCAAACTTCTGTTGACCGAGTGCCACGTGTCACTTTGTGATTGACCTACATGGTTTGAATCATCCACCATGTGTCGTCTTCTCGCTACTTTGCCATGTTATCTTCCCTGCAAGTTTCACTTGGTGAGATAACGAGAACCCTCAGATCTGCCACGTGGCATGATCTGGTGCGTTCTTGAAATTTGCCTATCACGAAATAGCCTATCTCAGATTCTACACCATGTGGCACCTTGTGATTTGTCAAGAACTCCACATCACTACCATATCATCCCCGCCACATCAACGTCGCTATCTCACCATGTTAACTCTCATTCATCTTTTTCTTGGCGAGATAGCGAGGGCCGCTCGATTCACCACGTGGTGTGATCTAATGCACCAGATTCCACATTAGCATTTTTTTGGGAGTGTATTTGTTTAAAATTTAGCCTTTGTCAGCATCCATAATTTGTCATCCGGGACCCACGTCTGCAAACTTAGCTTCCAAAAGCCATCATCTCAAAGACAACTTAAGCATTGAGTGCTATTGCATTTAAAGTCTTAAAAATGTTCGCGTATCCCCAATGTGGGATAAAGCATTTTAATTGTTTCTTTGTTTCAATGCATCCTTCCTACGGCTTTGTTTTTGGCTTGACTCCTATTTGAATTGGCATCCCTTGATCATGAGATGGCTCTTTTCTAAACGTTAAATGATTGCTGTGAGTTTTACTACTTCTCGGCAGAGCCTCCTTTTATATGCCGCTAGCTAGTTTGAGCTTTTTGCTATTGACTGTAGGTTTAGTCTTTAAAACACTTCTGCTTTTAATGCCGACCATACATATTCACTGAGTAATAAGTGTTGGAAAAGAAAAGAAATTGTTGCCAGTGTTATTATGGAGCAGTCTGTGGATAACGCAGAGGACACATTATCCATAGATGGAGAAGCCTCTATCGCTGGAAGAAGTGAAAACTGGAGTGCTCATTCTGTCAGTATAAGTCACAAGGGAAAAGAGGTGGGAAATCTCGTGGCAGAATAACAGTATGAGAGTGTGAGTGTAAAGGATTACACAGACCGGTGATGAGATTTTATTGTACCAGACGGTGGACCTCTTCACTCTATGCATTCATGTGTGGGCTTTTATCTTTAGAGCCAATGGCTTCTTTTTTGGTGTTAACTGCCTGATATGTGAGCTACTCCACATTTGGGGTTGACTATGTTTTAAAAATGCCCCTGTTCCAGGGAAAGTGTGGGTTCCAGGGAAAGTGTGGGTTCCATTTAATCATGCCACTAGAAGCTCTGACTCTTTACTAGCGTCGACTACTCTTTTTATGCATGCTGACTCCTCCTTTCGTTTAACACTGCCTTCCATAGTCTCCAACGTGTGTTTCCCCTCTCTTTTTTGTGTAGGGTATCTGGTTTAATTAGTGGCTCCTCCCTTTTTCACTTGCAGATTTTACCTTCGATGTATCTGCTCCCCTTTTTTATTTGCGAGATTTCCTCCACTATTCTTGCATGGTCTTCTTTTACATTATGCTAGTCTCTAATATTGACTGGCATCACACCTTAAAACTTTGGCTTCTATTGTGGATGCTCTGTCTTGGATGCACAGATACTCTGTTTATGGCCTTTTAATGCATTCTTCCTATTAGGCTATGCCTTCAAATGCTGGAGTCTCTCCTTTAGTGTGATCTCCTTTTTCTTTCAAAAGCGTGAGTCTTCATACCAGAATGTGGGTTCTGCTGAATGCTCCTTCCAATTTGTGTGAAACTTGATTTTTAATGTGTCTGCATCTATTTTAACATGCCTCTTTTTTGTGCGGGTGTCTCTGCTTCAGTTTGGCACTTTCAAGTGGGGCTCCTCCCATGTTTGTTTGCTTGCGTGAGGTCTCTTTTTATCATCAGCAGGTTTCTTTTCTTTTTAAGCATGAAGATGGACGGGCTGTGTTGGAGTTTTTAAAAAGTTGCAACTACATTCCTTGAATCTAAGCCGCTCCCTTGCTGCCCTGCTCACGTGGGCTTTCTTTCATTTGCTGCAAGACTTGGCACGTATTTTAAGATATGGATACATGGAATTCTTTTCGTAAAACATGTCTGCCCTCTTCTTAAAAATTTACATCCAAGATTACCACATTTTTGGAATTTCTTTTTGCTTTTAAAATGTAGAGTTGAATGAATGATCATCATAACCATCTCGCAAAGTTTAAAAAAAAAAAAAAAACATTGCCCCTCAACCTAATAGGTTTGCCCTTTTGCAATAAAAATAATCTTCCCCATAGCAACACCTGTCTTGTTGTCAAGTCATATTGTTAATGACCCTAACCTTCTTTTTATTCTAGAAAGAAAATAATAGCTAGCTTTTGACCCATACAAATATTACAACTTTGAATGCAACTTTCAATCCCCAAACACTTAATAATCTGATAGGAGTTAGTCGGGCCTAGAGTGGGTCTGGCTAAACTTTCTTTTGTTTCTAAACAACTAAACTGCAAAACTAACCCATCGATCATCTTGAACGAACTGGAATCAAATTTGATCATGATTGATCATTAAAACTCATTTTAAATCATTTCCACAACACTGTGAAACTTGTGTCCAGAGGCCTATTGCCTAGCTTTAAAAATTGACTTGGACAATTGGCCAGACTCTGAAACTTGATCCACTAATTCTTTGCTCCAGATACTTTCACCCTATCAGATTTTGTCTCATGACGAATTTGGGGTCAAAAGATATTGACCATCAAAGTCGCCCCTTCAGAATTACTTGCACAAAAATATGTCAGAAAACCATAAACTAGGTTTAGATTTGGCTTGGAAAACTGGATAAACGGGCACATGGGGAAATGAAAATTGGGGCGTTAAATCTCTGTCATGAGGTGAGTATGAATATGTGATTTGGGCTCATGAAAAATAACAAGACACAAATGGCAGATGCTCAAAGTAGGCCACTATGATTTTGCAGAATGGAACATTGGCAAGATAGTGATTTTGGCAAATAGAATTGACCTAGAAAAGTATGCGAATGGATTCGTCAAGATTTAAAAATTGACACACTTGGAGTATTTTTAGTGGAAAATACAGGGGTATAATCCATTTGACTTGACCAATCACGGATCTGAAGTTATGATGTCTCGAACAGGGGTACCGATCAATCTGCAAATACTGACACTAGTAAAAAGATAGAAATTCCATTTGGAATCACGTTTGAAAACTGATCAAACGGATTCATCATGAGCTAAAAATTGAAACATAACAAGTCTCTGATGTCTACAATGCAATGCAAAAATAATTTTAGCATTTGGGTCAACTGATCAAAAGTTATAGCACGTCAAATAGGGCTTCCCAAAATTATGTGCAATGTGCATCAACATGACAAATTTAAAAAACCAACTTTGAGGGATTCAAAACCTAGTCAAACGGACTCAGAATGACTTGAAATTTGAAAAATAGGCATTCTGGTATGTACACTAGGCACTGTTAAAGTGGTCTATCATACAATGTTATTGGGTGCTAGATATTCACTTGCAAACACAGCCTCCTGTCGCTATTTGACACTTAGGGTAAAATGCAAATTTGGTAAATGCTTAAAACGAGACCTCACGAAATGGTTCAGAATGAAAATTTAACTTCATGGAACACTTAGACAGGCTGAATGGAGGGTGTTAGAAACATTAAACACCTCTTGGGGATTCAATGGTACAATCAGGTACAACCAAGTACATATGCATTTTAAAAGTGTTTAAGGGCTTGATTTTTTCAATGGTTCTCAAAATTGACCATGCAATTTTTAGTCCCAACAGTGGCTCTGTCTGGGGATGCATGTCCCTTGTGGGCATGGAAAGATTTTAGATCTCTGGAAGAAGCAGACCACACACCTGGACTTCCAAAACTCTCTCGAATAGCTTTATTGAAAGCAAGGAAAAAACTACACTACTATGTAAAAACAGTGCCCTCGGGCCACTGAGCTTAACAAATTTTTTTACCTCTGTCATATACTTGATTTTCATTCACATCTTCATGAGGTAAACTATGATTATCATTCTCCTTTGTTTTACCAATCAGATCAACATATTGAAACAAATTACTTGGCAAAACAAAACAACTTCCTTCATTCTCATAATGCATACATACATTAGCATTAGCCTCTACCTCATGCTCATTATGAGAAAACAAATCAGCATGCTCATAAGTACACTGACTGAACTAAGAATCAAAATCCAATGATAATTCATGCATGCTGATCAAAAACACAAAAAATTCATTATCTACATCATTGACCAAGTTGCAAACAACAAAAACTTGTAATTCACCTTGTGCCTCTGGATGTAAAGAGTATTTGGAATCTGATTGTTGCCTACTTGCAGTCATATCATTCACTAAATCAGATTCATCTTTCACTAAAACCTCTTCACATTCTTCAAATAACTAATTAGTTACCAAACATGAAAACTCATTCTGAAAGTGTTGATCTAAACTATACTGATCACTATCATTTTCTTCCTCTAACTGAATGTCAGAATAAACCTTGAAATTATCTTTATAAGACCTATCATTACATGAAGAAAATCTATAATTTGATTGACAACCTTCACTATTTTCCTCTTCATCATATGAAAAATCAAAACAATGTTCAACAAGATCAACATAAAAAGAATCTGAAACAACATTAACCTTCCCTTCATTAACATTCCCTACATCCAGCAAATCGTCATGTGCAAAAATGTTTGAGGTTCTGTTATATACACCTCCAAAATCTAACAAAGATTGTTTAGATTCTACCTCTTTTTCCACATCAAACTTTGGGGAATTGATTTGATTGAATGAAGAAATACCATGATGAAAAATATGAAGATCCTTAGAAACACTTAGTTGCTTTTCAAAATTACGAGCCAACAAAATAGAGATTTCATCAGAGCTCAAGAAGACTGCCTCACAAATCTTCTTCTGGCTATGATTATCATTTGGATAACATGAAGAACTTACAACATTAGGATCATTAGCATAATAATCTAGAAAATTAGTATTGTTACACCATTCTTTCTTGTCATGGCAATCACTAGATCGATTGTTGTTACAACTTTCTTCAACTTCATATATACTGTAACAAAATTTATCTTCACTTTCATATCCCTCTTCATTATGCTGATTGCAATTACTTGATTCATTAACATTTGAATCCACCTCTTCACATTCGAAAGACAGATTATCTTGCTCTATGGACTCATTGTATTCATTACTACCCTGACTTTCAACACACTCATTATCATCAGAAGACTAACATGAAATTTGTAATCACCATCTTCCATCTCCTGAATGAATCTTTCAATTTGTAAAAACCTTTGTAATCTTATAGGTGCTAGCTAATTGACTGAATCGGGTACTAGAACCTCAAGGAAAACACTAGGCAGGGAAGATTCATCAGGTCTACAATGAAAAGGCATCTTAGTAATTACTGATTTAAGCCTTAAATAACATTGTTTGGCACTTAAACCTTGAGTACTTCCTACCTCAATTCTTATAAGATTGACAGTCCTTTCGTAGACCAGTCTATTCAACATAGCAATCTTATTATTCACAGTTTCTAAACTCTCAAAATTTGCCAAACTAATCTCAGATCTGAGATCTGACTCCATTATAGAGCAAAATTTCTACCTCTTCCTTCTAGTGCTGAAAATCACTTAATAGAGGCAACCATGTTTTTTAATGTTTGACTTCCATGAAAAGAAAACATGAAAACCAAAATACCTCAAGTGCTGATGCTGAACTTTGATTTGCTGATTTAGCACAAGTGCAAGACTGAAATTCTCTACATCACTGATCAAACTTTGTAGAGCCACCACCTCTTTGCAAGAGGAATAAAATAATCACTGTTGTGATCTACTTTTACACTTCAATTCTTTATAACAGCAGATTGCAAAAAACACTTTAAAACTTATCAAGAATTTAAAACTTCCTTTCCAAGATCTATCAACAGTCTCAGATCTACCCATACAACTAAAAATACTTCAAAATTTTGCAATGAAATCAACTAGGAACAACTGGTATAGAGATTTGAGAGTCTCCACTCACACTTGGTGAGAAATAAAACATAATTTGTCACTTGAAAAATTTGAACCAAACCTTCAATGTAGGGGAATCTTGCAGATCACTAACACCTTGAAAAGAAAATGCACTTTATAAATCATTTCTTGACTCTAAAACTTTCTCAACAGCACTTGCAAACTAAACTGATTGAAGATAGACCTACAACAGTCATAGAACACAATTTACATCTAGTTTCACAACCTACTGCTGATCATGAATAAAGCTTAACTAGGGAACATGAAACTTCAAGAAGGAAATAAGACACACCTCTTCCTATGGATATACTATATCCAATCTATTTCATGTCTAATATTTTGGTTCTTTCTAAATGCACATCCCCAATAGAGTTGCCACTCACACTTGGTGAGAAATAAAACATAATTTGTCACTTGACAAATTTGAACCAGACCTTCAATGTAGGGGAATCTTGCAGATCACTAACACCTTGAAAAGAAAATACACTTTATAAATCATTTCTTGACTCTGAAACTTTCTCAATAGCACTTGCAAACTGAACTGATTGAAGATAGACCTATAACAGTCATAGAACACAATTTACATCCAGTTTCACAACCTACTACTGATCATGAATAAAGATTAACTAGGGAACATGAAACTTCAGCAAGGAAATAAGAAACACCTCTTGCTATATATATACTGTATCCAATCTATTTCATGTCTGAGATTTTGGTTCTTCTTAAATGTACATCCCCAGTAGAGTTTCCATTTTGTTGGCTCCTAATTTAACAGTGTTTAAACAACCAAGTATGCAAGGCAAGGATGCGTCTATGGGAAACTATCTCCAATAATGGACACACTTCACCAAGAACTTGGGCCAACTGTAAGGCTATACTCCTTGTGCACTTCAGGCTCTACAAAACCTAGGTGGGTGAACCTATAGATTCTTTATATGGTACCAGTTATCAAAGCATACACTGAATCTAATGTAAAGCAGATAAAAACCCCTAAATCTTCTATACTTAACCAACAATCACAAGCATGAAATAGCTAAGGACATAACTCATGAAACTGGTAAGTTAAGTGTGGGTTAACATTGACTAACTTTCAACATAAAAGGGAAAACGTTTGATTAATGATATTGATTCAACACAACCTCAAATATGCAGCAGCATAACAAGTGATCCTACAATTGATCAACGCCTAATCCATTGGGCAATTCCATGAATTCAAGACATACATCTGTGACATCAGGACATATTTTGTATACCCAGACATCAGATCTATCTAATCACCTTATGATTCAGACATCAATGTTCATTCAAATCTCATTCTCACAAAATATCCTTCTCAAGTAACCAGCAACCTTGTTAAACATATGAAGCATTTTACTTGGCCCTTTGGTCCAACAGTAAAATACATCAAACATACAACCTAAAAGGGATGCAAATGGGTCTCAGATCTTTGTTCCAAAACTACATAAGATTTACAAATTGCTAAGACAGGAGACAAGAACCTTAATGAAACTAGTGAAATTACTATTCATATGTATTAATTTCCTTGAAACTATACATTCAGATGCACAAAATTAAAACATGACAACACCTAACACATCAGAACTTGCTGTATTATCTGCACTACTACTGTTCACATGAAAGAATTACGCTGAAGTATGATATCACAGTCAAGGAAAACATCAAAACTGGAACCAGAATATGGTCTCACAGTAATGTGCAAATTTTCTCCCAAAAACTAGAACCTACTGGTTTCTCAGTCACAAAAAATTGGAACCCTTACAATGAATGAAAGATAGAAAGATATAGAGAAGAAAGAATTCCCAGATCTGTTATGCAACTGCCACTTGTCCACTTGAAATTCAATCTCTTGCAACTGAAAAACCTCTCTCCTCTTTCCACATATTAATCTGATTTTGTTTTCATCATTCATGTAACTGGTTTGCAAATATCCTTTCTTGAATGATGAAAACTTGTGAGTCATCAAAATATCTGAAAACCCACTGAAATGCTTGGCAAAAATGGGTTTTACTGAGTGAATGTGATAAAAGTGAACTCCAACTGCATTCTTACCAAGTTTTACTGATCCTCTAATTGGATTTTCAATTTTTATCCATTCCATTGAGAAAGCCCCAAAATTCACGTTTTTGGCTATAACTCAAACCAAGAAGCAGATGTGCAAAAACTAACTTCAAAAATGGAAAATTTGGATTCTCACGATTTCGGCGGTATATGATAAGGCATATCTAGCCTCTCGAAAATGCTTGAAATCTTCATTTGAAAAACAGTCCCCTTTGGTTGAAAACTCAGACTTGCAACTTACGATTTTAAAAATTCAAAATTTTAAAAATCTCTAATGTTCAGACTTTATAAAAATGACCTTTTGAATTTAAAAAAGTTCTGAACGTGCATACCCACTATCCACTGAGAAAATAATTTAAAAATTATTTTCTAATTCCTTTGAATTTTCCCTTACCCTTTGAATCTAGGGTCAAACTTTTGTTGACCAAGTGCCACGTGTCACTCTTTGATTGGCCTACATGGTCTGCATCATCTGCCACGTATCATCTTCTAACTACTTCACCATGTTATCTTCCTTGCAAGTTTCACTTGGCGAGATAATGAGAACCCTCAGATCTGCCATGTGGCATGATCTGGTGCGTTCTTAAAATTTTCCTACCACAAAATAGCCTATCTCAAATTCTGTGCCACGTGACACCTTGTGATTTGTTAGGAACTCCACATCACCGCCACATCATCCCTACCATGTCAGCATTGCTATCTCACCATGTTAACTCTCATGCATCTTCTACTTGGCGAGATAGCGAGGGCCACTCGATTCGCCATGTGGCACAATTTGATGCACCAGATTCCACGTCAGCATTTTTTTGGGAGTGTATTTGTTTAAAATTTAGCCTTTTTCAGCATCCATACTTTGTCATCTAGGACCCACCTTTGCAAACTTGGCTTCCAAAAGCCTTCGTCTCAAAGACAACTTAAGCATTGAGTGCTATTGCATTTAAAGTCTTAAAAATGTTCGCGTATCCCCAATGTGGGATAAAGAATTTTAATTATTTCTTTGTTTCAACGCATCCTTCCTGCGGTTTTGTTTTTGGCTTGAATCCTGTTTGAATTGGCATCCCTTGATCATGAGATGGCTCTTTTCTAAATGTTAAATGACTGCTGTAGGTTTTGCTACTTCTCAGCGGAGCCTCCTTTTATATGCCGCTAGCTACTTTGAGCTTTTTGCTGTTGACTGTGGGTTCAATCTTTAAAACACTTCTGCTTTTAATGCTGACCATACATATTCACTGAGCAATAAGTGTTGGAAAAGCAAAAGAATTGTTACCAGTGTTATTATGGAGTAGTCTATGGATAACACAAAGGACACATTATCCATAGATGGAGAAGCCTCTATCATTGAAAGAAGTGAAAACTGGAGTGCTCAATCCATCACTATAAGTCATAAGGGAAAAGAGGTGGGAAAGCTTGTGGCAAAATAATAGTATGAGAGTGTGAGTGTAAAGGATTACACAGACTGGTGATGAGATTTTATTGTACTAGACGACGAACCTCTTCACTCTATGCATTCATGTGTGGCCTTTTACCTTTAGAGCCAATGGCTTCTTTTTTGGTGTTAACTACCTGATATGTGAGCTGCTCCACATTTGCGGTTGACTATGTTTTAAAAATGCCCCTGTTCCAAGGAAAGTGTGGGTTCCATTTAATCATGCTGTTGGAAGTTCTAACGCTTTACTAGCATTGACTACTCTTTTTATGCATGCTGACTCCTCTTTTCGTTTAACACTGCCTTCCATAGTCTCCAACATGTGTTTCCCCTCTCTTTTTTGCGTAGGGTATCTGGTTTAATTGGCAGCTCCTCCCTTTTAACTAGCGGATTTTACCTTTGATGTATCTGCTCCCCTTTTTTATGTGTGATATTTCCTCCATTATTCTTGTGTGGTCTTCTTTTACATTGCGCTAGTCTCTAATATTGACTGGCATCACACCTTAAAACTACAACTTCTATTGAGGACGCTCTGTCTTGGATGCACAAATACTCTGTTTATGACCTTTTAATGCATTCTTCCTATTAGGCTACAACTTCAAATGCTGGAGTCTCTCCTTTAGCGTGATCTCCTTTTTCTTTTAAAAGTGTGAGTTTTCATATCAGAACGTGGGTTCTACTGAATGCTCCTTCCAATTTGCGTGAAGCTTGATTTTTAATGTGTTTGCGTCTGTTTTAACATGCTTCTTTTTTGTGTGGGTGTCTTTGCTTCAGTTTGGCGCTTTCAAGTGGGGCTCCTCCCCTGTTTGTTTGCCTATGTGAGGTCTCTTTTATCATCAACAAGTTTCTTTTCTTTTTAAGCATGAAGCTGGACGGGCTATGTTGGAGTTTTTAAAAAGTTGCAACGACATTCCTTGAATCTAAGCTGCTCCCCTGCTGCCCTACACACATGGGCTCTCTTTCATTTGTTGCAAGACTTGGCATGTGTTTTAAGATGTGGATACATGGAATTCTTTTTGTAAAACACGTCTGCCCTCTTCTTAAAAATTTACATGCAAGATTACCACATTTTTGGAATTTATTTTTTCTGTTGAAATGTAGAGTTGAATGAATGATCATCATAACCATCTCACAAAGTTTAAAAAAAAAAAACATTGCCCCTCAACCCAATAGATTTGCCCTTTTGCAATAAAAATAATCTTCCCCATAGCAACACCTGTCCTGTTGTCAAGTCATATTGTTAACGACCCTAACCTTCTTTTTATTCCAGAAAGAAAATAATAGCTAGCTTTTGACCCATACAAATATTACAACTTTGAATGCAACTTTCAATCCCTAAACACTTAATAATCTGATAGGAGTCAGTTGGGCCCAGAGTGGGTCCGACTAAAAAAAATTTCGTTTCTAAACAACTAAACCGCAAAACTAACCCATCGATCGTCTTGAACTAATTGGAATCAAATTTGATCACTAATTGATCATTAAAACTCATTTTAAATTATTTCCACAACACTGTGAAACTTGTGTCCAGAGGCATGTTGCTTGGCTTTAAAAACTGACCCGGACAACTGGCCAAGCTCTAAAACCTGACCCATTGATTCTTTGCTCCAGATACTTTCACCCTGTCAAATTTTTTCTCATGATGAATTCAGGATCAGAAGATATTGGCCATCAAATTTGCCCCTTCAGAATTACCTACACAAAAATATGTTAGAAAACCATAAACTGGGTTTAGATTTGGCCTGGAAAATTGGGTAAATGGGCACATGGGGAAATGAAAATTGGGGTGTTAAATCTCTGTCATGAGGTGAGTATGAATATATGATTTGGGCTCATGATGAATAACAGGACACAAATGGCAGACGCTCAAAGTAGGCCACTATGATTTTGCAGAATGGAACAATGGCAAGATAGTGATTTTGGCAAATGGAATTGACCTGAAAAAGTATGCGAATGGATTTTTCAAGATTTAAAAAATGACACACTTGGAGTATTTTTAGTGGAAAACACAAGGGTATAATCCATTTGACTTGACCAATCATGGATCTGAAGTTATGACGTCTCGAACAGGGGTACCGATCAATCTGCAAATACTGACACCAGTAAAAAGATAGAAATTCCATTTGGAATTGCATTTGAAAACTGATCAAATGGATTCATCATGAGCTAAAACTTGAAACATAACAAGTCTCTGATGTCTACAATGCAACGCAAAAAGAATTTTAGCATTTGGGTCAATTGATCAAAAGTTATAGCACGTCAAACAGGGCTTCCTAGAATTATGTGCAATGTGCATTAGCATGACAAATTTAAAAAACCAACTTTGAGGGATTCAAAACCTAGTCAAACGGACTCAAAATGACTCAAAATATAAAACATAGGCTCTCAAGTATGTACACTAGACACTCTTAAAGTGGTCTATCATACAATGTTTTTGGGTGCGAGATATTCACTTGCAAACACATCCTCTTATCATTGTTTGACACTTAGGGTAAACTGCAAATTTGGTAAATGCTTAAAACGAGTCCTCACAAAATGGTTCAGAATGACAATTTAACTTCATGGAACACTTAGATAGGCTGAATGGAGGGTTTGAGAAACATTGAACACCTCTTGGGGCTTCAATGGTACAGTCAGGTACAACTAAGTACATATGCATTTTAAAAGCGTTTAAGGGCTTGATTTTTTCAATGGTTCTCAAAATTGACCATGCAATTTTTAGTCCCAACACTCAGTAAGTAATTTGAGCATTTCTTCACTTTCTTGGGCATTGCATGCTTTCCCTATTCAGACCATTCTCGACTCTTCTTTAGTTCCTAAGTTGTACTCATCACACTCCTTGATCCCCTTTTCTTGGATTGTTCTTTTATTAAGTGTTGATTCATCGTGATCAAAAGTGCATTCTAACTCAACCATCCCCTTAGGAATAATGTTAGTCTTTAAATTCAGGATCCCATTTTCATCTTCAAGTTCATCATCCTCAAGTTTTCCATTCAGATTGTCATCAATTTCTTGCCCTTTAGAGTGGCCACAACACATGATAAATTCGAGTATGTGTTGATCGTCTTGAAAGACTTGAAAGTTTATAATTTTTTCCAAAATAGATGGGACTACAACCAACTCTATTGAAAATATTTTCAACTTCATTCTTTTGACTGGTTGTAATGTACTTACTAAAATAGTGAGAGCATCTGCTACCATGTTCTTCCTCCTTGGAATAGACCTTATGTTTAAAGCTTTAAAATCATCCAGTAAATCCCATACTATTTTCCTATAAGAAAGTAACCTTTTGTCATTGCAAGTGTATAATGATTTTACTTGCTGAATAACCAATTAAGAATCTCCTTCGATTATGAGAGTTGTGACTCCTTTCTTGAGTGCAAAGAGAAGTCCTTGGATCAATGCTTTGTATTCTACAACATTTTTAGTACATCTAAACTATAATCGATATGTTTCATAAAAGGACTTACCTTTTGGATTAACCAATTCTATACCTACTCTAGCCCCTAAATTTCATCTAGAACTATCAAAGTGAAGTGTCCAAATTGGATCTTCCTTGGGCCTTTTAACCTTGTGTTTGTTCATTCTTAACTTCTCTTTGATCTGAGAGTTAAACGATTGTTTCTTGGGAACCCATTACAACTTCTCACAAGGTGGACTTGATGATTCCCCTGTGTAACATGTTAATAGAGGAAATGTATGTTTTTCTTGTTTGTCTTGAATTTCCTTTATCAATTCCTTAATTTCATCTATTTTGGGTTTACGATGAACAATGACCAAAGTCCACCCTTTGCCTTTCATGTATCGTCTTCTTCTCTGAACCTTGATCGTCCCCAAGGGAGGAGAAGAAAGACCTCCACCGTCTAAAGAGGTATGACTGTATGATAAATTTAGATCTTCAATTTCTTCTTCGATCTTCTCTATCAATTCAGTTGAGTTTATAGGACTTTGATCTACCGTGGGTCCCTTTTCTAGAATTTGGTTGTCCTTGCTTTGCATCACATGTGTTAACACCTTTGCAAATGCTTGTTGGCATGACGAGCATTCAAATTTAGAATGACTACCTTTGTGTAATTGACAAAATCTTGGGAGGAGTAAGATACTAGGATCAACTTTTTCCCCCAAGCATTGCAAATTAGTCCCCATATTATATATGAATTGTGTCATGATCTCATCCTTTGGGATTGGTATCTTGATTTCCTTATCCTAATTTTGGGATGCTTTGATTGGAATATTGTCAAATGCCATCACCTTTTATGAACCCAAATCTGATTGTAAGAATGCTATCTCATTTGGGGCATTGTAGTTTGTAATCATCATTTTCAATTTGGGTTCTGTATCTATCTTGATTTGATTGTTCAATCCTTTCCATGGTAACCATAGCTAAGTGAAATCTAAAGAGAACCATCCTCATAGGCATTTCATCCATTCTCTAGTCAAGAGCAACCCATATGTCTCTAGAATGTCCACCACATGTATATCAATAACATCTTGAATTTGAGGATTGACTGTTAACTGTATTCGAACGTCTTTCAATACGTCGATGACTTTCACCTCCGTTTTGTCCAATTGTATCACTATTCAATTGGAAGGTTGAGGACTTACCCCTAACCTTTGTGCTATTGATAGTGGCATGACATTACACGAGGCTCCTGAATCAATCAAGTAATTGTGGAGATTCTTTCCATATATCCTGATGCTAAGCAGAAATGGGTGTACTTCAACCTTGTCTTTAAATAGAGTAGGCATCACTTCGATAGCATTGACTTGTTGAGATATTGTCTTTTAAGGGACAATATTCATATTATGGGGTACCTTTGTATGATCCAGAGTCTTTATGAGCACTTCTCACTGTTGTGGACAATTTTGCAACATGTCAAACATGGACTATTTGCTTTGGTTCATTTCAAATCTTTGATGACACTATACTTTTCAGTAGACCAAGCAGGATTTTTCAATATTGTTGGTACATTCGTTTGATTTCAATTTTGTTGTCCTCCATATGGTGGTCTAATTAGTGTTAGATTGTTACTCACTCTCAAATTGAGAGGAGTTGGTTGTAAAACTAGAGGAATCCCATCCGTCAAAAGTTCCTTTCTATTTCTCAGATTATATGTATTTCGATTATCATTGCGAAAAGAAAACACCTCATCATGCTGAAGGTTAGGTTCCTCTTTTAATGGAAAAGAGAACTCTTTGTTGGCTGGTTGTTCTACTTGCACATTCTTTGTAGAATCATAAGATTCTAGTAGCATAGCATTGAATTATACTGAAGGAGCATTGTCAGTCGCTTGCGAGCTTTGATTCATCTCTTGATTCCCATTATAATATGAACCATCATTGTTGGGTGCACTCTGACTATCATCGTACTGATTAACATCTACATACTAAACATTGTTATTGTTGTTGTCAACAGGAATACTTCCATTATTCGGTCGAGTATTCCATTGTTGGGTTTGTCTTTGGAAGTCATTATTACGATTAGGAGGATTGAAGTTGTTCCCCCCATTGTTGTTTCCTACATTATTTTTGTTGTTCCCATTGAAGTTCTTGTTATAATTTTGGACATAACTGTTATTTTAAGGACCAACATTGTTCCTTTGGAAGTTGTTGTATTGTCCTTGTGATAACCTTAGACAAGTTAGTTCCTTGTTCATTTGGAACATAGTCTTTTTCATTTGACCAAATTCAAAAACAAAACCATTGTCTACTTCAACGGGTGCAGCTGCCTTTTGCTCAAAGAAGGCAGCTTTCGAAGGTTCAAACTTTGGATATGTTAGAGTGAAATTTTGTAGAGTGGGTGCCTATAGTAATGGAATTGGATTCATAGGTATGAATTGACTAGGCATCGTAGGTACTCCGATAGGGTATGTTGGCATCATTGTGATAGCTAGAGCTAGAAGCATTAACCCTTCTCCTTTAGGATTAGCTTGTTTAGTGAAGGTAATTACCTCTGCGAAGACTTTATCCAATGTGTCAATATTTGTTGCAGGATGTCTTCTTAGAAAAATTTCAGTAAGATGGTCCATAGCATTTAGATAAATTTGACTGATATAGTGTATGGCATCTCTAGCTTGCAATATGCCATATGAAAGCGATGGTTGAAGTGAGAAACTATCTCAGCTGGGTCCCTTTTGATTGATATGAATTGTTGATGTATCACAACTGGGTTGATGAATGTTTTGAATTGTTCCAAAAATAATTTTTTGAAAGTGTCCCAATCTCCAATGCATCCAGGTGGCAAATTAGCATACCAATTAAATTCAATTTCCCCCAAAGAGTAGGGCAATAGATGAAGAACCACATCCTCGTTAGCAACCTGTTTGAGATTACAACTTTCTTTGAATACTTTGGCGTGATCTTTAATAGTTCATGTTTCACCATAGATGAATCTTGGGCAAAAATTCTCAAGATTCTAGGAGAGGTCATGGAGTGCACCTCTCAAGTTTATTGGTGAGTCAACAACGTTGTGAAAAAGGCCATTAGATGGTTTGGCAGACCTAATGGTGGTTGTTGAGGTGTAGCTATTGGGATATGTCGTGGTCCACCAGGGGGTTGGAGTGGAGGTGGAGTTGAAGAAGATGATGAAAGTTCGAATGAAAGTGGTTGAATTCAGGGTATTCCCTTGTCACTACATGTTTTGTGGAAGTGGGTAAGCTCAAGAAACTTGTGTGCACTTGGCGTAGACATCAATGCTCACTGAAATGGGGATTTTGGATTATAAGCCATCAATTCTAGAAAAATCAAACCTCTAAAGAAGTACACTTTCTCACCTCACTAAATTTTGCACACCAGAAAGTTTTGTGCATCTGCATAGCTATGGATCTGTGTACCTGTGGAACTAGGAGCTGCGCACCTGAATTTCTCAAAAACTCAAAAAAATTTCTAAACTTGTGTGAAGCATAGATTTTTGTAAAAAGTGTAGAATTTTAAAACTTTGGAAAAATTTCATTCCTTTTCCAAGAATGAAAAGTTTGGCCCTTTGTCTAGTGCTACTTTGGTTGAGCTGTCATTTTACATGATGCTAAAAGATAGAAATTCTTGCAAACTCCTCTCTTGAAAAGCTAATATTATGAATCGACTCCAAGGTTTTGGGTGATCTTGTGACCTATTGGAATCCGCTTAGTTGAAGATATATGTGAATGTTCGCGAGTAGGCCTTTGCTGGTTCATTTTGATTTTAGATAAAATGAAGAATCTGCACACCGTTTCAAAAAAAAAACACTAAAAAAGAACTATGTTTTTGTATTTTTTATGTTTTTTTTATGAATGCAATTCTAAAAATGCAACTAGTATGAAATCCTATTCTAACAAGGGGGTTAATAAAGAAAATAATAAGAAATTTAAAGAAAATAACATGAAATTCAAAGCAAATAATGTGAAATTGAAATCCTAACAGACACAAGCTACAAAAAACAACACGTTTGCGAGTTAAGCTTTCAAAGAAATCGGTAGGTAACCAATGAAAGTAGGAGCAACGCTTCATCAATTCCACTGATGCAATCGTCGGTGAGAAAATTTAATGATTGTATGATATTTCACTCTTCATCAAATCACAAGGCCATGAAAAGTTCACTCATGCAAGATAGAGAGTTATGTAGGCACTATTCGATGATTTCTTCTAAAGCTCGTTACGTCAGTGGAATTCATAAAAATGTAACAAACACCGGAACTAAAATATCGCACAACTAGAAACAAAGCAATAAACCTTTGGCTCAATCATAATTTCATTCACAAAATTCACAAAATATGACACATTTAGGCAAGAATTACTACACTCCAAATATGAGTACCAAAAGCATAATTTTATTGCAAAATAATGGTGGCCATCATTACATATTACAATGGGGTATTTGTAAGAAATCATCTCCTCAATTTGTGTTGAGAGTGAGAGATATCTTCATGCAATAAAATGATTTTTAAAGAATAAAACAAACTAATTATCTAACTGGTGCTTAGCAGGACTCCATCCATTTTATATTCATTAATTGGATGCATGAGCCTTTACATGTCAAAAAAAAAGAAATTATGAGAGAAGAAAGAATGAGAAAGCTCCAAGTCAAAGTGGAAGTGTCTAGAAGTGCCAAAATGGAAGCTGATCCTTCACAGGGCATTTGTGGGAGTTAAACTGCCATTAGAATGCATTTCTGATGTATGCAAAGCTTTATTTTTGAAATTGGTAGTTAACTGTTGACATAACTTTTTTGAACATGTGCACCTGCGAAGCTGCAGACCTGCACACCTCAAAATGGTCCAAAATCTTAAAATTTTATAGTGTCAAAATTGAAATTCTGGCATCTAGGTTTTATTCTTCTTCATCCCAAAGCTATGTTTGGATGTTTGCCCTTGAATTTCTCTATAATCTCAGTAATTTTAGCCACATCCGGTAAATCCAAAGCCTCATATTTTTCCTTGACCTTTTGTCTATAATTGTCTACCTCAATTTAGGTGTCAGAAAAATCCTTGAGTTTGGTATCCAATTCTAACAATGCTTCTTCAGTTCTGAAGGCTTGTCAGATGTCCTCATCATCAACAACTTCCACAAAAATCTTCCTGAAATTGTCTACCACTGTCTCTATAGGTAACAACTTTTCTCGTTCCTCATATTCAAAAATATCCAAGAAAGCATTGTTGTAGTGTTTCTCTACTTCCAAAATTCACTCTTGGGCTTGGTCCTTGAGCCGATGAATCTCCTCATGTAATGTTTCCATTACATTATTCCTATCCGCTATTTTATCTATCCAATCATCAATCATATCTAACTCTTCTCTTGTGTATATATCAATCAAAATTTGGTACCTTTTCCCCTTTATGGCTTGCAAAGTTTGTAAATCCTTACTCTAGGCCCTTACTTTATCCATAATATTGAAGCCTAGCTTCAAAATTGCTATGATTTTATTCATGTTCTCTTGCGTAGCATGCAGTTGCTTCAAATTTCCCATGATAATCAGAATACCTTTCTCCTCAAAACTTTCTCGCCACTGCTAATAGGCTTTCAAAAATGGATCCATATGTACCACTCCCCCTTCTCTAAGAATAGTATTCAAAGTGTCCTTGGGGTGCTCAGGATCAAGAGGACCAACCACTTTGGCCAAATATCCCTTTAGGATCTCAATCTGCCTTCGAAGTGTTTGGAGTTCAACCTCATTCTACCCCATGCTCTTTAAGACTTCTTTAATTCCCATAGTCACCATTAATCGGGTTGTATCCCATGTAGTTCTCCCAAGCATGGTCTCTTTGAGTTGATAATCTTTGGGACCAAGGCTTTCTACATTTGTGTCCTTAGGAGGAATTACCACTTGTGTAAACAACTCCTAGTTCTGTGTGCTGGTGATAAATGCCAATGGTCTTGCCTCATGTGATAGGGACTCAGGTTTATTCAAAATTTTTGCAATCTCAAAAATCTCTTCCTCTGAAGCACAGAATTGAGGTTTGGTACTTCTCATTATTTCTTTTTGGAGCCACCTTCGGATGTGTTTATTTGAAGACCTTCTTCTCGAGGATGAAGGGGTGTGTTCTACTACCTCCTTCCCTTTATCGCTTCTCTTCAGAGTTGTTTCCCTCTGCGAGGGTTCTTCTTCTACGACCTTAGTCTTAGTGGACCCTGCAGCTTGCACCTCAGTGTCTTGGGAAGGTGGTTGAGAATATTCCACCATTTGTTCCTCCTTTGACACTTCATTGGTGGCCCTTTGTTTCGGTTCTTCTCATTATGATGGCTCCTTCTGAACCTATTCTTCTTCAGAACTTTGGGGCGAAAGAGTAACTAAGCCCTTATCTACCATTGTAACTTGTGATGGAGATGGAGGAGTAAGATTAGGACCTTGTGAATCTGGTGGCATCTGCGTCTAGTCTTCTTATTGAGGTTCACCTATAGTGATATCCCTGATCTTATCCCCAACTAGTTCTATACCAATGAGCATAAAATCAAGATCTAACATTTTGAAAACATCATCACCTTGTTCACTTTGCTCATCCACCCATTATTGTACTTCATCTTCTGAAGAAGAAACTTTCAAGGGTCCTGCTAGGGTGGATGGCAATACACCCATGGTACTTCTTCTTTCTTGCTCAGTGGCTCTGGCTAGCCAAGTTCTTTTCTGCAAGGTTAGCTGCTCTTCTTTATCTATCTCCTCTTCCCCTTTTAGAATGGTTCAGGAATAGACAGAAAAGGCACCATTCTCCTAGTCACCTTTTGTCTTTTCTTCATTCAGATCTTGATCCTCTTTGGTTTTGTGGAGGCAAAAGGGGACACTAGCTCTTCTTGCAAAGGAGGAATGGTAGCTTTTTGACTCTCTCCCTCTTCTAATTGGCTAAGCACAAAAGGAGGTAGTTGAGGGTCATCTTGGACTTTAGAAGCACCAGTATCCTTAGACCCTTGTACACTTTCTTCCTATTGTTGGGGAGGTACTTGCGCTTCACCCTGCTCTGTTTGAATCCTTTGAGGGGAGTTCCTCTTCCTTTTGTTCTTTCCCTTCCTCTTTGGAGGATGATAGTATCCAACTGGGTGGTCAAGTTGGTATACTATCTCTAGCCTGATGGGAGACTGGGCCGCAAAGGTAGAAATTTTAACTTTCCTCCCTCTACCTCTCTCAGGGTGGGCTTGAGCGTGAAAGATTACAATGTCAGGTATTGGATCAAGTTAAAAAGGCTTCTTGATCTAATCCTTCATCATTCTGACTACGTGCCTTGCTTGATGATTAATATCATTGCCCTCCTCCCTATCAACCTCAACATTCATAATGGGCCTCTCTCCTATTTTGTTTGAGTTGAATAGGGGGTGCAACAACTCCAGTGAATCTTGTTGCCTTAAATCAGTATCTTTGATTTTTGCATGATCGTCATGAAATCTTGATTTTGATGGCACACCTTGGAATTTGAACAAAATGGGCTTGGGCACCATTTTCTCTCCAAAAGTGGATACCATTTAACTTGTACAACACAAGAACAAAGTTTATTAGCTCAAAATGAAGAAAACAAAAAAAAAACCACTTAATTACTCTTTAATTGACTAGATAGATTTTTTTTTTAAAAAAAGGTGGATCCTTTGATTTTTTTTAAGGGTTTATTAAAAAAAATGATTTTGAGGCAAAGTTTGGCATGCATGGCATGCTCGAGCGCCAAGCAGAAATGGAAGCAAGAACGTGCTACGCAACACGATGTGGGAGTGTGTGGTGGGCATGCGCATTGTGCAGGAATGTGAGGTGATGGTGCGCATGGTGCTGAATCATAATGGGTGGACAGTGCCAAACCCTAATGGGTGCACAATGCTAAACCACAATGGGCACACAAATATCATCATGCAATCATGCAAGAGAGTTTGTGTGGTGCTGGCTAGAGGCTCACCTTATTTGCAACGCATAGAGATATAAGTTAGATGGTGCGCCATTATTAAAAAAAAATGTGAAATGAAGTGTCTTTGGGGGGGCTAGGGTTTTATAACCCTGCCCACCCACGGGGTGAGTGATGCGCCCCTGCGCGTATGCACAGGTGCGCGCCACTCACCTTGTATTATTATTATAATTATATTTACATTTTTTTTTACTTTTCAATTTTTCAATTTTTTATTTTTTTCACTTTTTCAATTTTTTATTTTTTTGATTTTTCAATTAAAAAAAAAAAATTCTTGAATCCCAAATCATAAATTTGGGGACTCAAAAAAAGTAGGGGTTCCCCATTCCTAGTGAGGAATGAGGCATGTGTTGTGGGACCACAACACCTTGGTTGTGATAAAAGTCTTGCAACGATTCCTATTTCTTGAGCTATATCAAGTATGCTATGAATAACATACAATAGCTTTCCAATGATCAATTTATATAATACTTCATTCACTTCCTTACATTCATCTTCTTTAGATAGCTTACAAATGGTAACAATCAATGTACTAACAAGTTTAGATTCTTCCATCCCAAATGTTTTCAATATCTCTTTATGTATTTTCATCGAGTGATGTAAATACCATTCTTCATTTGTTGTACTTAAAGTCCAATAAAGAATTTTATTTATCCAATCATAGACATTTCAAACTCATTCCTCATCTCCTTCACAATTGACCTACTTAATGCTTCATCTCCTCCAAATATTATGTCATCCACAAAAAAAAATACAATTAAGACCCTATTATTTCTTTTAGTCTTAAAATACAAATTACTGTGATCACTTGTTTTGACAAATACTATTATGATCAAATAAGAATGTATCCTTCCATACCATGTTCTTAGTGCCCATTTTAGTCCATATAAATCTTTTTTATAGTCAACATACCATATATTTTCCTTGTTTTGTATCAAAACCTTCAAGTTGTTCAATATATACTTCCTCCTCCAATACTCCTTTTAGAAATGCAAAATTTACATCCATTTGATAGACCTTAAATCATTAATAAGTTGCATATACCACTAGTATTCTTACACCTTCCAATCTAGCTACTAGTGCAAATGTCTTTCTATAATCTAACCCTTCTTCCTATGCATAACTTTTTCCAACCAATCTTTCTTTATTTCTAATCACTTCACTTTTATTCAATTTATTTGTAAATACCCATTTAGTTCCAATAACATTTTTGTCCTTAAGTCTAAGAACTAATAACCAAGTTTTGATCTTCTCAATTTGTTCTAGTTCTTTTGTCATAGTTTATTTCCAATCTTCATCTCTCAAAACATTTTTTACCATACCATTTCTAATATTAAACATGTAGAGTTCCTTACTCTTAGCTGACTTCTTTTTAATAATCCTTCATTTTTGTCTCTAATTATGTCTTACAAACTTTGATTAATTCTTGTACGCTTTGGTGTTATAGGTTGTAAGTTCTAATTTTGCTCTTTGTTTTGTCCTTGTTGGGATGTAGTTGGTAGAGTGTTATTGGTCCCTATAGTTGCTTGATGTGTTTCTATCTTCTTAGGTTCAAAATATATCAATTCATCGTATTCTTCCAGTTTCCTATTGTTGTTTTCTTCATTGTGTTTAGAAAATTCATGAATGGTTTCCTATTGTTGTTTTCTTCATCTTGTTCAAAAAATTCATCTATCTTCACATTTTCACTTCGAACAATTGAATTTGTTTTTGTGTTTAGACACTTGTATGCTCTATTTTTGGTTTAATATCCATAAAATATTCCTTCTTCACTTTTAGCATCAAAAAGCCCATTCCTTTTGTCCTTATTGATGTAGTGCTTTCTACCAAATATTCTAAAATAGCTTACATTATGTGCTCTTTTGTACAAGATTTCATACAACATCTTGTTTACTCCTTTCTTGAGTTGTACTTGATTAAGTGTGTAGACTATTATGCTAATACCTTCTCTCCAAAATTTTTGTACTGCATTATCATATCTTAATAACATTCTTGCACATTCAACTATGGGTTTATTTCTTCTCTCTACAATACCATTTTTTTGAGGTGTTCTCAGTGTCATCAGTTGTCTTTTGATGTTATTTTCTTCACAGTCTTGATTAAACTCATTAGATGTGAAGTTACCTTCTCTATATGATCTGAGATACTTCAAGGTTCTTCTAGTTTCTTTTTCTTCTCTAGCCTTGTACTTTTTTAACATATCAAATGATTCTGATTTTACTTTTAAGAGCATAACAAACATCATCCTTGAATAACCATAAAAAAAAAATATAAATAATTTATCTCCATGATAGTTTTCAGGACCAATAGGACCACATAGATATATATGAACTAAATTCAATATTTTTAAAGTTGAATATTCATTACTTGAAAAACTTGGGCAAGTCATTTTTCCAAACTGACATTCCTTACATACAACATTTTATAGTTTGTTTACTATCAACATTCCTCTCACACTTTTCTTTTTGCTTACTTTTTCTAGGTTGTCAAAGTTCACATGACACGTTCTCTTATGCCATAACCAACTTTCTTCTATTTTAGCAATCACAAAATGACCTAGTGAGGTATGTAACTTGAAAATATTGACTTTCATCTATTCATTGATAGCAAGTAACTTTTAACTTTTCTAATATTTTGTATTTTCTATTACTAAACTAAAACTGAAAGCCTTTATTATTCAATTGAGAAACACTTGAAAGATTGTATTGCAAACCATCTACCCAATAAAATTGATCGCATACAATATCATTAGTTAGATTAATTCTACCTTCTCATTTGATTATGCAAGGTGGTCTCTTTCCAAATTTTATTGATCCTCCATCACATTCCTCAATGGTTGTAAATTTGTATTTGTCCTTGTCATGTGATGGGAGTAGCCATTGTCAATGATCTAGTCATTATTTTTGTCGATGCTTGAGATTAATGCATTCGCTCTCTGATAACTTCCTTGTCGGTAGTTGGCTCTTCTTTTGCAACAAAAAAAACTATTTCTTCATTATCTTCATTGTCTTAAGAAAAAAACCATTTCTTCATCATATCCATTTGCATCATCTTCATTTTCTTCATCCTCATCTACATAACATTCCTTCTTTCTCTTTTGTTGAAAGTTTTTTTTTTCCTATACTGGTTCGCCTTTTCTTCATTTTTCACTTTCTTTGGTTTGTTAGGATATTTGTGTGCAAAATGACCAATTTGTCTACAATTCCAACATCTAACATGAATATTTCCTTTGTATACACCTTTGTCTTTGGGAAATATTTTTGTGATCAAGGATTCCTACTTTTTCTCTATTGATGCTAGACCTTCATATTGTCCATCATCAACAAATATTCTTCTTCGATATGGTTTTTTCACTTGCTAAATCTTGAAGTGCAACTTCACCAGTTGCTTCATTGTTATCATAGTTGCTTAGTTCAAACATTGTTAGCCTATTGACAAGTGAATCAATGGTAATATTACTCTTATAAAAAATTCTCAGTTATTGTACATAACATAAACTCTAATTGCATGTCAATTAGGTAAAGTTCTTAGCATATTACTTACAAATTCACTTTCTTCAATAGTTCCTCCAAATTCTTTGATTGCAACAAAAATTTCTTTGATTTTTGTTCCATGTTGAGCAATAGTCTCATGCTCACTCATTCTCATGGCATTCGAGTTTCCTCTCAGTCCTTCTACCTTAGCTTTTGGAATATGCTCATCTCCACCATGTACTTGTAATAGTTTGTCCCACATCTATTTGGTTATTGACAAATTCTAAATGTCAACATATTATGAGTTCTTCAAAGCACCAATAAATTCTATCATTATTATTTTGTGTACTAGCTTTTCCTTCTTATGCGCATCATCAAGAGTACTGGTGGTTCAATATATTACGTGGTAAGATAGTATTTTGCATTAACTTCAAGTCATGATAGGTACAGTTTCATCTGGCTTTCCCACATTCCAAAATCATCTTCATACTTGTTAAACTTTGGTGCTTCCTTCCTATACATCTTGAGATCTCTTCCCTAAGCAATTAAGCTTCCAATTCACAAACCAAAGCTTAGATACCAATTGTGGGTCTAGGATTGATTACTGAGAGGGAAGGGAGAGAGAGATTGAATTAGTAATCACATAAATAATAAATTTTCACTAACTTCCAACCTATCTATCAATAGGATTTAGTTATGCCTAATGTATACCAAAAATAGGGTACACTTCTATAAACTATTGCACTTGAGAGAACCCATGGAAGAGCATCTCAAAAGGTGGCTTATAGATTCCTATCTATGACATGAAATAGCTATGAGATGGTGGATCTCAAATGAACCTAACTATTCAATCCTTGCATGGTGTGTTATGGAATAAAATATTCAAATAGTAGAGGCAAGGATGTTAATATCCAAGAATCAATGATGGATGCAATGCAAATGCAATCTAGTCTAAATTAAATGCAAGAGCTAAAAAATATAGTTATAAGATCCTCCTTGTTAAGCTATGTGAGCTAAGCTAAAGCATAAGAGAAAACTAGTCTAGAGAGTATGCCATGATGCAAGTAGAGGAAAACTAGCTAAGAATGCACGAATGCTCCAAGTGCTCCAAATGCTACAAAAGCTATAAGAAAAACTAAAACATAAAATTAGCATAAACTAGAATGATATGAGAGTGAGGAGAGAGCCTCATTTTAAAGAGAAATGGATGGTATAGAATAAGAGGCAAAATCAAGGGTGGAGAATGAGTCCCAAATTATCCATGTGCACAATAATCTTACCTAAGAAAGATCAGTAGAAATATTTAAGAGACAAAAGATGTGTGGAGAATGAAGATTCCACCCATCTTAGAAAGTGTCTACCTCATGTGAGAAAAATAATATTTTATTTTTAAAACAGGAATAATACTTTTCATGTGCACACTTAGGATAATAGGGACTTTGGGGAATTTATTTAATTAAAAGTGATCAATTTCTTTCAATTAAATAAAGACTTAGGATAAGGTGGTTAAACCATAGGTTATAATCAAATAAATAGAAAAGTGATGATTTTATCAAGAATAAGTGATAAATAAATTATGCAAAATTACTAGAAAGTGGGCTCATAGTCTAGATGAACAATTTTGGATCATTACAACCCTAGCTGTATATCTCTTTGTCATTTTGTAGAAGATGAATCAACATCTCTACCTAGCCTATAGGGAATCCACTCCTTGCTTGGTTTGGTACCATCCTCTACATCAACCTTGCCAAGTACAATGGTAGTCATGGTATCCTTCCATCTATAACATCCCTCCATGATAGCCAAGTCCATCGAATAAGAAGCCTATGTCTCCACCGCCTGAAACACTCCTCCAAGTATGGGTATGATCCCTCTAGGATATACTATGGCATCATCCCCTTGATAGGGACCTACAATATCCAATACACATCTAGCAGTGTAATCGCCACTTCTTTAGTAGGTAGGTGAAAGCTCAAAGTAGGGTTGTGACATCTCTCTATTAGTACTAATAACATTATTGTGTATGTCTTCAAGTCCTACCCCTCATGAACATGCTCGAGCTCACAAAGCTAAATATGATCCCACTGGGCATCTGTCAGCCTCTCACCTTATGTCATCATCGCTAGATAATGCTCCCATGAAGGAAATACGATTAGAGCCTCCTGTACCATCAAATAAACATTCATCAGTCTTGATCCTAGTTTTAAGTTGTCTTAGTTTGGGGCATCACATCTCCTTTTCTCCCAGTCTAGGGCATCATTACCCCTTTTTTGCCTAGTCAATCCATGTGATTTTTTATCACCAATTTTTTGCTAAATTGATGAAGATGCCAATATGTGGAGATGACATTTCTGTCGCTATGCCTTTTGGCATCTACACAGACAAAATTCATTTGTGCAAATGACCTTTTTGTCCCTCCCCACTTGGAGATGACATTTCATCCAATATCATCTTCGAGGATGACAATCTTTCAATCTTTCAATTGGCATTTGTGTGGATGAAAATCCATAGATTATCATCTACATAAATGTCAATCCATAGATTGTCATCTTTGACTTGACTTGATTTCCTATGTCTTCTACCCCTCAAAACTGGCAAAATACAAAATAATAAATGAATTTGACAAGCTTGGATGGAGTACTTAGTAGTGGTCCCATATTGGCTAGCCTTTGGTATGATTATACACAATCACCAAGATATAAACTCTCAACAACATCCATGCTCTGCTCTAGGTCTCTACTCTCTAGGTGTGTAATGAACCTTCCTTTGGCCCTTTAAGGCCTTATATAGGCCCCCCAAAGAACCTTTTTGTCCCAATCCCCATTTTTCATCCTGTCCCCCATTTTTTGTCTTGTTTAATCATGTCTAACCCACAAGTCATGCAAAAGTTTCAAACTTCATCATTCTGACAAAACTAGGACTCATATCATATTCATATCCTCATGATTGCAATGTCAATGAGGGTTGTACGACATCTAGTGGCCTTAACAAAATGCTCTGTGATGAAAACTATATCTTATGGGTTTTGTAACTAAGTCCTAGGGATTCCATCTAGCATAGGACTGCATTTCATTTTAGACTTGCATTATGGCATAATTATATAACTCATTTGATTAAATTTCTTGACTTGAGAGGCATAAGACTTCTCACATGCATCACATTTTGATCTTAATTGTACAAGTGATTGATTAATCACTGCCTTGGCTAATTTTGACTTCTATGAACTAATTTTCAAGATTGAAATCAAAATTTGACACTCCTAAACAACTCAAAATCACATTTTAAACTTATGGGATTGACGTAATTGAACACTTGTGCAGTCCATCTTTCTGATGCAATATGCATCTTAGATCTCATAATATCAACATTTTCTCAAAATTTTCAACTTTTTAATTAAAAGTCAACTATGGTCAACCAAGGTTAACCTTAGTCAAACTTGGTCAAATGAACCTCAAAGTCACTCTAAATTGACTCAAAATTTTCTACGCGCTCTTTTGAGATGTTCAACAGTCTTCTAAATCTTTGATCACATTAGTATCTTCAAATCTACTACTTTACATCACTGTTCTGATGTGTCATCTTTCAATTTCACTTGTGAGGGGGCAAGATGATTACATAATTGAATCAATCAAATCTTGCTTCAATTTGATATGAATTTAATGCCCTCGTTGCTAGGGGAATCTCATCACTAGGGGCATCTTTTCTCCCTCTATCTAGCATCATATGCTATCTATCTTATCTATCTATCAATTGATCAAACTTATAGCAATCCTTATCATAGCTTGATGGACAGATATTTTGGCATTTAGTCTAGACTTGTGAGGGTTAAGCCTCATTCTAAGGATAATCCTACAACTCACGATAGATATTATTATCTCTTTTATGGACCATTATTCAAGTGTTCTATATGGACTCTGGAGGATTAAGCTTCATTTTAGAAATAATCCTAAACTTTCTTTCAGTCATTGTTTAATGGATAGGTGTCGAGGCATTCTAACCCTGACTCTTGAGGATTAAGCCTCATTATGGGGACAATCCTCTAAATGGTGATTGGTCTTCTCATCTTTTAATGGACATGTATCAAGGAATTCTAACATAGACTCCTAAGAATTGAGCCTTCTTTTGAAGATAATTACATGAATCATGACAATCTTTGTTCTTTTAGACTGGTATCTAGGTATTCTATCTAAACTTTGGAGGGTTAAGCTTATTTATGGAGATAACCTTAAAATATCATCAATTGGTCTTTGTATCATCACTCTTAGAGCCAATCTCACTCCTCATTCTATGCTTTAGACTTTTAATTTCTTTGAATCAACACATTGCTCACACATTAATTCAAAGAGAGATAAATGTAATACTCCAAAATTGGCACATTGGCATTCTGAACCAATTTTGGTACATTTATCTTACAACATCAATTTCTTGATCATTTAAGTCATATTTTACTAGGCATTTCTGACCAATTGTCTCTACTTGAGCTACATCAATCACATATTTAATTTAATTCATAAATATGAACTTAAATTGGCTAAATTAACCTTCTAATCAAATTAATTTAATTACAAGTGCTAGCACTTTAATTAAATTAAACTCACCCGTTTAGCTAAAATACACATGAAAAAGGAATTAAATATATTTGATTTAATTAAATAATCTCATCCTAATTGTTGAATTTAATTATTCAATTAATTAGAATATTTGATTATAAGGTCATATTTAATTAATGAAATCAAATATTATCTTCAAATCAACTCTTTATTTCATAATTGGAAATATTGAGTTAACTCAAATTAGAAAAAGAAATAAAGCTAGTTAACCCCTCATTCATCTCCAAAAACAATAAATTAACTCTTGCAATCAAGGGAACTTTCCATTTTGAATAAACTATCTTCAAATCTCCACTGTTCATTTGATTCAATCTCAATCATTGATCTATGCTAGGATTCTATAAAAGGAACCTTCTGCCACTCATTTTGGAGGATGCAATTTATGAGTATCAAATCGCTAACAGATTGACCACTCAAGAATTTTTGCATTCAAGACTCCATTGCTATCATTTACTTTCACATACTTATTCATATAGACTAAATTACATACATTTAGATTAACTTTTCTTATCTTTTTCTTAGATTAATCTACATTTCATATAGATTAATTCATACCTATTTGCATATAAATCTAAAAAAATAGATAAATATGCATACATTCTTAGTTTAATCTTGCATTTGGATTTATTTATATCCTTCATTCTAAGTTGGTCTGGTTACTAAAGTCTTGATTCTGTGTTGCATTGTGTGGGCATTTAGGATGGACAACCTCATGTTCATTCTTGGATGAACCTGACAACTAATGACTATGTTGAAGTGTGTGCTTGAATTAGAGGCCCATATTTAATGCATACAACTCTAAGAAAGTTGTTTCTCATCCTACCAAGGCTAAGGTTACATGTGTGCATGTAATTATGAGAACTTATCTGTACTTTTAATCTTTTAGACCCAAAAAACCACCACCTAAGCACCTATAGAGGCATGCCTATAAACTTCCTTGGAAAAGTAGAGAAAAATTCACCTCGTGAGGTCCTACCTTACCCCAAAAAATAAACTAGGACCAAAGCTAGGGTGCTAGAGAATACCCATATGGTAGAGACCATCCTCTGATAAAGAAAACAGTCAGAAAAACTAGGAGGAATGGTCCTTGCAGCACAAGACTGAAAGATGCATCGACTTTGGCTCCACCCAAATTACAAACAACACAAGGATGAACATGCATGTAGACTCGACCAAAAGAAGAGTTACACAAACATAAAATAAAAGAAAACCACACCAATTCAACAAAAGAAAACAAAAACAAAGGATCAAAACAAGAGAATAAAAAGAGGACCTCAAAAAATAGAATTGGGGAACACAACCTATAAATGCAACAAAATGCAAAAAAAGGCCAAAACAAAATTACCAACCTAAGACACTAAAACAAAGAGTATCATAATTCTAAAAGTTATCCTTATTCGTAAGCAAACTGGAACTAGCTTGATCGTAAGAAGGAAACTTTGTGGACTTTGAGCAACTAAATAGCTTCTAGGCATGGTGAGACCAAAGTGAAAAAATTATTTGCAGAGTACAATTGTGATAATTGAATAAAGTGACAATTAATCCCTTTAGGTGTCTTAAATACATGTTGATAATTCTAGCTAAAGAGGTACATTAATTGTAATTTCCCTTCATTAATGACCATTGCCACATGTCCATCCTTAAGACCACCAAAATTCCCCCCTTTATTGTTGAAGACATGCAAAAATAAGTTCCTTCTTGATTTGAGAGTAGCTTTTGCAAAGATCGCAAACTTCTGGCTCATGGGCTAGGAATCCCTACTTTCTTCTCCCACATGATAGGGGTCCTATATTTAGATTAGATTAAAGAAACTCAAAGACCAAAAATAAACTGACCAAAGGGACTTACCCCAAACAAGATAAGCTAAAAAAGGAAAGAGGGGACCCAAATTTTTGGAAACAAAAAGTAGGGACATGTACAGGGCATAACATCATGTAAATGCCACCTCGTTCAATATTGAGATAGCTATAGATCCTTCAGTTCAAGTTACAATCAGTATGGAGGTTCATCTTGTTATAATTATTAAGAATAACTAAGAAGGGGTTGGGGGGGGGGGGGGTGGTGAATCAGTTATCCAAGGTCCAAATTTACCAATTGAACTTCTAATCAGTTCAAATACTTCATATCTAAACATTCAATAGCTCAATCTCTATAGAAAATAATCAGTAACATAAACTTTCAATCCACTGTCTTGATAGTAATAAGCTTGGATAATGTAAAACATTAATAGGAAAACATATCATATGACATCCACACAAGTATGATACTAGGATTTAATGTAGAAATTGTTGGATAATGTTGTCCTTGATGTCACACAAATGTCATATTAGTCATTAGTCTCAAGTTCACCGAGCTCAGACAGTCTGCAATGCAATCTACAGTGCCAACCGAGCTCACTCAGTCATCGAAAGAAATGTGGAAGACAGTGTTAACCGAGCTAACTCGGTCAACAAAGGAAAGGTAAAAGATAGTGTTCATCGAGCTCACTCGGTCAACGAAGAAAATGTGGAAGTCAGTGTTAACCGAGCTCCATGCGGTCTCCAAAGGGTAGTTTCCACCGAGCTCACTCGGTCATCAAAGGAATCATGGAGAAGTCAGTGTTAATCGAGCTTCACTTGATCTCCAAAGGGTAGTTTCCACCGAGCTCACTCAGTTATCTTAGGAAACTTAGTACTTACCGAGTTCTCTTGGCAATTGAAGGATTGTCACGAAGTTTTCTGTATTAACCGAGCTCAATCGGTTAACATAGGAATTATTTTTTGAACAAAGTTTACCATGCAGAGTCAGCCAGTATAGGGATTTGCAAATTAATTACTTCTAGCCGACTGTTGTAATTATTTGTTTAGTTAGTAATTTGAGCTGACTAAGATAATCTGAAAGGTATATATGGTCATTCAAGTTATGAATTAAAAGTGTGTGATTGTGAAAAAGAAGTTATGAATGCGAATTATAGTATGAAATGAAAAGGTGAATGTTGAGCAAAGTCTAATGAAGGATCAGATGTGTTGAAGGAGCTGTAAAGTTGCATTTGATCAGTAAGGATCTAGTCAAGCATAACAAAGATCTGTAATCAGAAAAGATAAGTTGTACATTATATCAGGTCACTTCATTGTTGCTTTCTAACCATTGTAACAGTGAATTTAAAATCTCTTAACAGAGTTGGTTTAACAGTCATTTAATAAATCCTCTAACAAGGTGACAGTTTAGTTGAATTGTTCTAAAGACCTCTAGCAAGGCCACTCCTAACAGGGTGATTAAATCCTTTAACAGGGTCACACCTAACAGTGTGTTTTTGTAACCTTTAACAGGGTTGGCTCCTAACAGGGCTCACTTCAGAAGAGTGAAAAATAGTATCTAGTTACATTGGTGGTTTTTCCCATATTGGGTTTCAATGTTAAAACTGGTGTCTCTTGTGTTCTTAATTGCTGGATTGCTTTGTGCATGATAACATATCAGTTCTTAATATTTATCATTTGTTGCATTATCAAGTTTCAACATTTTATATTAATCAGATCAAGGGTATATTTAGACATCTTAGGGACTGTGAAAAGTTTTGTAGTAACTGATTCACCCCCTCCCCCTCTCAGTTACTCTATTCTCATTTCCAACAATTGGTATCAGAGATTTTGGTGCTTGCAAGAAAAGATTTCAAGGATCTAAGCCAAAGATCAAGATGTCTTACAAAAGAGAAATTCCAAAACTCAACAGAGACAACTTCTCCGTATGGCAAGGATTGATGAGACTTCATCTGGCTACTGTTGGTGATACTGAACTAAAATACCTTGAAGAAAAATATGAAGAACCTTTTGGTACATTGTCTGTCAATGAAATTGCTGAAAACAAGACTCACAACAATATGATGATAGACATAGCATCCGCTCTCAGTTATGAAGAATTTGATGACATTAAGGACTGCAAAACTGCCTTTGAGATGTGGAACAAGCTAAAAGAGATCTATTGAGGAGATGATAATGTGAGAAGAGAAAAAGCAGAAAGTCTAAGAGGACAATTTGATCAAATGAGGATGAGAGAGGATGAAAACATTACAAAGTATGTTGAAAGAGTTAAAGCATGTGTGAGTGCAATCAGAGCATCTGGAGGTGATATCAAAGGAGAAATAGTTATAAGAAAAGTTCTTAGAACCTTGCTTCCCGTTTATGCAATCAAATTTTCTACAATTCAGGAAAGAAGGTGTGAAGCAAATTATCAGATAAATCTTGAGGCGATAGTTGGAAGACTAACTGCATTTGAACTAGATAACTTTGACAACTATGTTCCAGCCTCCAAGAACATTGAATCAACATTTCAAGCCAAGCTCTCACTCAATGAGAAAAACAAAAAGGAGAAGGAATCTCAGTCAGAAAGTGAAAATGAATCAAGCCAAAGTTTAGACAGTGACCTCGAAGTGATTGAAGCTCTACTAGCAAGGAAATATTCTAGAGGCAGAGGAAAATACAAAGGTAAAGTTCCTCTAATTTGTTTTTCTTGTGAAGAAATTGGTCATATTGCAGCAAGGTGTCCAAATAAGCAAAACAATGATGAAAAGAAAGATTACAAATGGAATGGCAAGAAAGACTTCAAATCATCCAAGAAAAAAGGTAAGAAATCATGCTTCATGGCTGAAAATTCTAAAGATTCTGATAATAGTGAGGATGAAATTGTTTATATTGCTGTTAAAGATGATTCTGACAGTGATGAGGAAGATAAAATGGCACTTGTTTCTCATATAAGTAAGAATGATACATGGATTATAGACAGTGGTTGCTCACATCATATGACTGGTGATAAAACTAAGTTTGATCAGTTTGAAGACTATGATGGTGGTAGTGTAAGGTTTGGTAATAATGAACCTTGTTTCATAAAAGGAAGAGGAAGAATCTGTCTAACCAAAGAACTTGTATGTAATAATGCCTATTGGGTTGAAGGTCTTAAACATAATTTTCTAAGTGTGGCACAGTTACTCAATACTGGATTCAAGGTGGAATTCATGCATGGAAAGGTAAGATTGTTGAATGAGCAAGGAAAGCTGATAGGATATGGCACCCAAACTAAAGGTAACTTGTTCTATCTAGAACTTGATGAATGCTCATGTTTTATTGCTCAAATTGAAGAAAGTTGGTTGTGGCATAAAAGGTTGTGTCATGCCAATTTTGATAATCTGGTAAAAATAAGCAAATTCAAGAAAGTAAGAGGCATTCCTAACATTAAGAAACCTGAGGTTGGTCTATGCAAGAATTGTCAGATTGGTAAAATGGGAAAGACTAGTTTTAAAAGTAAGAACTATCAGTCTGAAGATATATTAGAAATTGTGCATACTGATTTATGTAGACCCATTGGAATAGAAAGCTATACTGAAGAAAAGTTTTTCATTCTTTTTGTTGATGACTACTCAAGAATGATGACTGTCATGTATCTAAGGAATAAATCAGAAGCATTTGAGAAATTCAAATGGTATTTGGCAAGAGTAGAAAAAGAAACAGGAAAAAGACTAAAATGCTTAAGGTCAGATAGAGGTGGTGAATTCATCTCACATGAATTCAACAACTTCTGCATTGAAAAAGGTATTAAAAGATAGGTCTCAGCACTAGGAACTCCTGAACAAAATGGAATAGCTGAAAGAAGAAACAGATCCATCATGGATTGTGCAAGAACCCTGATGATAGAAAAGAACATTGCTATCAAATACTGGAAGGAAGCCATCAGCACTGCAGTTCATACCTTAAACCGAGTACAGTTGAATAAGGACTCATTCAAAACTCCCTATGAATTATGGTATGGCTACAAACCCAATGTAAGTTATCTGAAAGTATTTGGAAGCAAATGTTATATTTTGAAAGAATCTAGAAAAGGAACATTTGATGTAAAAGGTGATGAAGGAATATTTTTAGGATATTCTTGCAAAAGCAAATCATATAGATGTTTAAATCTATCCACTCACAAAGTCATAGAAAGTGCACATGTGAAAGTTGATGAGTTTGTAGACAAATCAAAAGAAGAAAGCAAAAAGGTACCTGAAGATTACAGAAGATTTGTTTACATTGAACCAGATACTATACCAAGCATACCGTTCACTCAAGAATCCTCAACTCCTGAGTCATCAGTAATCAAGTTGCAAAAAGTACAAACCGAGCCACAAAAACATTCAGACATTACTGAGCAAGTGTCTACTGAGTCTGAAGTGCTCGAGCCAATTCTTACCGAGCCATAATAGCCAGAACATGAAATTGAAGCACAAGGAGATAGCAATGAAACTCATTTAAGAGGCAAAGAACCCGTATTAGCTAAATATGTTAGAAGACATCATGCACTAGATCAGATCATTGGAGACAAGTCTGAAGGAACCTTGACAAGAAGAAAGCTGAAAAATACTTGTTTACTTGCTGATTTTGAACCTAGAAGCATTAAAGATGCATTGGCAAATGATAGTTGGATTGAGGCAATGAATGAGGAAATAGAACAGATAGAGAAGAACAAGACATGGAATGTTGTACCCAGGCCTAAAAATAAGAATGTAATTGGAACCAAGTGGGTATTCAAAAACAAGTTGACTGAAGATGGTAAGGTATCTAGAAACAAAGCCAGATTGGTATGCAAAAGATACTCTCAAGAAGAAGGCATAGATTATGGAGAAACCTTTGCTCCTATTGCAAGATTGGAAGGAGTCAGAACCTTACTTGCATATGCTGCTCACAAAGGATTCAAAGTTTATTAGATGGATGTCAAGTCAGCATTCCTCAATGGAATACTAGATGAAGAGGTTTACATTGAACAACCTGAAGGTTTTGTTGATCTAGATAAAAAGAACATGGTCTAAAAATTACACAAGGCACTGTATGGTCTGAAACAAGCCCCTAGAGCATGGTATGAAAGATTGCATAACTATCTTATTTAGATTGGTTTTCAAAGAACTAATGATAATAGTAGCTTGTATATAAAGGAAGGACCAGATAATAAGATTGTCTTGGCAGAAATATTTGTAGATGATACTCACAGGGCATGATGATCTTTGCATACAAGATTGAAGATCTATCTATTGATGCAGTTTAATTAGAAATCATTTCATATGAATCAGTACTAAAGGTACATTACAATTCACTTAACTTCTGTTGTCTTTGGCATGTGTTGTCAAAGAGGGAGAGATTTACTGTCATATCCTTTTGAAATTTGTGAGATTTGCAAAATTTTTTTTGTGAGATTTGAAAATTTTGCCATCAAGTCCCTTAATAGAGGGAGATTATTGAAGGAGGGAGAAGTCTGTTATCTTGTTGGACTTGTTTTCAAAATTTCATTTTGTTATGACATGTTGTGTTGCCATCAATGCCAAAGAGGGAGATTGTTGGATAATGTTGTCCTTGATGTCACACAAATGTCATATCAGTCATTAGTCTCAAGTTCACCAAGCTTAGACAGTTTGCAATGCAATCTACAGTGCCAACCGAGCTCACTCGATCATCGAAGGAAATGTGGAAGATAGTGTTAACTGAGCTAACTCGATCAACAAAGGAAAGGTAAAGGACAATGTTCACTAAGCTCACTCAGTCAACGAAGGAAATGTGGAAGTCAGTGTTAACCAAGCTTCAGTTAGTCTCCAAAGGGTAGTTTCCACCGAGTTCACTCGGTCATCAAAGGAATCATGGAGAAGTCAGTGTTAACCGAGCTTCACTCGGTCTCCAAAGGGTAGTTTCCACCGAGCTCACTCGGTTATCTTAGAAAACTCAATACTTACCGAGTTCTCCCGGTGATTGAAGGATTGTCATGAAGTTTGCTGTATTAACTGAGCTCAATCAGTTAACACAGGAATTATTTTTTGAACAAAGTTTACCGTGCAAGGTTGGCCAGTATAGGGATTTGCAAATTAATTACTTCTAGCCGACTGTTGTAATTGTTTTTTTAGTCAATAATTTTAGCTGACTAAGATAATCTGAAAGGTATATATGGTCATTCAAGTTATGAATTAAAAACGTGTGATTGTGAAAAAGAAGTTATGAATGCGAATTATAGTATGAAATGAAAAGGTGAATGTTGAGCAAAGTCTGATGAAGGATCAGATGTGTTGAAGGAGCTGTAAAGTTGCATTTGATTAGTAAGGATCTAGTCAAGCATAAAAGAGATCTATAATCAGCAAAGATAAGTTGTACATTATATCAGGTCACTTCATTGTTGCTTTCTAACCATTGTAACACTGAATTCAAAATCTCTTAACAGAGTTGGTTTAACAGCCATTCAATAAATCCTCTAACAAGGTGACAGTTTAGTTGAATTGTTCTAAAGACCTCTAGCAAGGCCACTCCTAACAGGGTGATTAAATCCTTTAACAGGGTCACACCTAACAGTGTGTTTTTGTAACCTTTAACAGGGTTGGCTCCTAACAGGGCTCACTTCAGAAGAGTGAAAAACAATATCTAGTTACATTGGTGGTTTTTCCCATATTGGGTTTCCATGTTAAAACTGTTGTCTCTTGTATTCTTAATGCTGGATTGCTTTGTGCATGATAACATATTAGTTCTTAATATTTATCATTTGCTGCATTATCAAGTTTTAGAATTTTATATTAATCAGATCAAGGGTATATTCAGACATCTTAGGGGCTGTGGAAAGTTTTGTAGTAACTGATTCACCCCCTCCCCCTCTCAGTTACTCTATTCTCATTTCCAACAGAAATTGTTGGCAATATGGCTAAGTAGGGTAAGTTGGAATAGTGCTAGTATTTTCATTTATGACAACATATACTTTGTGTAAAGAAGATACTATGTACATATGAAGATTCCATTGTTAGGCATGGAAAATTGTCCATGTGTCAAATTATCTAGCAGAACAAAGATAGTTTTGATGTGTATGGATGTCATAGATATTATTGGCACATGTGTATTTGGGTACATATAGTATAGAGTGACAAGATGATATATGTAAGTGTGCGAGTTAGTACAAAATAAGTTATGAATCAAATACCAGTAAAGGTAGTATACATGCATAACAAAGTGTAACAAAATAGTGTGAATTATGGGTTAAGGAATTTTTTTAAAAATAAAATAGTTACTTGACTAATTAGGGACAACATCCTAGATGTTAACCCTAAGAGAGAAAGAATTAGTTGTTCATTTTGCCAAGTGTGTGAATGCTTGAAGGTCAACTGGATAGTTTTGTAAAATGTAATGGTATAAAGGAAAGATGATGATAAGTAGAGTGTAAGTTGTAAGTGATATGAAAATTTATGTGAAAGTTGTATTTATGATATGAGAACTATATGTTATGTGAATTTTGATGTATGATCAGAGGTATGCAAAGAGCGACAAAGGAAAGATCAGATATTGAAGATATCAACATTATAAATAGGTTTTTGTATCTATCTCTTTTGTATCAAGGAACTATATTATATATTGCATGCTTGGGAAATGGGCTCATCTTGCATACATTTTTTATTTATACATGACAACTCTTAATAGGGTTGAGGCTTTTAACAAGGCCCAGTCCTTTAACAAGGACCAAGACACTACATGTATGTAATAGGCTCTTAGCATGACCAACATCCTTAAGTAGATACTTTTTTTTAGTGGGTCATTTTATGGGTACCATTCCCACTAGGGTTTTCCCTTGGCTAGGGTTTCCCTAGTTAACAAAATATGGTGTTGTAAGTTTTCTTTGTGTATGGTTTATTTTACTATTCAACATTGTTATTTTACCTTCATATACATGTTGTAAAGTAATTAACAATATCCAGTTTTGGGAATTTTTTTTTAGAATATTGATTCACACCCCCCTTCTCAATATTCCCTATTTATAATAATTGGCATCATAACACATTTACTCAGAAGATGCTTAATAGCTTGAGTAAGATCCCTATGGATATGGAATAGTTGCAGAGGAATCTTGAGCAAAATGATCTTCTTATTGAAGAAAGAGATAACCTAAAAGAAAGATATGAAGATGCAAAAGACTACATTGGACAATTGCAAGACAAGATTGATCATCTCAAATCCATTAAGGAACCTAAGGATCAGACAAAAAATAGTGATGAAGTATCAAAGTTAAAGAAAGAAAATGTGATTCTGAAACATGAGTTGAAGATTATTGAATTAAAGCTGATTTTGAAGAAAGATAATAGAAAAGTTGAGTCAAATCCGAATTTTGAAAATGCAAATCTAAGATCCCATCTTAAAAAAGTGACATCTGAAATTGAATCCATCAAGATGGAACATGCAGATTTTGAGAAATATAATTCTATTGTGAAAGGAGAGTTAATCCAAGCTAAGAAACAATTAGAAAAGTTATATTTTGGAAGTGAGAAAATTGATGAGCAACTATATTTTTAGAGACTTTCCTATTATAAGACTAGTCTTGGATAATTCATTGGAGAAAAGTTAGTAAAGGAATTTGAAGCAAGAAATAGACTAGATTTAGTTGCTGAACATCCTGAATATAAGAAGGATGACCAAGAAAAGATTGAATCCTAGCAATCTAAAGATGCACTAAAAGAAGTTGAGCAAGCAAGTCAATCTGAGAAAACTAATGAACCTAAGCAAATATAGCAAGTTGAATCACCTAAAGAGGTAAGGTATGAATACAAAGGTAGATGTTTTATTTGTAATGAAGTTGGTCACATGAAGTGAAATTGTATAGTTAAGTATTTCAAATCTATTACTATTTTTTATTGTTAATGGTTATGATTTTGGTCATAAAGTAGTTGATTGTAAGAAACCTAATTTTTTTTAGTAATAATAGCAATAATAGAATGTTTAGAGGTACTAACCCTATGGGTAATGAAAGAAGAAGATCTAGTGAAAGGACATGTAATGGAGCAAGGAGTGACATTGTGTGTTATAAATATAACGACTTTGGACACATTGCTAGAAATTCCAAAGTACCAGTTAATCAGTTTGAACCTAATCAAAGAATAAGTGCACCAATATGTCAACTATGAAACAACTTTGGTCATATAACAAAATTTTGTAGAATGGACATGAGGAACATCAATAGGTATCTAAATTTCAAAAGGATCAATAAAAAAAATTTCATAAGGAATGATAGCAACAATAATAGTCAGAAAGATGAATTGAGAGAACATGTAGAAGAACTTAAAGAGGTATTTATCAAAGAAAAAGATCCATCAAGTTCACATGTAGTATTAGAAGAATAGTACTTTGATGCACCTGATGAAAGATTGAAGTCAACTATTGTGTGTGATTCATCCTATTTGAATTAAGAACCTATTTATTAAAGATTGAATACTAGAGAGATGAAACTACAATTAGAGATTGAGTTAAGAGTTGTAAATTTAATATGAGGTAGAAGATGATATGTGGAAGCTATGATTAAGAGTGCATATCATTTGGAGATTTCACATGTGTACACAAATGAAATCAAGATTAATGATAATTAGGAACAATTTTTTGCAAATTGTGTACTTGCACAACTAGTGCAAAGATCAATTGGTAAGATATAAGTCATGCGAGCAAGAATGTGTGTATCATTCGATCAAGTGAAGAGTTAAGAAGAAGTTAAGAGTGATTTGAAAAAGAATTGAATTATTTTCAAATGTGAAGTTAAGAAAGCCCTAACTTATGCATCAAAGTGAGGTATTTTACTCTTAAGCAAGGATTTGATCTATACATTGTGTTAAGAACTCAAGTATTCAAATGGATAAGTCATTGATTCACAATGTCAAGGAAGTAGCAAGACCTAAGATGAAGATAAACCCTCTGAAACAAGTAGTTGATGACCCTAACACTACATTTTAAAAAATATTTAGAAATGTTATTCATTGAGAGGATGTGAGTAGTTATTTGAGAAGAAAATTTGAAACCATAGAGAACACATTTATGAGGAATTAAGCCATATTTACAACCAAAATGTTAGTTACCAAAAAGGATTTGAATACCTAAAGAATAATGACCTAGTTAAGTTTTTGTTTTACTATGAATTTGATAATGAGGAATGGACTAAAGTGCTATTGAATAGAACCCATTATGGGAAATTTGCTTAGGAGATAATGTGATTTAAATCTCAACTAACCTTATCCATGAAGTTACTAGATTATGCAATGAAGGAAATACACTAGTAAATGAAAAGAATATTGAGAAGTTAATACTTGATAATACTAAATTTTTTTATAATGATAGATGAATAATCTTAAGCAAAGTTAAGCAAGATGATGTTAGATTCTTAAGAAGAATTATTGCAGTAAGGATGTGCTATAGGTCTAGAGAGGACGATATAGTAGTGGAATTTATGCAAGCAACTTACAAGATTTGCATTGACAGAAAAAAGTTCAATTTGTGTGAGATCCTTAAAGCACAATTGATAGAAAACTTGGAAAGAATCAAGAAAGTGAAAAAATAGTTAGTTTAGATTCTAGTCTTTGACCATACATATGTGTTGGAAATATTGAGGACTAACAAGGTTATTGAGAGGGAAGGGGTGAATCAGTAAGCTTTAAAATCTAAACCAATTCAGCATAATAACAAATTCACCATTCATTCATCTACTTTACTGTATGCATGAAAAAGATTAACACACTGATTTGGTGACCCAGAAACCTTTCAAATTGAAAGTAAAACTAGGGTGGGGATGATGCCCACGAAACTTCAATACTGCAGTATAAAGTTGGCCGGTTAAGGCTTACAGTGATCACTTCTGGTGATCTGCCCTATTAGGAGCAAGTAGGACTGCTAGATCCACCTTGTTAGAGGATTTACAAACATACAATGAAGTATGCACTCTATTAGGAGATTTACAAAAGATTATTAAGTCTACCCTATTAAAGGATTTACAAAACTGATTCACCTGTTAGGATGAAGCAGTGGATCTGCTTGCAACTGGTTTTCTGATTAGATCTTATGTACTGATCACTTGATGTGATGGATATATCTTTGCTGCTCCTTGATAACCTTGTTGAATACTCCGCTGCTGATTCTCTTTCAATTCGCTCTTACTTCACTGTTACTTCTCTTCATCATATCTTTTCTTTTTTTGCAAATGGCACAATACATTACATATATACCATTCCAATATTTACAGCAACAAGGTCGGCCAAACACAAGTGGACAAAACATTACTGAGTCGGCCAGATAGTAGAAAACTCAGGTTCCTCAAACTCACTCGGTGACCTTCTGACACTCGGCATCCACTACATTACACGGCATCATCATGCACTCGGTAGAGGTAGGGGCTCGGTCCATACTAATCACTCGAGTAGCTTAGAACTTGGTAACCACTGGTGACTCGGTAAACATTGTGTCACTCGGTAGAAACTAACTCCTTCGATTCACTTGGTAAGCACTGAATACTTCTTTTACCTTTCTGTCTTGGTAAACACTGAAACCTTTATTTACCTTCCTGACTCGGTAAATACTAAATCCTTTTTTTACCTTCCTGACTCGGTAAACACTAAATCCTTTGTTTACCTTTCTGACTCGGTAAACATTAAAACCTTCGTTTACCTTCTTGACTCGGTAAACACCAAAAACCTTTGTTTACCTTCCTGACTCGGTAAATACTGCTGAACATACTTGGTAACCAACAAATGCTTGGTATGAACTGTAAACTGAGTGATGAACTCGGTAAGCATTCAGAATCAAATAAGTGTTGTAACTAATAAAAAATGTATCATTATTCCAACAATCTCCCCCTTTGGCATTAGTGACAAAAACACTTATGAGCCAAAATTCATATACAAGATCTGACAAACTAATTTGATTCTGCTGTGCTGAATATACATGGGCTACCTTACATATAACTCCCCCATACAATATACACAAGGTTTTTACATGAGTTATATGACTTTATTCTTTATTACTTTATTACCTTCTCCCCTTTTGTGTCTGATTTTCTTCTATATATTACTTTCTCCCCCTTTTTGACAATAATGCCAAAGAATAAAAAATGTATTTACATGGAGACACCAAAATGTGTGATAAACTTAGAATGTACCTGAAGAATTAGTTGCAGAGTTTTATCCCAATTGTCTTGCAAGATTTTACATGTGGAGAGAGCAACTTGAACTTCTGCAGAAAGTTCAATCACATGGTCTGCAATAGAGAAATTATTGTCATGGATCAATGTTTTTGAATATGCAATGTGCTTCTACATTGTGTTCATGACAGGAAGGATCATATTCTGGATGTCAATCAGAGTAGACCTGATCCTTGCTTCCTCTCTCAGTAATTCTGCCTGTTTCTCTGACAAAAATTTGATTCTTAGATGATGGGATGAACTTGCACTGTGGTCAGATTGCAGCATTTGGACACTGACCTTCATATCCGCATCAATTTTATTCAACTTTTCTTTTACTTCCTTTGTATACTCGGTAACATCACAAAGTTTTGCAAAAAGTGAGGTTACATTATTAAAAGAATTTTCAATGTCAGACAAAATTGAGGTTAATTCAACCTGTTTTAATGCAATATGCTGAGCAATGTGCTCAAGCACCTTATTGTCAAATTTCTTCTCTGCCTTCTCTATTAATTTTTCTTGTCCTGAGATATCCTCATTGAATTTATTCACTGCTTCTTCTAATTGTAACAAAATGTGTTGAGATGAATCCACTTCAACACCTATAGCCTCTGTTATTATATTTTTAGCACTTTCAATAATGCTATACTCCTGGTCTCTTTCATGCCTGAGCTGTTTTTGCCTAGCCTTCTGCTCTAGTAGCTGACTGATCATTCTCATTTCATCAACTGATGCAGTATCTAGATCTATCTTAGGAATGACAATGTCCTTATCCAGATCTATTTCTTCATCTACTGCCTTACTGGAAAACATGTATCTCTTTGGTTTTTCTGCAGTGATTGCACCTTTTCCCTTTGAAATTGAAACAATAGTTGATGATGCTGGACTGGCTGTTAAAACTGGAATGGGACCAACTAAAGGTAAACTAAGAGAAGTGCTGGCTATATCAAAACTTGATATACTTCCCAAAAATGATGGACTACTCAAAAATGATGTACATACGGGTATATTTACAGTTGGAGAACTGACTGGAGCAAAAATTGGGGCCAATGTGGTTGAGGAAGATAAAATTGGTAAGAAATTGGGAAGACTTAATGTACAAGCTACAGGTGGAAGAGATATACTCGGTGAAGTAGCTGTTGCAGTGGATGACTCGGTGGTTGATGATGTGCTTGGAAGCTTGGTAACTGAAGAAGTGACTGCTAGCTCGGTAGATGAAGTGCTTGGCACTTGCATTGCAGAAACCTGGAGCTGAGAGGAGACAGGTGGAGATTGATCAATTGATGAGGCTATTGAGCTCACAATTTCACCAATAGAGGCTGCTTCTTCCTCCATTTCTCTTTTAGCTTCTTCTTCCTCAATTTCTTTTCTAGCTTCTTCTTCAACTTCTAACATTATTGATTGCAGGTCTTCTGGTATTTCTTCAATGTCATCACCCTCATCATCATCATCATTATCATCACTGCTGTCATTGTCCGTGATTTCAACAGTATCCTCATTGGGTTTGTGTAGATGATAGATGTTTTTCCACATGTTTGTAGCATCATTTACCACATGCTCAATATCTTTGACAAGTATCAAACAAGTGTGGAATCTAATCATCATATTGCCTTCGTGATCTTTCAGTGATTTCTTCACTTCAGCATTAGAGAGATTTGGCAGGAGATTCCTCAGGGTCTGCTCATAAATGTCTTTGACAGTTTTGGTTGCAGCTTCCCATCTTGGTTGCAATCTCTCCAATAGCTCTTTGGAGATCTGAGAGGCTATCTGGTCCGGGGAGTATTTCCATTTTCCCATTTTGTTCAGTACCAGATCCTCAATCTGCATTTTCTCCTGTTCTATTCTGGTTTCGAACTTTAATGCTTTGAAGTTTGTGAAGCTACCTCCTTCATCTAATTGCTTTAGTCTTGCTTCAAAGGTGAGTGGAGGCTTAACAAATACAGGTTCCTTCTTTCCCTGTCTTGTTCTCCTGGAGAATACTGCAGTGGTTTGTTTTGTAGGTTTGGTGACAGTCACCTTACCTTTCTTTCGTTGAGGCTCTTCTTCTTCTTCTTCCTTTTCTTCATCTTCTCCTCTCCCTTCTGTTATCATGAGAGGTCCAGTATCAGCTTTTAGCTTTTCTATCTTTCTCCTGCCTTTAGAGATTGCTTGAGGAAGCTTGATTTCAAGCTCTATTCTAACCTTTTCCTCTTCATAGGTTCCAAATGCAGGAAAATTGGGATCTACTGGTTCATTTACCAGTGCCTCAATGATATCTCTGGCATCATCAATATTTAGCTCATAGGGCAATGGTTTTACCCATGCCACTCGGGGTTTGACTGCCTGGATGTAGACTCTGTCATAGTTAACCATGAAACAGACATCATCCTTATACTCTTCAACAAGTTTTGGAGGTATCCTGAACCTGTTGTTCATCCTTTCCTTGAAATCTTCAAAATAATTATCCATTACCTTATCAAAATTCATACCCATTTCTGCTATGAATTCGTTTATTTGATACAAAATTGGAGTATCTTTCCTCCATACAACTGCACCCTTAGATGGAAAGAATTTTTGTACATAGAAAAATAAACAAACTAGCAAAGAGCCAAATTTGCAAGGGTTTGTCTTTGCAGTCCTTATGCTATCCATGTTTTTATTCAATTGTTTTAATAGCACATCAGCTAGGTCAAACTCCATATTTTTCTTTACAATCTTATATGCCAAATCTACAACCTCACAGGGTACACTATTCAGCCTGCTGGAACTATACAGTTTGTATGCAATAACACAAATACCAAATTTCAGTTCTATATCTGAAACATTGTTGAGCTTTAAACCTCTGATACCAATTGTTGGAAATATTCAGGACTAACAAGGTTACTGAGAGGGGGGGGGGGGGGGTGAATCAGTAAGCTTTAAAATTTAAACCAATTCAGCATAATAACAAATTCACCATTCAGCTTGGGTTAATTTCTGGAGGTCATCTCGACCTAGGGTTTTGGTGGTTTTGGCTTTGGTCAACATTGGTAAGCCCGTGATCTTGTGGATCATCTTCTTTGTTATGAGGATGGGTTGTTCTAACCACAATTGTCCATTATGCACACGGTTTAAGATATACCTTACCCATTTTACTTGGAAACTCCTTGGCAGATGCGGGATATGGGTTAAACCTTTGGTTTCCAAATGTTTGAACTCGGGTTTTAGGGTTCCATCCACGCATAACTCGGCTAGGGTACTATCCATATCTAGTGTCCCTATTTCTTGCACAGTACACTTGAAAGAAGTACGAATATCATTGATTAGAAGTACCTTTGGAGGGATCTGCGATTGAGCTCCATGCGGGTCGCGTGATTCAGCGATGGCAGGAACAATTTTGAAATTGGGCGCTTTCCATTCGACTCCCTTCACAAGCATTTCAGAACCTTTCTTCGCCTTGCTGCCACTGGTGCTTGCAGATGCCATTGTTACTCGGTGAGAGAATGATTTCGTAACACAATTTCTTTGCTAGAAAATTGCTTCAAATCACTTGAGCTCGCTTGGATGCACTTGAAAATATATTTGCTTTGTGAACTCTGAATTCGCGATGAAAAATGAGATCAAATTCTGCCCTTTTGATCAAAATCTTGTCATTAATGCTCGGGTACGAAGGTAGCTGAGAATTAGGGTTTTATAAATGGTCACTGACTTATTCGATAAACCTTGCAACTTGGTGAACACACAAAACTTTCTTATCTTCCCGACCAAGCTCGGTAAAGTCTGAAAATCAACCTTACTCGGTAGATGCAACACTGTGAATTATGACTTGTATCTGCAATACTGATTTATCATTTCCACTCCTTCTTTCTGGAACTGCTTAGGATATTGCTTGAGGATGCAGTCCCTTATCCTTCTTGATAAGTCTAATTAGGAATGGTGGAGTCACCCATTCTTAGAGTGACATTTCCATCATTTGAATTTTCTTGCTCGGTAGACTTAGGAATCCACTGTTGTTTCATTTGCTTTCGAATATTATCAGCTCTAGTTTTCTTTTCATCTTCAATGTTTCCTATATTCATGCAATTCTTGGCTATATGACCAAGTTCAGTACAAGTATATCATCTTATGGTTGTATCTTTCTTCCTTAGGTGATGCCTTCTACAGTTTGTTCCTATGTGTCCATATTCTCCACAATAGTGACATCTACACCAAGTATTGTAATCCCAACCAAATATTGCTTTGACAATTTGTTCTGCTGGGTTGAGTGATTTTGATCTACATTCAGATGCCTTATGTCCTTGTTTCTTGCATTTGTGACACTTGCCTTCAAACTTTGGTTTCTCCTTGCATTCATTGGCTTTGTGACCATGCTGATTGCAATTGAAACATTTGCCATTGAATTTACCTTTACCATTACTCCAACATTTGTTAGATGTATGACCTATCTTGCCACAATGATTACAAGTGGTTCTTTGATTCTTTTGGGTACCTTGTTCAGAAGATTCACCTTCTTCCTTGTATCCAAGACCAGCTTTACCCTTTTGCTTGTAAAAATTCTGCTCATTTTGCTGATTCAATTGACTCATGTCTGCTTGAGATTTCATCATCCTTTCATTGACTTGCTTTTCAATATTTAGATCATTTTCCAAGATTTCATTGATTTGTCTCTTAGTTCTTAAGTCATTCTGTAGACTTTCATTTTGTGCTTTAAGAATCCTGATTTCTTCATTTGCATTGGATAGTTGATCTGCTAGATCTTCATGTTCAAGGGATTGATTTTGAGTTTCATGACTTCTATCTTCCAATTCTTCTTGTGCTTTTTTTCTTTGTTCCAAAACTTCACATAGCCTGATTGACTGTATTTCTTTCTCTCTTTTAAGGTTTCTTACCTCTTCTTGCAGTGATCCATTTTTTTCTAGAAGTTCTTTGATTGCTTTGTCAGCTTCTTCTATATTACTTGATGGTAACAAATCTTCAATCCTTTCTTCAACATAAAAATGGTCATTTATTTGTCTTGCAAGTTCCTTTCTTCTTTTTAGGGATTGAGAAAGATGTTCCTTTGCTTCTTTGAGTTGAACCATGGCCATCTCCAAATCTAACTTCTCATTCTCAATAGTTTTGTCAAGTCTGAATATCTCCATTGTCCTTGATCTTTGCTCAAGCTGTCAAGCTCTGTCTTAAGAACCACAAAGCTCTGATACCAATTTTTGGAAATATTCAGGACTAACAAGGTTACTTAGAGGGGAGGGGTGAATCAGTAAGCTTTAAAATTTAAACCAATTCAGCATAATAACAAATTCACCATTCATTCATCTACTTTACTGTATGCATGAAAAAGATTAACACACTGATTTGGTGACCCAGAAACCTTTCAAATTGAAAGTAAAACTGGGGTGGGGATGATGCCCATGAAACTTCAATGCTGCAGTATAAAGTTGGCCGGTTAAGGCTTACAGTGATCACTTCTGGTGATCTGCCATGTTAGGAGCAAGTAGGACTGCTAGATCCACCTTGTTAGAGGATTTACAAAGATATAATGAAGTATGCACTCTGTTAGGAGATTTACAAAAGACTGTTAAGTCTACCCTGTTAAAGGATTTACAAAACTGATTCACCTGTTAAGATGAAGCAGTGGATTTTCTTGCAACTGGTTTGCTGATTAGATCTTATGTACTGATCACTTGATGTGATGGATATATCTTTGCTGCTCCTTGATAACCTTGTTGAATACTCCGCTGTTGATTCTCTTTCAATTCGCTCTTACTTCACTGTTACTTCTCTTCATCATATCTTTTTCTTTTTTTGCAAATGGCACAATACATTACATATATACCATTCCAATATTTATAGCAACAAGGTCGGCCAAACACAAGTGGACAAAACATTACTGAGTCGGCCAGATAGTAGAAAACTCAGGTTCCTCAAACTCACTCAGTGACCTACTGACAGTCAACATCCACTACATTACACGGCATCATCATGCACTCGGTAGAGGTAGGGGCTCGGTCCATACTAATCACTCAAGTAGCTTGGAACTTGGTAACCACTGGTGACTCGGTAAACATTGTGTCACTCGGTAGAAACTAACTCCTTCGATTCACTTGGTAAGCACTGAATACTTCTTTTACCTTTCTATCTTGGTAAACACTGAAACCTTTATTTACCTTCCTGACTCGGTAAATACTAAATCCTTCGTTTACCTTCCTGACTCGATAAACACTAAATCCTTTGTTTACCTTTCTGACTCGGTAAACATTAAAACCTTTGTTTACCTTCTTGACTCGGTAAACACCAAAAACCTTTGTTTACCTTCCTGACTCGATAAATACTGCTGAACATACTTGGTAACCAACGAATGCTTGGTATGAACTGTAAACTAAGTGATGAACTCGGTAAGCATTCATAATCAAATAAGTGTTGTAACTAATGAAAAATCTATCATTATTCCAACAATATGTTCTTCCATTTGATCAAAAGATTTCCATTTATGGAAGCATCAAGATTAATCAATAGTGATAGATGTAGTATGGAAAAGATCTCAGAGGTACATAATAGACACCTTATTGAGAAAATCAATAATAGTATTGATTTGATCGTGAAGACACTTCAAAATGAAATGAGGGGAAGATTTAGGATCCCACCCTCCATAACAAAGAAGTATAAGAATGATATCTATTTTATGGTGGACATAGATTTCTCAGACATTGAGGCAGTGGTACCTAAAATTCTATATGATGAACCATTGGGCTATGAAATCACTGAGGAAGAAATTGAAGGTTATGCAAAGATAATCCTTAATCCAACAAGGATGAGGAGTTTGATAGAATAGGAACCTATGAAGATTTGATTCAATCAACTAGCCAAACACAACTAGAGAAGATAACTAAGAAGAAAGTTGAGTCTGTCATAAGAACTATGCAAGAAGCTAGGATGACAATAGAAAAACAAGTGTTGTGAGAGAAACCATCATAGAAATGAGATAGAGTGGTCAACAAGGGATGATGTATGCTCCACCCTTGGCATTTGTAGGACCATTTGAAGGAGCGACAGTGGCAGTGCCAACTACTGTAACACCAATTGCACCATATGCAACAATATCTTAACAACAAGCACCTATTATACCTATAATCCCACTGACACAAAAATTAGAAGAAGAGGAAGAAGTAGAAGTAGTTGAGAGAAAAAGGAAGTTAGTAAGAGATTCTAAAGTGAAGCAATAGTCACCTGACTCACCAAAGAAGAAATAAATGAAAGCAATGACAATTGGACTAGGAAAGAAGTATAAAAAAATTATGCCAAGTATATCAACAAAGAAGATGTGAGGTCAAATAGAGCCTGAGAAGAAAGTAGAGAAGCAACTAGAAGTTGCATCCTCAAGAAGAAAGGCATGGAAGCCTAAAATTGAAAAGTTGAACAACACAATCATCAATGAAAGTAATTATGTTCAATTAAAAAATTATTATCATTTATACACTAGAATTGATAGATCAGAGCTAGAGAATGTTATTATTAGGTACTTGATACAGTCTAATAAGAAGTTTGAAGACTTAAAAGATGAGATCCCAAAATATCTCTATGAGAGATTAATAAGCAAAAGGAAGAGTGTAGCTGATGAGGACAAGAGCATTAGACAAAATTAGATAAGGAAGTTATGTAAAGTAGACAATGATGAGTACATGACCAGCCTAATGAAGAATCTTGAACCTTATCTTAGAAACAAGAGAAGAACCATACTGATAATGGGAGGTAATTATCAGGAAATCAATGAAGAGACTAAAAAGGCCATTGTGAAAATGATGATAGATCTAAATAAGGAAGTAGCAACAACACCTCAGATTACCATTTGATTAGACACAATGTAGATTGGTGGCACAAAGGTCACAATTGACATAGCCAAAAATCTTTTTAAGGATTATGGTACAAACATTATTTGATAATATCATTAGCTACACTAGCTTAGAAGAGGAAGCGAATGAAGAAGAAAATAAAAAGAAACAAGAAGAGGAGAAAAGAAAGAGTGAGGAAGAATGAAGAGGAGAAAAAGGAGGAAGAGGAGAAAATGAAGAAGGAAGAAGAAAGGAAGAGAAAAGAAGATTAGGAAAAGAAGAATGAAGTAAACGAGGAAAAGAAAAAGAAGGAAGATGAAGAGAATAAGAAGGAAGAAGAAAAGAAGATGAGGTAAAGAAGAAGGAAGAAGAAGAGGAAAAGAAAAAGAAGGAAGATGAAGAGAATAAGAAGAAGAAAATAGATGAAAAGAAAGAAGAAGAAGAAGAGAAAAGAAAGGAAGATTAAAAGAGGAAAAAAGTTGAGCAAGAAAAAGATGAAAGAATAAAGCACAACTGGAAAGTTGTGATGCATGAATCAACATTCAAATCCTAGCTCAAATATGTTATAATAGAATATGAAAAAGTCAAGTTTCAACATGAGGCTAATATTCTGTTGCCTACACCTAAGATAGGAAAATATCCCATGTTAACAACGCTATCCATTGCATTAGATGGTGACGATGATGATAAGAAAGGGCTTCTATCATCCCTAAGAAAACTATTCAAAAAGAAAAAAAAGGTCAGAAATCTAGAGAAGACCTTCGAAGAGGTTCTTGAGAAATTTCAAAAAATAGTCATGACCAAAGTGACAGAGCAGGATCTGCATTTAAAAACAAAGGATTTAGTGAAATTATTTGATGTGGAATTCACTAATCTATCAGATATTGCGTCAATCCAAGCTCAAATAATCTATGATGCACTTTTTTTGCTACAATATGTAGTAATGTGAGAAATTATTTATAGACTCTTGCTATCAACATCAAAGAGTTAAGAAGATGTATAGAGGAAGGAAGGAAGTTGTATGGATAATGCACTATGTCATATACTTATCTCATAGATATGAATGATAAAATCAATTCAAAGGTAAGTGAACTTCAATCACTAACATCAACATTGCAGCATTCAAGCTCTATTATTGATGATCTTGATGCAACAATATCAAAATTTCATGATGACATCATAATCATTGAGCTTAGAAAAGAAAAGGTGATAACATGGTTCTCATTACTCAGAGAACACCTAAAACTAAAGATCAACAATATGCAAAATGTAATGCCCAATTTGGGAACCCAAAAGAAATAAATCTAATATGTTACAAAGTTTACAAAACTATTTTTTTAAAAGTTTAAACAACATCAAAGTAACAATGGAGAAGCAATGTATGCCTACAAAACATTTACAAAAATGCAATTACAACAAATTTCATTCCTAAAGGGTTCTTTCATGTTGAGTCACATTTATGAAAGTTTTATTAATAAGTTTAAGTCTCAATTACAATGACCATAATCATAAAATGAATAAAAATGTACATAATCTCATATACACATACATAAAGTAATGGATAAGATAGAGTACATTCAAATAACATCATCCACTACTCATGTCATAGGGTATGCAATAATAAATACAAATACATCAATATACAATACAATATTCTGTAGGATCTCAAAACACATGATACATAGATACATCAAATGAATAGAAGTATCCAAGATAAAAATAAGAATGATAATGGTATAATTGTATCAACCAGCATCCAATATTTGTCAATTTGAGGGGAGCCCAAATGGTAAGAAGATACTACCTCCCGACTACGTACTTACCTAATCAGGCTCCCACTCCAATTATGTAGAAGAGATAATGTACGATCTACACACAGAAAATCAAATCATAAAACAATCTTAAGTAAAGAATCCTGATAGCCAAATCTACCTCAAGGGTAAAAAAACTACTGATAAAGAAAAAATAACCAAAGTAAAAAAGGCACTTATCCAAACCAACATCACATACCAAAATCAATAACAAATACTAAGTACAAATCAAATATCAAAATAAAAAAGATACAACCTCCAAATCAATGTCAAGTTTCACAAGCACAATAACCAACTTATAATAGTCATCAATAAAAGTAAACCACCAATCACTAACTCCAACAATAAAAATGCCACCAATGAATAATTGATGTGCATTAATAAAAGTTAACTATTAATGATAACTGACATCCAATCAATAAACAATAACTCACAATAACTACACCATCAAAAGTAATATCCAACAAGTATACAACCAATTAATTCACCACTAGAGACAAATATAAAGAAAATATGAAGGAGATTCAAGCTACATACTATGGAGTGTCATCACATGAGCCAACTCTAAGGTCACCTTGGCAGTCTCTTAGGATCCCGATCCCCTAGTGACTCTATGCGCAACTGGAACACCCTTTCATGAAGACAAGGAAACTAATCATACCTCTCAAGATATCATCCCATTCTCATCCTTAGTCTCTACAAGCACTCAAGGCATGGATGAGGAAAAATTTCTAGCTTATCTTTTTAATTTATCTCAAGGCATGGGGGAGGAAAGTATTTTAATTATTATGTTATCATTTGTTACACAACTTACAATGAGTTACCTTAGCAGCCATTTTGGGCCTTGACCCCATTGTAAGCCACTCCCATAGACATGCACCTAGACTACCTTCCCAAAACTCACAAACCACAATTGTGTCCCATACCACAAAAGTAATATAGATGTAATTTAGTTCCTCAACAAGCAACTCAAAAATAATATTGGTTCTCAAAATTCAAGTTCTCATAAATACTCATCAAAAGATGTCTCAAAAAATAAATCTCAATTTAAATCATAAAATACATCATGAAATCCAGTCAAATAATCATAAAAGAAATCTCAAAAATGCCTTTGGTGCAGATCCTCTCTTGGCCAACCAAACAACCCACAAAGAAAACCATTACAAAAATAAACATCATAAGATTATAAATAGAATATAATAACTCATAGTTTTCAACCACATGATTTAATTTCATTAATTTCTCTTATTTAGTTTGAGCCATAAGGATGTGTTTCAAAATAAAGTAAGAATATACATCTTAATATAAATTGTTATGCTAATATACTTATTTAAATCAATAAGTATTTGATGTCAAATCTCCTTGTGCATATAAAATATCATGCAATATTTTAATATTATTAATTTAAATATTCTTAAATTATGAATGATCTAATTAATAATATAAAAATATATTATTAGATTAAATATTAATATCAATTTCATTTCTAAAATATTAATTTGACTTGGATTCCTATGACATCCCCTCCTTTTGGTCCTCTGGAACGATTAGCTCCAAATGGCCTTTCCTCCTAAATCTGGCTATTTCTTCATTGCGGGTGGAGGAGAAAGACAAAGAACAAGCTGGTGATGATGTTGTTGATGGCTAGACTTTTCCTAGATTGCTTGCTAATCCCAGGGATGATTAGGGGTTTAATGATCATGATGAACCACCTCCCTCGGCTGACACTGCTCTAGCGGCCTGAGGGAGCTATTTAAGTATTTTTTAATGAATAGTTGTTGATTTTGGCTTTGATTGTGTGAACTCTTGTGGGGCGATCTTGTATCCCCCGACCCCTTTTTATGAATTTGTAACTAGTATATTAATTTATTAATAGAAAGGGATTATTCATAAAATATATTAATATTTACTTTTCCTTTAATTCATAATGCAACAAGAGATGACTCAAATTTAAAATTATAATTTTACTTAAGTTAGCTACAATTTCTCTCATAATATTAAATATTCACAGCTAGATGATTATATAGTGAACTTTGCTATAACTTCTCTTAAAATATAACTAAACTACAATTATATATTTATTTATTTGCAATTCCACTTGCATTAATAAATATGTAATATCCCACTAAGATTTCTAAAAGTAATTGATATTAAAAAACTCACTTATAATAAATAGTATTGATTTATTTAATTTTTAAAATAAATAAATAATATTTTTAATTAAAAAAAAAAAATATATATATTCTTAAATTTATGAAATTAATAATTAATGAAAAACAAAGTTTTTTCTAATAAATAAATTTAAAAATTAAATTATATTTTTATAAAATAAAAATAAACATGCAATCACTATTTTCACATTCCTTTGATCTTTCAAATCATGCAACCATAATATACTTAGTTTTGTATCTATAGTATATTTGTTTTCACATGCATGCATAAGTTTAGCTACAACATGCTTTCCTCTCAATTAATCTTTTATTTTTACCAATAAATTTTGTAATTAAATTATTTTAGATTAAAGAATAATATTTATGTTTATTTAGAACATTCCTGATAATCACATGGTTCTAATGACAAATTTAAAGTTGAAACCCTAGTTGTTCAACTTATTGTTTTCATCCAATTTTCTATAATTGATTTTTCCCTATATTAAAAAGGGTTTTAAAAGAATACAACCATAGTATTTTCTTATATTTTTCTATAAGTTTCTTCAAATAAGTTTTCTTGATCAATAAGTTTTCCTTTTCAAAATCTACAACATAATTATTTATCAATAATCAACACAATAAATTAATAAGCATTATGCAAACACAAAGAAAGACATGAAGTAGACAGATCTTTTGTTGAAAATTTGATTGAAAATATCATTGTTGAAGATCAAAGAGGGAGATTGTTGCAAAGAAAGAAGTTGGTTGATAAAGAATGTTTTCAATCATTGTTTTGTCATTGATGTCAAACCTACTATTTTCTGGAATGAAAATTACTTATAAGATCCAAGTACTATCACTTAGTTGATTGATGAAGAGGATTTGATCAACAAGATGTAACAAAAACACCTAAGGAAAAGATTGAGTTATGGTTTTGTAATGAAGTGCAAGGATCAATTAAGGCTGGTTAAATGATGTATTGATAACATACTTGAAGATATAGAGGTTGGTCACACTTAGAAACATTAGAAGTATACGTTGTAATGAGGTTGACTGCAAAGCTTAAACTAAGTTCATTAGTGGGTGCCGAGTAAGCTAGTTCAAGCCAAGAAAATTTTCAGTTGGAGTTGAGAAAATGCAAAATTTAGTGTATGCCAAGTGAAATTCAAGTGCCAAGTGATATAGGAGTTGAGTGTTAGAAAATCTTAGTAGGTGCCGAGTGAACTTCAGGTGCCAAGCATTAGGAAAAAATAGTTGATAGTAACACAGTATGTGTTGAGCACCAGTATTTCAATAGTGTTGAGCTACTACATTATTAGAAATATCAAAGATTCACCAGATTTGAGCCGAAAAAGTTGTTACCTTGAATTTTGTGAACCAATTGGAGGATAAGGATAATGAGCTGGTGGTACAAAATTCTATGTAAACCATTTTTGAGCAAATTCAAGAGGATTTTTCATGATGTTTCTAGAAGGAACAAAATATGGGTTAGATTCAATGAATCCTACCTAATCCATATGAATTGAAATTAAAGGAGGAAAAAATCAAGGGGGAAAAGAAATTCTAGACTTCTATTTAAGGAGTCATAGACCAAGAAGCAAGAGCTGCTAGATTTGCAATTTGTGAGTGGTTGAAAGGGTGTCAAGGAGAAGACATCTAGAAGAAGGAAGAACATAGCACAAAGACTCTACTTTGACAAGTGGTTAGAAAGAAAGTATTGCACTTGTACATTGAGCATGGAGACTCAAGGAGACTAAGCTTGAAAGGAGGGCAAGCTATCAGAGCTATAGAGACTGAAAGCCAAGCACATGAAGAAGAGCTGAAGAGTGATCTGATCTCTGCAAGTTGAGTTGTATTCTGTAATTATGTCAAAACCCCTTATTGTTACTCTCTAGAAATTGTATCAGTTAGGTTAAAAGAAAATCTTATGGACTTAGGCTGGTTTAATAGCCATTTGTAAATCCTTTAATAAGGTGGCATTCTAAGTGAATGTTCTAAAGTCCTCTAAGCAGACCCAGTTCTAACGGGGTGGTTAAATCCTTTAACCTAGTCACATTTAATAAAGTGTTGTAGCCTTTAATAGGGCAGGACTTTCATAGGGTATTACTTCAGAAGAGTGAAAATTGAGTACCATGTTATTGGTGGTTTTTTCCAAGTTGGGTTTTCACGTAAATCACTATGTTATGTGTTGATCTTTTCATGTGTTATGCCTACATGTTAATTTATAGTAACTTGCTAAGTAGAAATGTCTAAGCTTCGATGAATGAATAAGTTTGATGGGCTCACTACACTTAGTGAAAAAGTTTGAATAGGACATTTGGACCTTGAATAACTGATTCACACCCCCTCTTAGTTATTCTAAAGCATTTCTAACATCTTTCTATAAAATTCTATAATGGGTTTTCAAAACCTACCTCATGTTGGCGCTCAAAATTGCATGGTCAATTTTGAACCCTGTTGAAAAAAATTAGCCCTATAAATGCTTTTAAATGAGATTTTACCCGGTTGTTAGTCTGAGGCCTAAGAGGTGTTTAATGTTTCTAACACCTTTCATTTAGTGCATCTATGTGTTCTATGAAGTTAAACTGACATTTCGAACCATTCTGCTAAGTCCCATTTTGAGCTAGTGTCAAAATTTGCAATTCTGCCCAAGTGTCAAATAGCGATCAGAGGCCTAGTTTGCATCTGAATATCTTTTACCCAGGACTGTGTCATGACTATTCACTTTGAGGATGTTTAGTGTGTATAACAAAGAACCTATTTTTCAATTTTCAAGTCTTTTCGAATCCGTTTGACTAGGTTTTGCACCCCGCAAAGTTGGTCATTTACTATTTTGTGCATTTAACTAGTTGATCACAATTCTGGGAAGCCCTGTTCGACCAATCATATCTTTGACCCAGTTGACCCAAATGAAAAAATCCTTTTTGCATTGTGTTCTAGGGGTAAGACACTTCATATGTTCCAATTTTGAGATCATGTCGAATCCATTTGATCAGTTTGCTAACATGATCAAAAACCCAGTTTGCATTGTTTTGTTACGGCTATGGTATCTAGATTGATCCGTACCCCTGTTCGGCATGTTATAACTTTGATCGTGTGATTGGCTAGCCTAAATGGATTGTACCATTGTGTTGTGTCCTAGAAATCCTTGAAGTATGCTAGTTCTTAAGTCATGAAGAATCAATTTGCACACTTTTCCAAATCAATTCCATTCGCAAAAATGCTTTCTGTCAGCATGTCCAGTTTGCAAATTTCTGAGTAGCCCACTTTGACTGATCGCCATTTGCGCCCTATTATTCATCATGAGCCAAAATTGCATAGTCATACTCACCTCATGACGGAGTTTTAGCGCCCCAGTTTTCATCTCCCCATGTGCTCATTTGCCCAGTTTTCCAAGCTAAATCCGAACCTTGTTTGTTGTTTTTCTGACATGTTTTGTTGCAGATAAATCTGAGAAGGCAGCTTTGAGGGTCAATATCTTTTGACTCCTAATTCATCATGGGATGAGATTCGACAAGCTGAGAGTGTGCAGAACAGAGATTCAGTGTGCTAGTTTCTAGAGCCTGGTCAGTTGTTCAGGTCAGTTTTCAAAGGCAGTCAACAGGAGCTCCTACCGCAAAAAATGATAGTTTGCGGATCAGTGGTGAAATGAGTTATATTTGATTGCTCAGTGGTCAAATTTGATTCTAATCAGTTCAACATGATTGATATATCAACTTGAAAAGTTAGTCACCCGAAAATGAAATTTTTTAGTCGGGTCACCATGTGACCTAACTCTAATGGTCAAGATATGGCTCTATCAGCATTGTTGCATTGCAAGGATGAATTAAGTCTTAATGGGGTCCAATTAATGTGACCCGACTGCTGAAGACTACAGAAAACTCATATTTGTAGATTGAAAGTTAATATGGGTGAAATTGATTTGTGAGGAATTATGAAAAGGCATTTGAGTGTGTGCTTATTGTTGCCATGAGACTTGCATTAAGGAACATCACTACCTATTTGAAAATTATATGCTAAAAATGATCCTAAAATGGAGTCTTCAAACATAGCGTGTGTCGCTAATTTAACCCTGGATTCTTGAGTTTGAGTTTGAAGATTGGAGGGTTTTTTCTCATTAAAGGCGAAATCACTTATGTTAGGTGGGGCACTTATTGTGAATTATAGATCACAGTTGGACACTGTAGTGTGGATTTTCTATCATAGAAAGGATTTGGCTGGGATTCATTACTTATTTCCATCAGCTTTGAGAAGCTCAAAATTACGGTCAAATTGTTTGTGGTCCAACCAAAGCATTACAAGCAACACATAACCAAGTTGCAACACCTAGCTAGGCATTCATGCCAAGACATGGTCAAGGATCACAATCACCACATCAATGCCCCCTAGTTCATCAATCTGCATTACCTCGTCTTAGCAGCCAGCAATCTATGGCTCAGCTACCACACAATTTTTGAGTTTTATGCCCAATTTTCCACCACATTTGGTGCCCCTAAGCCGACCCTTGCATCGAAGAAACCTTGCAATCTCAGCGCAAGGAAAAGAAAATCAGAGAAAAGTCCATGCTAAAGATAGAGTTAGAACCAAGTTGCAGCAGAGAAGTCTAAAGATAAGCAGCCAGTGGTGATGTAAAAAATGCCCATATCCATGCAGGGGGACATCTTTAATGTCTACATTGGTATTCAGTTGCAAAAACGTGCTTGTTTCTGAGTGGGAGGTCCACGTTATAAGTAAAAGAAGGGATCCACAGTCACAAGGCAAGACACCTGCGCTAAGGGAAGGAGGCGTTAGTGATGCACAACAGCAGGAGGATAGGTACTCACGTCCATGAAGCCTGTAGCTCATGCCATAGTCCAAGCAACGTGAGTAGCAGGATCCAAAAAAGCCGCTGAAAACAAAGAAATATTAGCAGGCAGGGGAAGATCTAATAAGACGCCATCAGAGCAAGAAAAATGTTGGAGGAGAAGGCTCAAGCAAAAACAATCACGCAGTCAAGGAAAAAATCCCGCAAGCAGAGGAGTTTCTAATGTCATGTCTAAAGGAACTCACGTAAGTATGGAGAAAAACCCATGCATCAGTCAAAATTGGCAATGAAGAGAATCAATGCTCACAAGAAGATTGAAGCCGTAGTCTATAGTGAATGGAGGCAGGACCACGTTTCAAGACCCCATTCTCCTTTCATGTTAAAAGAAAACTTGCATAGTGTGCAGAGGTAAAACTAGAAAGATTATCCCATATTGCCGGTGGATGGGCTTTCTAAATCATTTAAATGTAAGTCCACTCACATGGTATCGTGTACATAAGACATAAGGTTTCTTGGAAACTCAAGATTGCGCGTGGGTCCGACTTGGACAACTAGAGGCGACTAAGCAATAGTATTTTGACCGAAAAATGTGCAAAACAGAGATGATGTTAGCAAACATGGAGAGGCCGGGAAAGCGTAAAATCCGGCTAGTCGCTATGTCGCTAGCCGGAAAATCTCAAAAAATCCGGCTAGCGAGGTAGCGAGGTCGCCGGAAAACCCCAAAATCCGGCAAGAGTTAGAATGCCAAGCGGGTCCTGCCTAGCAACAAATTGGTGAATGAGAAGGTGCCATGTGGCAAATGGTGCAGGCCTGAGCGAATCAAGAGGCGACATGTGGCATCGGTCAACAGAGGTTTGACTACAGTTTTAAGGAGCAAGGAAAATGTAAAGAGTAATAACAAATTAAATATTTTATTATCATTTTCTCATAACATTGGCGTGCAATTTTACTTCTTAAATAAAAGGAGTTTCATTTTGTAAAGTTTTAAACTTTATGAAATATTTAAATTTTGTGAAATTTAAATTCAAAGAAGTGCAGGCATAAACTTTTAGCCAGAGGGGACATTTTCAAATGGCAATTTCAGGCGCTTCCGGTAACCAAAGTATGAAGTGTTATATATCGCCGGAATCGGGAGAAGATGAACTTTCCAAATCTGGAGTCAATTTTTGCATAGGTATCAGTCAGTTTGAGCTACACGAGGTTTTCTATCTGGTACCTAAAGTGTAACCATATTCATACCAAGAATTTCAGATTTGTTTTTTGTCAAGATAATGACCTGGATATCAGTAGAAGGCAATGGAAATGCAGTTAGGGTCGAATTTGTTCTGATTTACTCAGTAAAAACTCATTTTCACTGGCTTTTTATGGGGCAGTCAGATTTTTTGGCAAGTAAAAGGTTTTCATCATTAGGCAAGGATATTTTGCAAGTTTGTTACAGATTAATGATGAAACAAAATCAAATCAGAATGGGAGATGGAAGGAAGAAGTTATTCAGTTACAGAAGATTGAATTTCAAGTGGACACTTGTCATCTTCAGAATAGATCCGGGAATTCTTTCTCTTCTATATCTTTCTTTCTTGCTTCCATTGAAAGGGGTTCCAGTTTTTACACTGTGAAACCATTCTTCAACATTTTCTCTTGTATTGAACAACATTTTAAGTTTTATGCAGATAGTTCTTTTCTGTTAGGTGATCTATGAGTTATTTTCTGTACATTTCATGTATTTGATTTCAAGGAAAACAGATAAAGTGCAACAAAAGTTTGTAGTTCAGTTTGAATCTTGTCTCCTGATTATGGCTCTGTTATTTCTTCTAATTTGTGATCAAAGAGCATGAATTAGGTTGCATTACATTTTGAAATGTATGTGGTTAAAATGTCTTGCTTATGGAACAAAGAACCATGTAATTGCTTGATATTTGTCACAGGGTTTGCAGATTTCATGATAGGATTTTCTGAGTATGAGATTCATTCTGTAGCAGATGTCTATTCACAAGGTGAAAGATAGATCAGGGATCTTGATGTAGAGATATGTCTAAGGATTCCAGGAGATGTATGGTTATGACTCATTTAATTGCCCAATAGATAAGGCACTGGTCAAAGATAGGATCATTAAGTTCTGTTGCTCATACTTGGGTCTTGCTGATATCAACATATTAAATCAATTTTCCCTTTTATGTTGAAAGCTGTTCAATGTTAACCCGCACTTAGCTTGCCAGTTTCATGAGTTATGTTCTTAGCTATTTCATGTTTGTGATTCCTGGTTGAGTGTAGAAGATTTAGGGGTTTTTTATCTGCTTCATAATAGATTCAGTGTATGCTTTGACAGCTGGTACCATATAAAGAATCTATAGGTCTACCCGCCTAGGTTTTGCAGAGCCTGAAGAAGAAGAAGGGTCATGTCTTATAGTTGGCCTGGTGTCTGAATGGATGTGTTGATAATGGGAGTTAGCTGCCCCTAGATGCATCTTGTTCTCATTAGGGTAATTGGAAATGGGTAACGTTTTCAAACACCAACACCTCAAAAGCATAGCTAAAATTATGAGACAATGTGTGAAAGCATGAAAATCCAAACCCTCCAAAATTTTCAACAAGTCTTTTGCTTTGATTATGAATTTTTGCTCCCCAAAAACCTGTGTGCATAGAATGAGCTCGAATCTCTTAATAAAGAGTTTGACTCTACCTAGGGTTTTTGGGTTTCGAACATGTAAAGTCCTCTACTTAAAATAAACTTTTATTATTTGATTCTTTCATGCACACTTAAAGAACTTTTAAATTAAAATATTCTTTCATTTTATTTTCCTCCACTTTATTAATTAGTGCAAGCACTACTTGAAGCATAGTTGATTATTTAAATTAATAATAATTAAAGTTCATTATTTAAATGTAACTATAAGAATTTTCCTTAGGGCAGAATTCACCTAAGACCAAGGAACCCAAACACAAGCACAACAATAGACCAAAGAGAGTATGATCAAAATGATGATATATTCATTCAATATTCAATGTTGATTACACTAGGATTTCTTATATATAAAGGCCTCTAGAATGCATAGAAGTTAGCAACATGATAAGTCATACAACCAAGTACATGTCCACTAGATATGGGTTATCCTCCATTAAGCATATAAGTAAGTGCAATGATGAGAGGATAAGCCTACAATGATGTAGCACACAAAATAATGTTGTAGACAACATGTGTTAAAATGGGAGTGTGAATAACTATGTTGTCTACATGACAACTCAGGTAATGATGCAAACTCCAGTGTTGTAGACACCATGTGCTAAATTAGAGTTGCTTACTCTAGTGTTATCAACATGATAACTCATAAGAGTGCACAAACTCCTAAATCTCTCACCTAAATAAATAATAAAATAATGCATTAACCTAAGTAAACTCAAGTAAAGTGTAAATAGTAAATACCTATTTACACCAACACCCCCCCTTAAGTTTAGCTTAGGGGAATGCACTTAAGTTCACAAAATCTAGGATGAAATGCATGATGGGTCCTGGCTACTAGGCCATATTAGGTACCCATGTACATAATGAAATGCAATCTCTCATAAAGTGAAGAAAGAGGAAAAACCCTCCCCAAAAAAGAGAGATGAAAAGATTAGATGCATGGATGGATGGAGCAATCAAGACCCCCCGATTATGACATACATCAAGTATATACAATAGAGAAATGTGAGAAGAACACTATCCCAAAAGAGGAAAAGGTTCCCCTCGTAAGAGAGAAGAAGAAGAGAGAAAAGGTATCTCCCCCCCCCCCCCCCCCCCCCCCCCAAATGAAGAGTGCTGAGCAATGATAGTTGCTCTGATGTAGAAGTTGATCCAAGACTGCAGAATAATGTTCCTCCCCTTTAGAAGAAATAATATCATAGGTACAAATGAGATGCTTCCATTGTGTATGGAAAGAATCCTGATGATCATTGATGCCTCTAAAACTTGTTCAACTATCCCTAACATAGATGAATGTAGAACCCATCCCAAAGAACATACTATCTCCTTAAATGATAAAGAGACCTCCTGCAATTGCTATACATAAGTATCCATAATCACATCAACTTGTGAAGATTGATCATGTAGAGAATGGACATGAGGGTCAAAGTGAGCCCTTGCAACAATTGAAGAAGGATCTTCTCCATCAAAGAGAAGATGTATATCATCAATAATGTCCCCCAAATCCATTATGTATGACTCCCCAAAAAAACTTGAAATATTTGCTATGTAGTCATCCCCTGTTGCTAGAGCTAGAAGACTAGGTGTACCCTGCTATGTTGGACCTATCACTATGGAAATATATGCATGTGGAATGTGTTGATGTCATGACCTCTCATTGCAACTGTCGATAGAACTCCACATATCTGAATTTATTGAATCACTATTTCTAGTGTCACTATCAGTTTCCACAATGTATGATGTGCGAAGAAGAATAGAGGATAAGTTGGGTGAACTTTCCTCAAAGTGTACATCCTACTCCATAAAGATCTCATGTGTCTCAGGATCCATAAGTTTGTATACCTTCACATTATCTTCATATCTGATGAAAGTACAAGGCCTAGGTGGTGATGCCTTGCATCCTTTAGAAGATATGTTTGCCCATGCTGGAAAGCCAAAGACTCTGAAGTGTGTCACAACTAGTTTTCTACTGCACCATGCCTCAAAAGGAGTCTTACCATCTAAGGTAGGATGAGGAGACATTTTAAGTATGTGATTAGCACTGTTGATTACTTTGACTTCAAGTGATGGATCTAAAGACTTGGCTTGTATCATGCAACTTTTTTTGAACTTAAGAGTTTGAATCCTCAATGCTACAACATCTGTCTTATGTAGACTAAATGCTGGTGGATTTTGAAGATCAATACCCTCAAGTTTGAAAAAGTCTTTAAGTCTTTTGTTCACATATCTGCTTTCATTGTCCATCCTTAGAACTTTGATGGCTTTCCTTGATTTCTATTCAACATGAGTCTCGAAGGCTAGAGACTTATCCAACACTTCATTCTTGTGATGAAGAAAGTAGACCCAAGTGTAGTGTGCAAAGTCATCAATGAAAGTAAGTATCTAGCAACCCTAGTTGACTGATGTCACTATAATAGAACCTGATAGTACCATGTGAACCAATTGAGGAACAACTGGCGCTCTTGAAGACTTCCCTTTATATAACTTCTCCTCTAGATGCATATCCATTGAACCTATTGAACATTTAGCTATGGAAAAGTTGACTATAGGTAGACCTTTGACCATTTTGTTTGAGAAAAGTTGCCAAAGATAGTGGAAGGCTAGATGACCAAACTGCTCATGCCATAATTGGATGTGTGAATTTGATTGAGTCAACAAGGTTTGTGAAGGAGACTTGGGCACAAAATGGGAGAAGGAATACAACCTTTGTCATGATTAACTTTCCTCACTACAACCAATGAGTCATCTTTAAGACTATGGACCTTTACTAAGTCAGGAAGGAACTCAACTTTGTGACCATATCCAAGGTGAGTGATTTGGTAAATTGAAAGGAGATTAGAACTTAGGTTTGGAACATAGAGAACATCTTTGAACTCTCCATTTTCCATCTCACATTTCCTTTTCCTTCAACTTCCATTTTTGTATCATCTCCCACAACGATGTGTGGTACCTTTGATTGCTTCAATGAAGAAAAATCTCCTTTTGAAGAACCCATATGATATGAGGCATCTGAGTCAAGAATCTATTCCATTGAAGAACTTGAATTTTCCATTAGTGCTTGTCCTTTGCCCTTTGAATTTGAAGAAGATCCTTTCTCCTTATAAGTATTAGGCAGTGGAACATTATGTTTCTTCATGATAGTCATCAACTCATCAATCTTTTTATGATAACACTCATGTTCTTCATGACCCAATTTCTTACAAAAAGCACACTGTTTCTTGTCCTTATTATTGTCCCCCTTCTTGTTTGAATTTGAGGAAGAATTGCTTTGTTGATTTGATTGTGGTGTTGCCTTTTCTGCATCCTCTGATTTGTTATTCTTCCATTTCTTATTCTTGCCCTTTCCTTTATTTGAAGATTGACCAACTGAATTTTGAGAACCCTAATTATTTTCTACCAATGCCTTAGACTTTGACAAATTTAGAATCCCCATTGATTTCAACTTCTTTTCTTCTTTATCCAATAGTTGAGCATAGTGATCAAAGGAGACTTTCTGATAGGCAGAGCCTAATGTAGTCTTTGAGGTGTTACAAGTAGAAACAAATGTGGAGTACTCAGATGGCAGCTTATTATGAATGAGATAGATTAACTTGTCATCTTTAGTAGAACTCCCACAATCATCAAGCTTCGTTCTTAATTCATTCACCTTTATGATAAAATCCTGTATGGAATCAAATGCCTTAGGATCTAAGGAGACAAGATTATCTTCAATTTCGAAAACATCTTCCTTAGACACTTTACCATATAGGTTTTGGAGGGTATCCCAAGCTTCCTTGGATGTACGAGACTTTGAATCTAATATATGATCTTGTCTCCAAACAAATATCACCTAGGGCTCTCCTATCCATTTCTTTCCAATTAGAGATTTCACTGGTAGATACTTTATCACCTATTAGTTTAGGAAGGGTACCATCTACATATTGAGAAACTCCTTTATGCATTAAATGACACCACATTTTAATGGACCATGTAGCGTAGTTAATTTTGGAAACTTAAAATTTTCCATGATGCAAAAAATGAAAGAAAACACTACAAAAAATAGGAACACAACACCAAGAACATCCCCCCTTTTCACTCAAACAAGACCCCCCCCAAAAAAGATGCTTTTGGCACTTTATATGTAGTGCATTTACAATGGCCACTTGCTAATCTTAGCCTTAGTGGACTTCTAATTTTACTTTTTAAATCCTCCTTATGGAGTTCAAAATTGGAACGTTACAAAGTATCTCAGATATACAACGAAGATATATCAAAGTATTACAATGTACAAAAGGACCTAATTCTGAAAGTGACACTTTTGTCTACATAACCCTATATCCTGATTACAGATCTAGAAAGTAAACAAAAAATAATGCACTTTAAAAAAAAAGTGACCTATTTTTGTGTCTTGATGAGCCTGTATCACCAAAAGATGCAATTTTTGATAAATCCATGCACCAAAACTAGAAAAGAGCTACACCACTAAATTTTTTAGGAAATTCTACCCAAAATAAAAAAAATTGCACCTGATTTGGAGTTTGAATGATTGAGATATGGCCTCCCAAAGTTAGATTGCAAAATCAAAAGTCAATCTGGAGAGGGGTTGGATTAGCAAAAGATGGGGTTAAATTTGACGCTCATATAGTCATTGCAATAGTTTTATTTTGCCCCTAGATGACAGTCAGACAACCATCAAATTTAGACTTAGGAATTGATGACATCATCAAATTTCTACCTTGTGATGATGTTAGCATAACATTAGCATCATATGAAATCATATAGATGGGTACGATGGATGATGTGTCCTACTTGCTTGTTAATGTACGAAAACTGATTGGATTCTATATGGAACTGATTGTACTAATGACATGTCTGACAGCTAGCAGTATGGCTATGGCCTAGTTGGTTTGTGGTTGACGTGTCCTTTGTTGATGTGGACTTGACTGTACTATTTGTGTGGTAGGGTTTGACAGGACACATGTCGGCTACTATGTCGCAGTGAGCTGGACTAGTAATAGAATGCCATGTGGAGGGTAAATTAATTAGTGATTGGCAAGTCAAGTTGCGCCATGTGTTAGTGAGGGAGCCAGAGATTCATGGTGCCAAAATATTTTTATGGGTGCTAAGATTTTGCATGGATGCCACCAACGGGGAGATTTTTGGTGGCTGGGAATGTGGGTTTAATCCCACATTTGTGGGAAGAATAGTGTGGGGGTGTTTAAAACAAACACTCTGCCCACTCCAAATAACAAAGCCTATCGATATGTGATTCAACTGATGGTTGTGGGCTTTAGTCACCAAAAATATTGCGGTCGAGTCTAGATTATGTTGAGATGGTCATTGATGCTGCCAAAATTTGATAGTACAGTTGCTAACAATGTATATAAAGCTTATCAATTGAATAATTGGAATATTCCTTGAAATAAAGATGAATATTCCTCCTTGCAAGGCTAGGGTGTAACTACCTGGTTCTGTAAAAAAAATTTCTCTGCTAGCCTGATTGGGCAAAAATATTCTAAAAATAGAAGTTCAAAAAAATTATAGAGATAATTAAAATTGCAGATCTAAAAAATAAATAAATAGATCGATTAAATGACCATACTCAAGTTGCAAATCGGTGCCTTCGGGTGCCGATTTACAAATTTTTTTGGCCTCATGATCGAATTTGGCCTAGCATAGGCAAATTTATAGCCAATTTTTATTGAATCGATGTTTCAAACGCAATGGCAACTTCCAATTTGGCTCTAGACGCACCCAATTTTTACACATTCTCCAAATTTGAGTCAAGGTGCTGAAGTAACAATGGTCTCAAATGGCTATGTGTAGAGAATCTCCCTCAACTCTTTGATACCATGTAAGAATTTCCCTTAGGGTAGAATTCACCCAAGACCAAGGAACTCAAACACAAGCACAATAGTAGACCAAAGAGAGTATGATCAGAATGATGATATATTCATTCAATATTCAATGTTGATTACACTAGGAGTGCCTGTATATAAAGGCCTCTGGAATGCTTTTAGAATGTATAAAAGTTAGCAACATGATAAGTCATACAACCAGGCACATGTCCACCAGATATGGGTTATCCTCCATTAAGTACATAAGTAAGTGCGATGATGAGAGGATAAGCCTACAATGGTGTAGCACACAAAATAATGTTGTAGAAAATATGTGCTCAAATGAGAGTGTGAATAACTATGTTGTCTACATGACAACTTAGGTAATAATGCAAACTCTAGTGTTGTAGACACCATGTGCTGAATTAGAGTTGCTTACTCCAGTGTTGTCAACATGACAACTCATAAGAGATGCCAAACTCCTAAGTATCTCACCTAAATAAATGATAAAATAATGCAATATAATAAAATAATGCATTAACCTAAGTAAAATTAACTAAAGTGTAAATAGTAAATATTTTTTTAATCCTTCTCAAGGTCTGAGACAAGGAGACCCTTTATCCCCTATCCTTTTTGTTATTATGGCTGACTGTCTAGGGAGATACATAGGAGACTTGGTTCATAAAGGAATTATTAAAGGTTTGCAACCTTCTTCCCATCCTCTCATATGTTCTCATGGTCAGTTTGTTGATGACACCATTTTTATGGGTAAATCTAAAGTCAGGGAAGCTAGGAATCTGAAGCAAGCTATTAATCTTTATTCTTCTACCTCGAGTCAATTGGTTAACTAGAATAAAAGTGCTATATTTTTTTTTATCAATACTCCCATTCCAAGACAAAATAAAATTGCTAATATCCTTGGGAGTTCTATTAGATCTTTCCCTTCCACTTACTTGGGTCTACCTCTAGGCTTGAAGATCCCTGATTCCTTTTGGGAAGATCTCATTAATAAATTCCATAAAAAGTTGGTGGGTTGGAAAGGAAATCTCTTAAGCTAGATAGGTAAGTTAATTCTCCTCAAATCCTATCTTCAAAGCATACCTACTTATGGTTTAAGCCTCTTTAGAATTCCCATGAAATTTGTTGATTCAATTGAAAAAATCCAAAGGAATTTTTTGTGGTCTATTATTGAGGAAAAAAAGAGAATGTCCTTAATTGCCTGGGACCAAATTCGTAAACCTATTAGTAAGGGTGGATTAAGAATTAGGAAAATAAGAAGTATGAATAAATCCCTTTTGGCCAAACAAGGTTGGAGAACTTATCATGATGATAAAGAATGGAGTATTATTTGGAAACATAAGTACCTCTTCAATGTGAATTCTTTGGCTGATTTCCTTTCCTCTCCTGATGTTCTTTATCCTTCCGTAATATGGGGAGCTATTTAGGGGACAAATAATACTCTTGAAAAAGGATGTTCCTGGAAAATTGGAAATGGGCAAAAGGTGAGATTTTGGGAAGACATCTGGTTATTGGATCATCCCCTAATTCTTGATTTTCCAAATAATGATCAAGTTGATATATGTAAGCAGTGATATGGCACTTTTGTCTATCAGTATTGGCATAATAATTCTTGGGTGAAATTGACAGATATTGATCAAGGATTTAATAACATTGTTTTCACTTAGGTTTGCACCCTTGTCCAAGGCCTATGCACGAGGACAACCTAGTGAAACATGGAAACAACCTCCAAGCTGTGGGACTTGAACTACGAGGTTGAGTCTCCGAAGAAGGCTGGCTTCCTCTTACTGTCAGGGCGCACCTATCTATTCTCAGAAGGGAAAGGGAGAAAGAGAGCGTTAAAGCAAATCTACCTAGTCTAATCTAAGGCGGTGATGCACCTAAACAGAGTGTTCAGACTCATTCCTACCCATATATATACTACAAAACCAGAATAACACACAAAAGTCATACACATCTAGACTTATATCGATCAATAATCACATATAGATCAGAAAAAACCAACTGAATGACACTAGGAAAAGGAGATTTCACTTATGTATTATCCAATAGGCCAAAGATAGATACAATATGTAGATCATTGATCTCAACAATACACCAATGGGAGGCAAAGCGATGCACATTCACACTGATGGCTGAAAGAGATGATACAGGCTATTACATGGCTCAGAGACAAAGGGGTTTTACACTGCAAGTCTGCAAGCAGTAGCAGAGAAAATCAGAAAGAATTGACCTTGAGAACAGATCACAAAATTGCCTTTATAGATCAGGCATAATTGAAGATTTCCGCATTACATTCACTTCTTACCTACTGGCATTAATTTCCCATCTTGAGAATCCAATCGGGGGTCTGATTGAAATCCTGGCCTGCATACTGAGAAAAATTTCTTTCTGAGAGAGCCTGGAGAAGATAGAAAAAATGCCACAACATTCCCTGACATGGTTGATGGATCGACCAGATGGGTGGAGTGTCCTTATGTCCTGTATTCATTCCTGGTAGGTCAGAAATGATCGTGAAGATCAGTTCGCAAGATACGTCGATCATCTCTGCATCTTGGTTCATGAATCATCCTAGCCTATCAGTCAACCTAATTTCTTATATGCCAACTAGGCCATGCGGGCCAATTGTAATCCTTTGTTTTGCCACCTAGAGAGTCCTTCCACGGTTGACCACCTTCATCGAACTAACCGTGTCACCCTACCATCTAACCGCTAGCCGTTAGCTAATCGCCACGTTGAAAACTGGACCCATGAGGACAAGTGTCAATCAGGCACGATGTCGCCATGGTAAAAATCTTGTAGCTTCACTAAGGTGACATGGCGCCTACCGTTGATCTTTTCTCATCCGACGATCACGAAGACTCGTCTTGACCTCCCGTAACCCTCTGTTTCTATTGATTCGCTGAGCTCGCTAATACGTGGTGTCCTCCTGTTGGTTTGTCGGTCATCCTATCCTAACTGCTTCTGACAGCATGAAATGCAGCCCCTGCCAGGATACGTGGTGCATGGGTGCTATGTCGCTGATGCTAAAGTCTGGGCAGTTCTCGATGGCGAGATAACGCCAGCCGTAGATCTTTGCAGATCTGACGATCAGAGCGACATCATACTTCACTCACCGTCCCTTCTAAAAACTATTGGGCTCGTGGTATGCCATGTCCTAACATATACACATGGCATCATCTGATTGGTGAACCCGAGACTTGATCCATAGAATGGCCACGCGGCGGATGGGCGCTATGTCGCCATGATAACATCTGCGCATCTCTGCCATAGCGAGATGGCGCCATCCGTTGATGCAATCAAATCCGACAGTGGAGATCATAAATCTTGACTGTTCCAACCGTACTGATAGAGACTCCATCCTGGTTACACGCGGCGGTTCCTTACTGGCCCAGTGGAACACCACCAGGCAATCTTGCGACCTGGCCTCATAGGGTGACCACGTGTCGACCAGGCGCCATGTCGCTATGGGAAAATCGAGCCTAAATTCCCATAGCGCCATAGTGCCCAACCGATGACATGTCCCTATCTGTGCATGGTTCCTTTTGATTCGCTGCCATGGCACCGGGCTCTACTAACTGGACAGATGAGGTACATAATGGGGCCCAATATTTTGTCTGAAGCTCTCACTGTTTATTTTCTCTGGCCTGCCAAACTTTACCCGACCGTCGCAACATTTTTTCGGCAACGTGACCCACCCGCCGACGTGAGCATCTCCGCCGGGTGCTATGTCGCCATGGAGATTTTTCGGTTGGCGTGCGATAGCGACATAGCGACTGCGACGCCGAAAAACTTTCCCAACCCGCCCTCCGTTGTAGCCCAACCGCCGGACCCACCAAACACGTGTCAATCAGGCGCGATGTCGCTGATACTATCTCCCGTGCAGCTTTTGATGATGAGATCGCGCCGACCGTCGATCCATCTAAAATCTGACGAAAGAGAAACTTTGGCGGGTTGGGGCATTAAAATAACAATTTTTTAGGCTAACCGTTGAACAAGCCGCGGATTTGAATTTGAGTCTTTGGCGGTAAAACCAGAGGTAACAAACATACAGTTGAGTTTGAATGCCTTCTCTTTTTATCCCACTTTCGAGTATAAGATGATATGGAACGCTGATCCAAGTGGCCAATTTAAAGTTTCTACTCTCTTTGTTTCAAGGGAGAAGGGCAATCAACCCTTTTGTTCCCAAGCTTGGATTAAGAGCCTCATACCAAAAATAAACATCTTCTACTAGATTATGCTCCAAAACAAAATCTTGACCAAGGACAATCTGCAAAAAAGAGGAATTAATGTGGTTAATAGACGCACCTTATGCAAAAATGGATTTGAAGATAGAGACCATTTATTCTTGAATTGCTCTTATAGCCTTCAAGTTTGGAATGAGATTCTAAATTAATGGAGTATGACTTGGGTTAATCAAAATAATATTGAACTTTGTTTCAAAAGTTGGAAATGTAGTTCTAAGGATCTTGAGGTTCAATTTCTTTGGAAAATAACTCTTCCTCATCTCTAGTGGGGTATCTAGAAAGAAAGAAATAATAGAATCTTTAGAAATAAGGATTTTCTAGGATGGGTGCTGGGACAAAATATTGTTAGAGTAATCAAAGAGAACTTTAAATCTCAGAGGAAAACTGATCAAACTTTTCAAATTGATAATCCTTTGCGATCAAAAGGTCCTATTTTGAATTTTGATAACCCAAGATTGATCATAAGATGGAATATGCCTCCTAATGGATGGATAAAAGGAAACTTTGATGGGGCTACTAAGGGCAATCCAGGAAGAGCTAGATGTGGAAGAGTTTTGAGAGATCATGTGGGAAATGTAATTAAAGCCATTGCTGTCCCTATAGGTCAATCAAATAACCATATTGCTGAAGCTACTGCTACTCTATATACCATGAAGTTAGTAGCTTATATGGGGTACCCAAAGCTATTATTGGAAGGTGACTCATTGAATATTATAAATACTCTTAATAACAAAAATTCAATTACTTGGTTGATTGAGACAACGGTCATGGAGATTAAATCTCTTATTAATAAATTTGAAATTTTTTTTTATTTCCTATACGTATCGAGAGGCCAATGAGGTTGCTGATTGGGTGGCTAACCATTCAATCCAAATGGGATATAAGATGACATGGGTTGGTGAACTTAATAAGAACATTGATCTAAAAGCTCTTATTAATTATGATGCCATTCATTTGAAGGTGGGAAAGATATGCCAAGATTAGAAATTTAGTGATTTTTGATAGTGGGGCTATGACTGTTAATGTTCCTTCCTTGAGGAAGTACACTTATGCGATTACAATGTGGGCTTTTCACATATCATTTTTGAAGAGGGTTTTATTTGATTTGAAAATTTGGTTTCAACTTTACTTGGTTGCTCTCTACTTTTGGCTTCCTTTGGTTTTTGGGTCTTTCGGTAACACTCTGCAAATGGGAGGTGAACTGAGGAAACAAGAACCCAGTAAATGTAATGTCTCGAAGGCTTAGAAGGATGTATGGAAGATCTTACAAAAAGGAAAGGTGAAAAACTACTTAGAATGACTGCATGGGTTTAAACTGCATGTCACTATGACCTATTCCAAAAAATCGACTGATGACAGTGTTTCCTTACATGGTGTCACTGTGAAATTAATGAAGGATTTCATAGCTGAAATCACAGGTTTACCCATGGAAGGCATCAAATTCACTAAGTAGACACACATCTCAAATGTAGCATTCAAAAAATTTCCAAAGACAGAGGCTGAGGAGAAAAATCTAGAAAAGAATGGAGATTTCTATGACTTGGACTAGATAAAGGAAATTTCGCAGGATTTTCTCTCCTATACTCTTGAGTATTTCATCCTTGATGGTAGAAATAAAAGAGTTCATAAGTTTCATTTTGTCTTCCTGAATCATTTTAGGCATAAGGATAGACTTTCTTTTCCCTTTTATTTGCGCTTCTGATTGCTTCAAAGTCTGCATGCCCATAGAAAAAAGGAGTCTCATCCTATATTGCATGAAGGCTTGATTCTCCTCATTAAGGGTTATTTAAAAACAAGTCCATTATTTCTACTCCTTCTTTGGACAAATAGAAGGGTTCTATCTCTAGCTCCCATTCCAAAAAAAGCAAGAAGGATGAGAAGTTTAAAGATAAATAGAGGAGGATAAGATACAATACTTCACATTCTTAGAAACAAATGGTGGTAGAGGACTCTGAGTCTATTAATACTGATAGTAAAGAGAATGAAACCCTTGAGGAAGAGGAAGGTACAAATGTTGGGGATTTTAGTTCCAATTTAGATGGTTATCTAGAAAGTAAAGAAAAAAGTGGGACAGAGGACTTGAAAGAAAATAGTGAAGATAATTCTGATCAGGGAAAAATCGGTGATGAGGGTAATAAGATGGAATCTAGTGTTGACAAAGAAGAAAAGGCTATTGAAGACCCCATTGCAAAGGAATAGATTGTAAAGACCCCTTCACCAGCCAAAGAGATTGGAGAACATGACAAGAATGAGGACCCAACCAACACTTGGGTTGAGGATCAGATAGACAGGGTGGTTTCACCTCCTCGTGAGGTTGTAGAATAAGATATTAGTGATTCATCACAGAGAGAAATGAAGCTATCCTTTTTTCATTTAGCCAAGATCAAATTCGATTCCTTGCTTCAAGTTGATTCATGGATATACAATGAAATTATGGGTCTTAAAAAGATGATGGATATTATGCAACATAACTAGGAAGCTAATCGTATCACTATTAGCCAAATGGAGGTGCAAGTGGGTGATATCCCAAACAAACTGAAAGAGTATGAACAAAACTTATAGATGCTCATTAAGGAGAGTGAGACTAAAATGGAACAAGTGACTTCAAGTATCTGTGCAGTGGCTACTAGTCTTGGTAAGTGGGCAAATGAGGAAATTATATCTCTAGGAGGACCAAGCAAGATGACTAGGTAGAGTACCAGGAAGAGGGCTCTGGAGACTACTGTTGCTTCGGCTGCTAATTCCATATAGGACATTGCAAAGATTGGAAAGGAGCTCACCAAAATGATTAAAGAGCTGCAATAGTAGTCTTTAATAGGTCTTGGTTTCTGGTTATGTCTCGGTTTAGGTCTCATTTTCTGGTTGTGGAAACTGGTTTTTGTTTTTGGTACCATTTTTTGGTTTTTATCTTTTACTAGGTTCCAAGTCCTTGTAAAACATGGGTTTTTGGACTTATTTAGTGGTTTTAGGTCCTTGTAAAACCTAATTTTTATTTCTATTTCTCTAGTAGGTTTTAGGTCCTTGTAAAACTTGGTGGACTTTGTTGCTCTATCTTTTTTGTTGTTGTATTAAGGTTTCAGGGCTCCTTCAAAACCTATTTTTACCATAATCTAAATTATAATATAATTACTATTAATTAAATATTTATAATAAAATAATATTAAATTTTTAATCTTTTTTATATTTTAATTTTATTTTTTATCCAACTTCTTAAATTATACTTTTAAATTAAATCTTTTAAGTTGAAGCACATATTTAATTAATTTCTAATTAATTAGATATCATTTTATTTTAATTTCTCTTTAACCAATTTTCTAAATTAGACTTCCAAGTTAAGTCTTCTAAATCTTAAAGTACATTTATAATTAGTTTTAATTAATTAAATATTCTCATATTTTAATATTAAAAAATCAAATAATACTTAATAACTCTCAATATTATATGATTAAACTAAATATTATAATAAAATCATTTACCAAATAAATCACATAGCCAAATCCACATAAAAGCAACATTGCCAAAACTGACCAAAACTCAAAATTGAACAACATGGACAAAGATAAACTCATGAGTTTAAAAAGGGTGGAAAGTAAGATACATGTCCTTCTTTCGACAAGTAATTAGGCTATGACTGGGATTGGCCCTAAACATCATCTCCCCATTCTTATGATTGAGTTATTGTGATAGGGCACACTCATCCTGGCAATTTAGGGAAGTCGATGCCTGGTACTTGTAAATTTGTATAAAATATGAGCATGTACATGTGCATATATATCTAAGCTATAAACAAACAATGATGGGGAATGATACATCATGTATATCCAAACTAGCAGGTGACTATGACTCCCTCCCTCAACCATATCAGACAAGTCAAACATAAATATAAAACAAACACACATGCCATACACATGCAAGTATGGGTAAGTATAATATAAATCTTAAATATAAGTTACATCATATTCTAACATGAATATCTCATCATTGTGAGGACATAATGAATATTTTTCTAAGACACACCATATGACATCGTCATAAAAGTAATTTCATTAACTAACTAAGAGCAATTGAAGAAGCATCACTACAACTAGGAAATTATTACAATCTGACATAATCAATTACTCAACATATCAAAGTATTGTAGTTCAAATATCAAATAATAGCTAACACATCTATAGAAGAGTCATATAGAACTTTAAAAACTAAGTATACAATGATATCAAAGGAGGGGTATTACACAAAAGAAGCTAGAAGAATGTCTCATAGCCAAGACATCCTATGAGAAATTTGCATATACAGATTTGAATGCAGTTGAAGTACCTCATATGGATTATGTGTACTACTCAATGCAATAGAGGAAATAAGAGATACATGACAAAAGCAATTTGAGCTATTAAAAACAAATTTTGCAAATTGTCTATCTAGAATCTCAAATTTAGCTTGAGAAGAGGTAACAAATTTTGACCTTTATCTAAATTTTGATACCTTTGTCATTGATTTCAAAGGGGGAGTAATATAGAAAAATTGTATAAAGTATAATGTAAGAGTTAGTAATAAAATAGTTGAAAAAGAGTATGATGTATATAGAAAGGGGGAATAGTTATCATGTGAAGTATTGTAATAGAAGACAAGCAAAGATGTTTATAAATGTAATGATCCACAAATTTTGAAGTTTTGTAAATTTTGCAAAGGGCAAGTTTTGTAAAAGTTTTTCAGCCAATTTTCCCATATGTTGCCATCAATGCTAAAGGGGGTGATTGCTAGCAATATGGCTAAGTAGGGTAAGTTGGAATAATGTTAGTGTTTTAATTTATGGAAACATATACTTTGTGTAAATAAGATACTATGTACAGATGAAGATTCCATATAGTTAAACATGGAAAATTATCTAAGTATCAGTTAGCTATCCAACATAATAGAGACAATTTTGATGTTTACAGATGACAAAGATATTATTGGAATATGCATAATTGGGTACAGATAGTACATAGTGATAGGATGACGTATGTAAGTGCACAGGTCAGTACATATAGTACAAAATAAGTTATGAATCAAATACCAATAAAGGCAGTGTACATGCATAACAAAGTATAAAAAAAAAGTGTGAATTATGGGTTAAGAAATTATTCTATTTACAAATTTATTACTTGACTAATTAGGGATGATATCCTATATGTTATCCCTAAGAAAGCAAGAATTAGTTTTGCATTTTTCCAAGTGTGTGAATGCTTGAAGGCCGACTGGATAGTTTTGTAAAATGTAAAGGTATAAAGGAAAGATGATGATATGTGAAGTAAAATGTAAATTGTAAGTGATATGAAAACTTATGCAAAAGTTGTATGTATTATAAATAGATAATACTAAGAGTGGGTTTGGGGGGGGGGGGGGGGGGGGGGGGGGTAGTGAATCAGTGTTCTACAAACTTTTGCCCACAACTAAATATTGTTAATTACTTTATAACTTGCATATGAAATTAAACCAACAATGTTGAATAGTAAATATAACCATACACATAGAGAACTCATAACACCATATTTTGTTAACTAGGGAAGCCTTGGCCAAGGGAAAACCCTGATGGGGATGATACCCACTAGATGATTCACTAAAAAATAGGATTCGGTTAAGGATATTGACCCTGATAGGAGTCTATGAAGTACATATAGTGTCTCGAGTCCTTGTTAGAGGACTAGGCTTTGTTAGAATCCTCAACCCTATTAGGAGTTTCTACAACCCTATTAGGAGTTAGTAGACCAAATACAATGTATGCAAGAAGAGCCCACTACCCTAACATGTAATTATATAATTCAATTATTTCACAAAATAAATATACATACAATAATTGCTTGCTACTGTAACTTGCACTTGCTCTAATCTAACATTAGATTTTGCATCACGTAAGTATCATAGATGGTTCTCACAATAGTTCACATGTCACATCTAATCATGAAACTTCCACAATATCTGTGCATTAAATTTCATTACACAACTCGCATTACTCCTATCTATGCAACATAAGATCTTTACTTATATCTTGTGCATTCACAAATTATTGCTCATTTGGATTTCATGTCTTCACACGTTTGACATAATATAAAATAATATCCAAATAGTTGCAATAACATCACTTAGTAATTATTTTGGAACCAAAATAATTCCTAAATTTGTACAACTCTATCTTCTGATGTGCTTTGTTTTGCACTGTTAAATACCAGCATAGTTAAACTTATTGTAACTTACACCATACTGACTGTACACACATGCACACTAGTACAAATCATAATGAAGGTTTCACAAGATTTCCTTAGCTGTGCATAAGCTAACTCTCTATACATCATTCATATTGTTAAGATTTGTTAACTATATCCTACACACTGTCTAATACTTAGACAATTTTCTATCTTTGTATGCATAAATGAAATGCTTAGTATATGTTTCCATAAATGAAAACCATCAAGACATATAACTAACCATATTTACAACAATATGTAGGATATAATAACTATATGTACTGCAAATTTTGATGTATGATCAGTGGCATGTGAAGAGCAGCAAAGGAAATATAAGATATTAAAGATATTAGCATTGTAAAGAGGTTTTTGTATCTATCTCTTTTGTATCAAGGGACTTTATTGCATATTGCATGTTTGGGAAGTGGGATAATCTTGCATATATTTTGTAATTTTCCATAACAACTCCTAAAAAATTTGAGTCTTTTAACAATGCCTAATCCTCTAACAAGCACCAAGACACTATGTTGGCTCCTAATTTGATAATGATTTTAACTACCAAGAAGCTGAAATAAAATGAATTTAAGGGTGCTATCTCCTATAATGGACACAATTTTTTAAGAACCTAGGCCAACTATAAGGCTTATCTCATTCTTCACTTTGGGCTCTACAAGACCTAGGTGGGTAGATCTCATATTCATCCATATGGTACTAGTTGCCAAAACTTAAATCTGAATCTGTATTAAGAAGATGAAAACCCCAAATCCTTATATGCTCATGCAATGAAAAAGGAATGTAGCATGACTTATGAGATTCACAAGCTAAGTTCGGATATCCTTTTTAATTCTACAACATGAAAGGGAAAAATGATTTTTGATTAATTGACTGATATCATCATAACCCACATATGAAACAACAAGAAACATACATATCCTATGACTAATTAGTGCCCTATCTATTGGGTATCCCACAAATTACAACTTACATTAGGATATTGGTGATTTGTCCATTCACTTTGTGGATCATGCATCTTTGCTCAGACTGAATCTCATCCTCATTAGATCCTTCCATGAAATCTATAACCCTGTCAAGACATATTAAGCATTTACAAGATTATTTGAATCAAGGGAAAAATACATCAAGACATACAACCCAAAATGCAACTAAGATCTGTAATCTTTAACCATAAACCACAAAATATTACAAGTAATAGAGATAGGAGATAAGAATTAGAATGGAACTAGGTTCATTTATTGCTTTTGTATTCATTTCTTTGAAACAAGTACATTCAAGATGTATGGAAATAACTCATAAAAAAAATAGTAGCTCAGAACTATACACTCCAACTCCATTATGTTTGTCCATACAAGAGAGAATACTAAGGAAAAATGGTGGAATCACAACTAGAGCCTTGTTGAATAATATAGAACCAACAACACCCAACCTTTTACAATGAGAAAGAAAGAGAAGACATAGGAAGATGAAAATTGGGGATATGATCTCAAATTGACACTTGCCCACTTGAATCTCTAACTATTGTTGAAACAAAGCTTCTCTCATCTTTCTACAACTAAAATCCAAATCATATCTCATCATTTTGCTCAACAAACTTACAAATATCTCTTTTAGAATGATGAAAAAACCTTTTCTGATAAAATATCAAATCTTCCACCAAAACCTTCATTCAACAAATTTTGAGGCAAAATAAAACTTTTAGCATGACCCTCTCCAAATTTGATGAATACCCACTTCACCATTTGGTCACAAACTTATTCTGAACTGCCATACCAAAATATAGTTGAAAATGGAGCACCTTGGAAAAATTTGTAAATAACTTCTACCCTCTTATACCTATGTAAATTTTGTTGATAGAAACAAGATGTAGACTCTGAGACCTTTCCGTTGATATATGATAGTCCTATATTGGCCTAAAAATCATGCCCAGGACATCCATTTGAAGTTCCAAGTATAAGAATAGTGAACAAACCCTAATTTTTTTGTAAACTATTCACCTCATTATAAAGTTTGAACTTTATAATATAAACTCAGTTTTATTTAAAATGTTCTGCACATCCATTTGAGAAAGTAATAATAAAATATTATTTTTTGGTTGATCATTCTGATACATGTCGTTCCCTATCATCCACTATGTCTACTAACACATCACCATAAACTTGGAGCCTCTGCCACCTAGGTGTCACATGGCACTTTCTAATTAGTCTATTAACTACCATCTCTACCCAGGCTTGCTACCACTTGGGGACCTCTAATTGGGTTGCTTTGTCGCATTGCTTAACTGATGAGCATCTTCCCATGGTGACTTAGCTATAGTAGTCAATATTTTAAAATCTTGTACGTCCAATATGAAATTGTCCCTCTACTACATGTCATGATGTTGCTTTGTCACAAAGCCACTTGAGTGACTACTAAATCATTGCGACAATTTTCCATGTGTCCTCTTCATCCAACTCACCACCTCGATCTGTATGCCATGTGTCACCTCACCACATCAACATCTTGGACATGTGTCATCCTGTCACATTATTGTATGTCGAGTCATCATTTTTCCACATCATCATGATATAGTGATAGCTTTCCAAGTGTCAATCCTATCTAGTCAACCTCCTCAAGATGTGTGACAGGTGTCAATTTTCTCATTGGTCTACTAAGTGCCACATGGAAAGTCTTCATTTGTCTAGCTATTTTCTTGGTCATCATCATGTTAGTGGTTATGTTAGTCAAAATTTCTTACAATCACCGCAAGCTAGCCTAGGGCCTCATGCACATGCACTTCATGCCTCAAAAGGCTTGTGTTTTTAAGACACTATGAGTGCTAGTGATTTTATATAAAAGTGTTAATAAAAACTCCAATGTGAGCAATGTGGGATAAAAATCGTAGACTCTTTTCTCTATTTTAATAGCTATTAAAACTTAGACCTTTCTATTTAGTGGATATACCACTTCAGTAATCCATGCCCAAGTCAATGAAGGGATTTTAAAATAACTATTTAAATTCACTATATCTATTCCTAATTTTTGATTTCTCATGTATTTGCATACATGTCATTTGGACAATCAAATGAGTATTATGTGGCATGGATGAGATGTTTTAACTCTCATGGTGAAAAGCATATGATTCTATTCAACTCAAGTGGGCACTGCATGGCCTTTTCACATGATTTCTAGAGGTTGCACAATGCGTTCTCATAATATTTATGGTCTAGATAGTGAGGAATTGTTATAACACTCCTTTTGTTTATAATCGATGGCCCCTTTATCAATGAAAACTAATATTGCTCTGTAATCAGTGGTGTAAATTGTTTAATATAACAATGGCTCTTGACTCATAGTTTCATCCATATTCCATCTTTAAACTTGGGCTTTTTCCTGCATGCATATGAGGTGATGAATGTCCTTGTGTATGGCGTGCCTCTAGTCAAGGTTTGGTCTGTGAATGGTGGGAGTAGTTGCATAATGGAGGGCATTTGAAATTACTCCTTTACTTTATGTTTTGCACCTCTCATTACAATAAGAATTTGGCCACATTTACTAAACCAGTTAGAATCCCTCGATGTTCAATCCTCTACAAAAATTGTGCATGTTGGTCTTTGAGGAGGCTCGAATGGTGGTCTTCCTTACTTTGAAAAATGCATTGCTTGATTAGCTTTGTGAGTTTTCTTACATTTTCTTTCATTCCAAAGCTCCAACTGCACAATAACCTAGTTTGTGAATGAACAAGACATGAAAAAACTTGGGGATCTAGTGGCACAACCCAAGTTCATGAGATGCCCCTCTACAAGGACAATGATATCGATGTTTGTTTCGAGAAAACCCATTGGTTTTTCTGAGGCTTGATTGTTATATTCTTAACATAAGGATAGGTTTCAAGTATGTACATGTCAATCACATTGTAAAAATGAACAATGTTGTATACAATGACATTGTTATTCATCTTTCTCTATTGCTCAGCTAGAGTTAGAGTCCTAAGGAGCTACTCTAGTGCACTCACCATACTTTCCATATATCCTCAAGACTGTAACTCTATGTGTAGACACTTAAAATCATCCCAACCACTATATTAATTTATTTAATATTTTTTGTGACATTATAATTAATTATATTTGTCATATTCTTCCACTTATGTAATTAAATTTATTAAATTAAATAGGTTCATTTTCCTAATGTATTTAAATTTAATTTAAATAATTCCCCTCTAATGTATTAAACTAATTTAATGCATACTACTCCATAAATCCCCTTTTAGATAAATTATAATTTATTTAATCTCCTTGACACAAAGAAGGACGGGGAAAGCTAGGGCCAATGGCACACCTAGCTCTCCAAACCACCTTGCAAGAATTACCCCAACATAAGAAAACATGAAGAAGAACAAAAAAAGGAGGGAGAAGAGTGAAATGATTTTATTGATTCATCAAAATATCTTCATACATGCCCAACTGTAAAGCCTTCTGCGTTATGGCCAAATACAAATACATTCACATTCAAAGATCCAACAACAAATTCATAGTTTCCAGTTCTACTCTGCAATCCTTTCTCCAACTTCCTAATCTGCCTAGTTCTAAGCCTAAACACTTTATTTATACTAGAAAAAAATAATTCTAGAACATGAAGAATCCACAAGTCAGCTCTTAGAAAATATTAAATGAAAATAAACCAAAATTAAATACACAAGTCAGCCTGCATTAGCAATTAACTGTCCTAAAATTGATGTCCAAGAAAAATTATGATATCTCCTTGCTTTGATTGAGTTAGAACTCGCACTTTGAACTTTGGGTATATATCTAGGCCCTCTACAACTCTTTAAGTGTAAAAGGTCTAATTCATTAAGAAAAAGTGTGCATCCATTCTAAAAGTTAGACCTAGGAAATTGTCGTGTAGAACTGCTAGAAATTGATGTTCTTGGAGAATTTCCATATCTCCCAAATTATAAGGAGTTAGGACTTGTTCTCTAGAAAATTGATTTTAATCTAGGTGCTATTGAATGAATAAATTGTCAAGATCTTCATTCACATTGGAAAATTATCTACATAGTTTGTAACAGGCACCTAGAAACTAGAAAATGTAGTTTCAACAGAACCCATTTTTAGCAATAGAATAAAAACTGAAAACATGTAGGATAACACTAAAACCCAGCATGCTCCTACATCAAACAACTAGGGTTGGAAGAAATTATTCTCTTGAATCATTGAGATGTCACAATTTGAGCTGAATCCAACTCAGATTGAGAAATCCATGTAGCATCTTCAACTAGTTTGTTCTTCCACTTCACCAGATATTCATAGTAGTCCTTTTCTCTTGTGCTTTTACCAATTCTATGATCCAATATTTATTGAACCTAATCCATCTACTTCTTAGGATAATCAACATGTATAACAATTTCATCATCTGATTCATAATACTTATATAGATCAACAACATTGAATATAGGAGATATATCCATGTCATCAGGTAACTCAACTTCATAAGCATTTCCACTATCAAATTTCTTCAAGATCTTGCAAGGTCCAAACTTATTCATCTTCAACTTACTATATATTCCAATTGGAAATATTCCTTTCTTTAGATGAACCATCACCTCATCACCAACTTGAAAATCATGATGTCTCCTAGATTGATTAGCATTCTCCTTATACCTTTGATTACTTTGTTCTATCTTCAACTTCACTTCCTTATGCAAAGACTCCATATAATTAGAAAATTCTTCTCCTAAAACACTTCTCTTTTCTTTACCAACAATATCTCTCAAATTTGATACTCCTCTAGGCTTTATTTTAGTAACAATCTCAAAAGGTGTCTTCCCTATACTCCTTTTCACATAATTATTAGATGCAAATTCATCTTGTGCCAATACCATCTTCCAATTACTTGGCTTATTCCCAAATAAACATCTCAGAAAATTACCCAAGCTTCTATTCACCACCTCTGTCTGTCCATTAGTCTGTGGATGAAATGTAGAACTAAAAATTTATTCAATACCCATCTTTTTTCACAAAGTCTTCCAAAAATAACCAACAAACTTACTGTCTCTGTCAAAAATAATACTTCTTGGTAATCCATGCAATCTCACAATCTCTTTAAAGAAAAGTTTAGCAACATGCTCAACATCTGATGTCTTCTTATATGTTATGAAATGAGCCATCTTAAAAAATCTATCCACTACAAAAAATATGAAATCATACCCCTTCATTGTCTTAGGCAATCCAAGAACAAAATCCATACTAATGTCATTCCAAGGTTTCTTAGGAACAACAATAGGTGTATACAAGCTAGTATTTTGACTTACTCCTTTTTCAACTTGACAAACTCCACAACTCTTTACAAATTTCTGAACATCCTTATACATTTTTGGCTAATAATACTTCTATTTTAGAAAACTCAATGTCTTATCAATTCAAAAATGTCTAGCTAATCCACCAGTATGCTTTTCCTTAATCAGATTCAACCTCATAGAACTTCTAGGAATACATAACTGAATACCTTTGAACAACATACCTTCTTGAATGAAATACTCATCATACTTACTTACATGATTTGTCAGATTTGGTGCTTTGCACTCTCTCCACACCTCAGAAGAATTAGGATTAGTATCATATAACTTTTTTATTTCATCAAAACCAAGAACTTCAACCTTCATTTTAGTCAACAAAGGACATCTTCTACTCAATGCATCAACAACTCCACTCTTGTGCTTAATCACAAATGTAAAATTTTGCAAATACTCAACCCACTTCATATGTCTTTGATTCAATTTATGTTGACTTCCCAAGTATTGTAAAGCTTTATGATTAGTATACAACACAAAATCCTTAGGAATCAAATAATATCTCCACTTCTTCAATGCTTGGACAATAGCATAAAATTATTGATCATACATAGAATACTTCCTTTTAGCATCATTCAATTTTTTAGTAAAGAAAGCAACAGGTTTACCTTCTTGACTTAATAAAACTCCTATTGCATTACCACTTGCATTACATTCAACTTGAAGTACTTTGTTGAAATCAAGCAAAGCCAATACATGTAATTCAACAAACTTTTGTTTCAAAGTCTCAAAACTCTTATCAGCTCCATGTGTCCACTTGAATTCCTTTTTATCTCCTCTCATTGTCTCAGTCATAGCATTACAAATAACACTAAAATTCTTTATAATTTTTTTGTAAAAACTATCCAAACCATGAAAAAATCTTACCTCACCCACATTCTTAGGTGTAGGCCATTCCAAAATTGCTTTAACCTTGTCTAGATCCATCTTCAACCCATCAACTAAAATCACAAATCTCAACTACACAATCTCCTCTTGCATAAAAGAACATTTTTTCAGATTAATCAACAACTTTTCCTCTTCCAACCTCTATGATACTTGTCTAATATGCTCAAGATGTTCTTCCTTAGTCTTACTGAACATCAGAATATCATCCAAATAAACAATCACAAACTTACCCAAGAATCTTTTCAGAACTTCATTAATCAACCTCATGAAAGTACTAAGTGCATTAGTCAAACCAAAAGGCATAACCAACCATTCATACAAACCATCTTTTGTCTTGAAAGTAGTCTTCCATTCACCACCTTCTCTAATTCTAATATGATGATAGCCACTCTTCAACTCAATCTTGGTAAAATACTCTATTTCACTCAAGCAATCCATTATGCCATCCATCCTCAGCATAGGAAACCTATATTTCACTGTGATTTTGTTAATAGATTTGGAATTAGTACACATTCTCCATTCTCCATTCTTTTTATGTGCTAATACAATAGGCATAACACATGGACTCAAACTTTTTCTGATCAAATCTTTTTGCAGCAGTTCATGCACTTGTCTGTTAAGTTCTTCATTCTCTGTAGGTGTCAATCTATATGGTGCTTTGTTTGGAAAACTAGCTCTATGGAATCAGATCCATACAATGACTTATACTTCTTATTGGAGGTAAACCATCAGGAATATCATTAGCAACATTTTCTATATACTCATTCAACAATTTTATAATTTTTGATGTCATTCTGTCATTACCAACTTTTGCTACTTGGTCATTACTACCAACACTTGGTCCTCTAGGAACTATAGCAAAACAAACTTGAATCTTCTTTATTTCCTTTTCAAATTTCTTTCCATTAACTTTGCAAACTTTTATTGCAATACAACTAACCTCATTTGGACTTTCAATCAAATGCAAAAATGTTTGTTTCTTCCCATTTACCCAAAGAGTATATTGATTCAATCTTCCATCATGTACACCATATCTATCATATTGCCAAGGTCTACCCAACAAAATATGACAACAATCCATGGGCATAATATCACACAGAACTTCATCAAAGTAATGTCCAATTTTGAACTTCACAAGGCATTGCTCACTTACCAATATCTTATGCTCATCTTTGATCCATGAAACATGATAAGGTTTGGGATGTTTTAGCCTCTGCAACTACAAATTTGTAACCAACTCTTCTCATCAATTTTTTGAACTTCCACTATTAATGATCACCTTGCAACATTTTCCAGCCATCTTACATCTGGTCTTGAAAAGACTTCTTCTAAGGATAGGTTCCTCATCACTTGCCTTATTACATAAAGTTCTTCTCACCATTAGATTTTCTCTAGCCTCAGGTCCACTTGGTGAACTCTCATTGTCCTCTTGAATCAAAATATTTCTATTATTCTGCCCACTTTTAGAAGATCTACATTCAAAAGATCTATGCCATTCTTTACCACATTTGAAACAATTACCATGGAAACCACTTGTAGAATAAGAATTAACTCTTCCTCGGTAAGATCCAGTACCTCCTCGGTATGAGCTACCACCTTTCCACTCAGTCTTGTCTTTGTTATCATTCTTCCATTCAGATTTGCCTTTATCCTACAAAAAACTTTTAGATCTTCTAGCTTCACCATAAGATCTACCTCTACCTCTTTGTCTTTGCTCATGCTTCTTTGCTAAGATCTCTTCAACTTTCAAGGCATATTGATATGTTTCTTCAACACTTTCTAACTTCACAAGACTTATTTCATCTTGAATTCTAGATCTCAATCCATTTATGTACCTTATAATTTTCTCAACATCATCATCCACATGTCCAGATCTATAGAATTCCTCAGTATACTATTTCACAGTCATGTCCTTTTGTTTCAAATTTTGCATCTTTCTCAACAAGATAACTTGGTAATCAGTAGGAAGAAATTTTTTCTTTACCTTATTCACCATCTTCAGCCAAGTTCTAATCTTCTCATTTCTTCTCCTTTATCTATTAGTTTGCAAGTGCTCCCACCATAGTGAAGCATGACCTTTCAACCTAGTAACTACAATCTTCACCTTTCTATTATCAGGAGTGTTTTCATACTCAAAGAACTTCTCCACATTTGAGATCCAATCTAACACAATATTGGTATCTAGCTTTCCATCATAAGGAACAACTTCTATAGTAGGCTTGGAATGTGCCCTAGACAACACTTGTGATAATCTTTCCTCATCTTGATCTTCTTTAGGTTTTGGATTATGGTTTGGTGCTGCTACTTCATCATCACTTACATCATCAAGATGTGCTCCTCTCCTCTAGGCTATCTCCATAGCATCTAATTTGGTTGTAATTTATCTTAACTAATCCAATATAGCATCATCGACATTTCTTCTACCACAAACCATCTTTACGAATCAAGTTCCTGCAAGATCGTAACCCTCTACAAGTTATAGGTCAAATTTGTAGATCTTCCAACCTACAACCAAATAAAAATTAGGGTTCTACATGATCCAATATTCACAAGGATGAACCTCATGCTCTAATACCACTTAATGCAAGGAAGGATGGGGAAAACTAGGGCCAATGGCACACCTAGCTCTCTGAACCACCCTGCAAGAGTTAACCCAACATAAGCAAACATGAAGAATAAAAACAAAAGGAGGAAGAAGAGTGAAATGATTTTATTGATTCATTAAAATATCTTCATACATGCCCAACTATAAGGCCTTCTGGGTTACAAACACATACAAATACATTCACATTCAAAGATCCAACAATAAATTCGTAGTTTCTAGTTTTGCTCTGTAATCCTTTCTCCAACTTCCTAATTTGCCTAGTTCTAAGCCTAAAAAATCTATTCATACTAGCAAAAATGGCTTATTTATCATTGTAGAACATAAAGAAGCCACGAGTCAGCTCTTAGCAAATATTAAATGAAAATAAACCAAAATTAAATACACAAGTCAACTTGCATTAGCGATTAACTATTTTGAAATCAATGTCCAAGAAAAATCGAGATATCTCTTCGCTTCGATTGAGTTAGAACTCATGCTTCAAAATGTGGTAGATATCTAGGCCCTCTAAAATCCATTAAGTGCACAAGGTCTGATTCATTAAGAAAAAGTGCACATCCATTTTGAAAGTCAGGCACAGGAAACTGTTGCTCAGGACTGGCAAAAATTGATGTTCTAGGAGAATTGCTATATCTCTCAAACTATAAGGAGTTAGAACTTGCACTTTGGAAATAGATAGTACTCTAGTACCTATTGAATCCCTACAGTTTACAGATCTTTATTAATTTTTGAAAATTAGTTACACGATTTGCAACAAGCACCCAAAAATCAAAAAATGCAGTTTTAGCAGAACTTAGTTTCAGCAACAGACTAAAAACTAAAAACATGTAGGATAGAAATGCAACCCAGGATGCTCTTGTATCACCCCTCCACTTTATTAAATTCTCTAATCCTATGATTGAGTTGAATCTAATTTAATTTAATCCTAATCCTATCCTAAAACCTAGTCTGCACCCATCACTCTCATCCTTCTAAGCCTACCCATTAATTAATCCCACATAATTATCCTAAACCTCTTTAAATCACCTTTTTAGCTCCTAAGTTTTTGCTCACACATGTGTGAGGATCTCACGATCTAAAAAATCTTCCACTTCTCTTACACCTCTTACATCTCTTACACCTTTGTCCCCCACTCCTTCCCCTAAGGTACCTTGAGCCTCTCAACCCTAAAGGCTAGGATTCCACATAGATGCCACCTCCTCAAGGCCTCTCTCAAACATATAAATAGAGCCCTTGTCTCAAGTATTTTTCATCTCCCTCATTTGTATTGTTATTATGCTAGTTTAGAGTTAGAGCTTTCTAGTGGTTTTGGAGATTTGCATGTTACTAACCCATTTTGGTAGATGTTAGATTTATTGTACTTATGCTTGCATCTCATATTAGCTTATCATTTTTGGTTTGGTTCTTTGCATTTCCATCTCACATCTTAGAATCTTTTGAGGATTGGCTCACTCATAGCCATTTCTTGAAGATATTCTCCATTAATTTAGTCTAGATTCACTCATTTCATTTTTCATATCATTTATCAATTAAGGGATTCAATAGTTGTGTTTGGGGAGAGAACACTCACACACCTCCAATCTAAAGCACACCAACAATGCCTCTCATGGGCACCCTTGTTGAGTTGCTTTGAGGTTGCATGAGGATTGTGGTTGCATGAGTTGTAAAACTTAAGCATAGTGTTAGTTGCATTTTACTTTATTTTGAATATTTGATATATGTATGCAACTAACATTTTCTTGTTTATGCGTGCTCTTGATAGGTTAGGTTTTCTTGTATATATTTTGGCACACCTAGTGGGACCGATGTCCCTTTTCTATTATTAGATTCGCTCAAAAACTTGACTTTTTTCTATACAAAACCACACACTATCATCTCCATTAGGATGCAATGTTGTCTGTACAGACATTTCATCATCTTTTTAGATCATCGTCTTTGCATTTTCACATTTTTGTTAGACTCAACCCACAAAAAATTTCCAAAAAAAATTTGATTTTTTTTGTTCTTTCGTCTTCGCAGTTTGGCATCTATTATTTTTTTGGAAAAAATTCTATACTTTTGTCTTTTTTGTTTCCCCATTTCCAAGTTATATTCTGTCATCTTCATAGTTTCATTACTTTGTTGTCTGGGTTGTGGGTGGCTAAAAACTAGTCATTTTATAAATTGTCATCTCCATAGTTTTCATACTCTGTCATCTCTAATTTTTGGCGTCTGTGATCCTATCTTGTCGTCTGTGATCTACGAATGTAAGTAACACGTATATCATAATTTCTTTTTATTCTGTCATCTATGTTTTTGTTGTTGTTTCTGTGCTTTGTCATCTCTGCCTACATTCTATCATCTGTGATTTTTATAATAATAATAATAAAAGAGTATAAATCAAAATTTGAATTTTTATGACTTTGTAGGATTGGAGTCATTCTAAGATTATTTATGTATAGAAAAATAACAAAAAAAATTTAAAATAAATTTTTCCATAGTTAGCTTCATTTGTTGAAGCTAATCAACTTGTTTATTGTAGCATTGTAGATGAGAGCATTTTAGAAACACCTAACCATATTTTCTTGCAAGTTTTTCTTAATAGTTTATTGCTCTTGGGAATAAACTAGAATACTTAATCATTTTTCTTTGAATGAATATTGCACTTAATGAGATAAATCAAACACACTCTTGAATGACTAAAACTTAAAACGAGCAAATCCAGTATTGGTGTACTCAATTGAATAAACCTTTCATTTGGATGAATGTTGTTAAAACACAATCTTGAATGCCTTAGGAAATTCACCAACATTTTTTGGAATGAATTCTTAGAAGTCAAATACACTCTTGAATGCATAAATGTCAAAGAACAATGCTATGATACACATTTTAATTTGGTCTAAAATGAATATCATCAAATCTTGAATGCTTAAGGATCAAAGGACATTGTAATGAACCTTTGGATTTGGTGCTTAAAACAAACATTCACTCAATCTTGAATGCATAAAGGAATTTGTTCTATCCCTATCAAATTTATTATGTTGACAATGCTTGATTTACTTATGTTGGCAAATCTTCAATTTTATTATGTTGACAATGCTATGAACTTGGAAAGAACATTGTATGCTATAAACATGAGTGTCTTCAAAAGTAGATAGAAAACTTAAAGCTTCATTGAAAAAAAACAAGTATCTTTTAAACCCAAGATCACTTACGTATTCAATCCTCTCATGCCTTTGGGTGATCTTGAGTGCACAAGAAATATGTGGTCTTGTTTTAAATTTTTTTAGGAGGTTTTCTTGGGGATTTCATCATCCCTTGGGATGACCTCAACTCTAGCATTCTAGTGGAGTATAAATATCAGGAGGTGAATCAAAAGACACCTTTCTTGGAAGTAAAATCTTGTGACTCTTGGCTAAGCCCCAAAGAACTTTATACCTTTAGGAAGTGAAGGCGGAGATTTGGGTTACCGTTTCCTCCTGACTATGTGACATTATTTTCTTTCATCTATAAATTTGGCCCTCACATACCTTGCATATGTTAAGGACACCACTAGCTGACCTTTTATATCCTAGTCAAAACCTTATAGGATTGTTGGTGTATTTGATGTGCTAAGTGTTCAAAAATCTCCCCATTTGAAGGGGACACATCTAAGATTTTCTTGTATATATTTCATTGTATGCATGTTATGTTTCAAAAGATCCAAAAACATCATAAAAATTCAAAATCCAAAAACATTTCAAAATAACAAAATAACAAAAAGAAGCTCTTATTTTCCACATCACTTTTTCTATCCATAAAATTCATTGCAATTATACCTATCATATCTTAATCATTTAAATCATTCCTCAAAATCTCAAATCTTCTTAATCATTACCTCATTTCCTTAATCATTCAATCAAATCCGTAATCTTCATCCTAGTCATGGTTGATAATCCACATCAAGTCCCAATTTCTTTAGCCAATATCATAATTCATCCTTAATCCAATCCTTCAAATCATCATCATTCTAATCCAACCCCTTGCCAAATTAATTCTTTTCTAATCAATTCCTAAGTCAATCCATTTACATCTTCATCCAAAATCAATCAATCTTTCTTCATCTATTCAAATATTCTTCTAAGTCAATTTTCATAAAATCTTCTACTTTGGACTTAGGAACACCATCATAATCCTTGGACTTTAATCCTAGTTATCTTGAATGACCCAAATCTTATCAAGGTTATCTCAAACCTTCATCAACATCAAATCAAATCCAATCAATATCAAGTCAAATCTAATCAATATCAAGTCAAATCCAATTCAAATCAAGTCAACACAAAGTCCAAAATTGCTCCTAGTCCCAAGTTCATATTTCGTCCATCATCAAATCTTTCATCGCCCCTCATCTAAGTTCTATGGATAAAAAATGACTTAATCAAATGGTTGAAGATATTTAAAGGCAATATAGAGTTATACCTCCCATTCAACCTACATATCAAATCAACCCTCAAAACTTCATATCTAATTCTAATACATCTCATGTTCATTATTCTTCTACCTTTGACAAGGGAAATACACCTCATTATCATTCAACCACATACAATTCTGTTCATGGCCCGCATGATTCCTCAAACAGAAATGCCATTGCTAAAGAAATTGAGGAACTCAAGAATTTTATCTTAAGCCTAAATAATCAAAAGTCAAAGTCTACCTTCCATGATATATGTCCTTTTCCCCCATGTTTTTGAAGTCCATCATCCTCATGTCCCATCCAACTTGAATCATTCATGTAATTCCCCATGCTTTAAGGTTAATGTCCAAAAACATCATCTCAATCCCCTACCCATACCTCCACCTCCACACAATCCTAATCCTCCAAAATCAGCATCATCGCCACCTTGTAATAGGTTTATCTCAGTAGAAACCTTGTCTAAGTATAAAAACAAAAATAAAGTGATCCAACCACCCAAAGTCATAAACGCAATTCCATCTCCATACCTTCCTCCAAAGCATGCCATTACAGATTCCTCTTCTCCTCTAGATCTGAGCATTTCTCCATCCCATTACTCCCTTATCTCTCTAGACACATTTATCCCTCTTATTCCATCTCATGAACCCCTTCCTAATCAAGATCAAGACATTCCATGTACCACACAAATTACTAATTCTGTTCGATCTCAAGAGTTAGCATCCATAGATTCTCCACCTTATGAAGATGTTCCTTCTACATAATCCACTAGCTCTCCTCCATGTCAAGATCAAATCACTCCATATCATGGTTCCATTCCATCCACTCCATTATATGATCCCATTCTACTAGATGATCCAATATTTCCTTCCATCCCACAACATGATCCCCCTTTAAGTCACGATCAAAGTACCCCTTCATTTTCATTTCATGATCCCAATCAATATCAAGATCCTATTATCCCTCATAATCCTAATCCTCCACATGATCCTATGACCCCTATCCAATCCACTCATGAACCCCATGTACATGGATTCACATCTTGCATTGAAAATGATAAGTATCCATTTGAAGAAATAATTTCTGAAGATGTTGGCACACCTTCCACTCCTTCCAAACCTTAAATTCCTCCATTGAAACTTAAATGTTCTTATCATCCATATTCCAAGTCCATTTTGGGACCTTATATCCATAATCTTCTTCCTTCCTCATTTTCATCCATTTTGGGTCCTTACATTCCAAAGACAAACCCTTCATTCCTTCCATCCATTTTGGGTCCTTACATACATCCATCCATCATATCCATGTTTTCCACTTCATCCCCTCATATACCTATTAAAGATCAACAAGGGCACATATCCTTGAATTCCTTCCAATGTTCATCATCCATAAGCTCTCCATCCCATTTTCCCTCATGCTATCATACCATGGCCAATGTGGTGCAAGAGCACCCACATAAAGTATTTAGGTCAAGTTTTATGCACGTGCTGACTCAAGAAATTTATTCTAATTTTGTCATTAGGATAAAATATTTTCTTGGAATTTGTTTAGATCATTGTGGGGTCATTATTTCCCATTCTATATGAATCTAGAGTATTCTATAGACTATTTTTCCTATTTTGTAATAATCTAGAATTTTTTTTAGATCATCTTAGCAAGTATAAATAGAGTTTTAGGTTTAGGTTTAGGTTTAGGGAAGTCTTTGGAATATTAAATTATGGGAGAAGAAATCTGTAGGAAAGCAAATGTATTTACTATTCATTTGAAGAATTAATTAAGAAGAAATTTTAATATATATTTCTTTCTGGTGCTGGTTCCTTTTTGATATTGCTTCCGTTGAATTTATCTCTACATAATTTTTGGTATTAGAGCTTGGGGAAAGCTCCTAAGGAAATTATATTTTATGTTTGGATTAGAGTCATAAGCTGAAACATGAAACATGGTCACCAATTCTGAATTGGCAAAGAAGATGCAAGAACATGAGAAAATCAATAAGTGGTTATTAGATGAATTTGAGAAGATGAAGGGCCGGATGGAAAAGAAAGCAAAGGTTTCCTTAGAGCAAGAGGAAGAAGGGGAAGAAGAGGATACCCCTAAGCAGGAGGTGGTTAACTTACTTGCAGACCAAAGATACTTTATAGAAGCTCTTGAAAGAGTTGGTAAGAAGGATGCCAAAGGTGACCTACCCATCTTCTTAGGAAAGATGGATGCTGATGCTATTGTGGATTGGATAGAAGCCTTGAACAACCATTTTGAATGTGAAAATATAGTAGAGAAGGATAAGGTAAAAATTGCCAAGTCAAAGTTGAAGGGACCGGCCCTTGGTGGAATTTCATTCAAGGAGAAAGGGTCAAAGAAGGTAAGAACATGATAACTTCATGGGAAATGATGTGTGCCAAGGTGAGAGAAACATACTTACCCGAGGATTATGAAATCCAACTTCATCGAAGGAGACAAAGTTTAAGAAAAAAGGAACTAGATCTCACTACCTATACTAAAGAATTCCAAAAAATAAGCATGAGGGCAAAGCAGAGTGAATGTGAAAGTGTAAATGTTGCTAGATATCTCAATGGATTGAGGTTGAACATTTAAGAAGAAATTAATTTATTATATCCAGATACAATACATAAATCTTATCAACTAGCATTGAAGGTGGAAGCCAAATTGAAAAGAAGGCAAGAATAAAATAGTAGAGGAAGAGGAAGAAATCAAAGGGGAAGAGGAAATTTCCAAGGAAGAGGACAAAACCAGGAAGATCATAAGGAGATAAAGAAAGAAACTAGTCAAAGTGAAGGAAATTTTAGAGGTAACTTCAAAGGTAGAAGAGGAAATTCAAGAGGTGGATTTGGTGGCAGAAGGGTGAGTCCAATTGTTTGTTTCAATTGTAATAAAGAGGGACATTATGCATCTAGGTGTCCAAATAGAGCTAGTTCAAGTTCACAAGGTGAAAGAAGAACACATTTGGTACAAGATGATGAATACCAAGAGAAGAAGATGGCTGACTCAAATAGTGTACTTGAAAGAGGAGAAATTTTAATGATGAGAAGAACACTTTTGAAAGTGCTTACTACCATGGAACCACCACAAAGGAAAACTATCTTTAGGACTGCTTGCAAATCTAGAGGTAAGGTATGTAAATTCATTATTGATTTAGGATCTACTAAGAATTTAGTTTCTCTTGAGATGGTTGAGAAGTTAAAATGTAGGAGAATACCTCATCCTTTTTCTTATAAGGTTTCATGGCTAACAAAGGGTCAACAAACTCTCGTAAATGAGCAAGCATGGGTTGATTTTTAGATTAGAAAGTATAAGGACATAATTTTGTGTGATATTGTTGACATGGATGCATGCCACCTATTATTTGGTAGGCCCTAGTAGTATGATTTGTAGGCACAACATGATGGAAAACTCAATATATACACCATCAAGAAGGATGGAAAGGTGATTAGATTGATTCCATTTGTTGATCATGAGGAAGTGGAAGAAAATAAAGAGAGGGAAGCCAAAATTATGATGGTTGATAAAAATGAATTCTTACAAGACATGAAGGATGAACCTAAGCCTTGTTTTCTTTTGATGCCTAACCCACAACCACAAGAACCCATTGGAAATGACAGAAAGGAGGCTGAAATAAAGAAGGCAATTCCTAATGAAGTGAAAGTACTGTTGGATAAATATGAAGGTATTATTTTAGAAGGTATGCCAAAATCTTTACCACCTATGTGAGACATTAGTCATTGTATTGATTTCATTCCTAGAGCTACTTTACCCAATAAGGCTACATACAAGATGACACCACAACAAACTAAAGAGATTGCTAGACAAGTAAAGGAATTACTTGATTCTGGCTTGATTACGAAAAGCTTAAGCCCATGTGCTATACTTGCTATTTTGGCACCCAAGAAGGAAGGAACCTAGAGGTTGTGCATTGATTCTAGAGCCATTAATAAGATTACAATCAGATATAGGTTTCCAATGCTAAGAATTGAAGATTTGCTTGATTGTTTGGGAGGTGCAAAGTATTTCTCCAAGATTGACTTAAAAAGTGGGTACCGTCAAATAAGCATAAGAGCTGGAGATGAGTGGAAGACAACATTCAAAACCAATGATGGATTATATGAATGGAAGGTAATGCCATTTGGACTCTCTAATGCTCCTAGTACCTTCATGAGACTTATGAATGGAATACTCAAAGATTTCAATGGCAAGTTTGTCATAGTATATTTAGATGACATATTAATTTTTAGCAAGAAAAAGGAAGAACACCTAGAGCACATTGATATGGTTTTGAGAAGACTTCATGAGGAGAAATTAGTAATAAATTTGGAAAAGTGTTTACTTATGCAAGAGGAGCTATCATATCTAGGTTTTGTGATCTCCCAAGGTAGCTTGAAGATGGATAAAGAAAAGGTAAGTGATATGCTATCCTGGCCACCCCTGAGAAAAATTGGAGATGTTAGAAGCTTTCATGGTCTTGCCACATTTTATAGGAAATTCATAAGAAATTTCAGTCATATATGTGCTCCTATGTTAGAAACTATTAAAGGAGGAAAGAAGTGTAAGTTTGCATGGAGTCAATCAGCAAATGAAGCTTTTGAATTACTTAAGAAAAAGGTTAGTGAGCAACCAATTCTTTCTTTACCTAATTTTAACAAGGTTTTCCAAGTAGAATGTGATGCTAGCAAGGTTTCTATAGGAGTAGTTCTTAGTCAAGAAGGAAAACTAGTTGCTTTCTCAAGTGAAAAACTCAATGAAGCCAAGTAGAAATATTCTTCCTATGACCTAGAAATGTATGCATTGGTTCAAGCTCTCAAAAGGTGGAGACACTACTTGTTGCCAAAGGAGTTTGTTTGTATACTAATAACCAAGCACTTAGTTTTCTGAATAGCTAAGACAAATTAAGTCATAGGCACATGAAATGGATGGAGTACTTATAGGCATATACCTTCACCATCAAGCATAAGAAGGGCATATCAAACAAGGTTGCTGATGCTCTTAGTAGAAGGAATTTGACTGTCTCCCAGATATAGCTAGAAAGTGTGGGAATTGAAGCACTCAAGGACATGTATGTAGTGGATCCAAATTTTGGTGACATCTACAAGGTATGTATGGAGTTTGGTGAAAGGTACCATGTTGATTTTCTTGATTTTTTGATACAAGACAAAATTCTTTTCAAAGGAGGACAACTATGTGTACCCAGGTGCTCTATGAGAATAGACATTATCAAAGAGAAGCATAGTGGAACAATGGGTGGACATTTTGGTTTGGATTAAACCTTAGAATTGGTTAGAAGGTACTACTATTGGCCTAAACTTTAGACTGATGTTAGAAACTTTGTGGAAACATGTATGATTTGTCAAAGGGCCAAAGGAAGGACTACAAATGTAGGGCTTTATCAACCTTTGCCAATACCATCTAGACCCTGGGAAAGCATAATGATGGATTTTGCAATGGGGCTACCACGAACACAAAAGGGGCATGATAGTGTATTTTTTGTAGTAGATAGGTTCAGAAAAATGGCTCACTTCTTACCATGTAAGTCAACCAATGATGCTTCTCATATAACAAATCTCTTTTTCAAGGAAGTCATAAGGATTCACGGGCTACCTCCCAACATAGTTTTAGTTAGGGATGTGAAGTTTGTAGGACACTTTTGGAGAACTTTATGGAGGAAAATTGGAACCAATTTATCATTCTTATTAGCCTACCACCCTCAAACTGATGGCCAAACAGAGGCAGTTAATAGAACTTTGGGCAATTTATTAAGAGCACTCACAAGACAACATGCAGAAAAATGGGATGTAATCCTTTCCCAAGCTGAATTTTCATATAATGACTCCATCAATAGAAGTATAGGAAATTCACCATTTCAAGTGGTATATGGATATTATCCTAGAGGGATTTTTGAGTTAAGAGATATGAGTTCGCAACAACAAGTTAGTGCCCATGGAGAAGAATTTGCTATTGCCTTAAAATAAATCCATAATGAAGTCAAAGCACAACTCCAAAAAACCTCTAACAAGTATAAGAAGCATGCACATCAGAAATGAAGACACTTAGAATTTGAAGTGTGAGATTTAGTATGGGAAAATCTCAAGAAGGAGAGGCTACCAAAAGGTAAATCTACCAAACTTATGTTGAGAAAACTAGGTCCTTGTCAAATATTAAAGAAGTTTGGACCAAATGCTTATGAGATTCAATTGCCACCTAAGATTGGCATTTCTCCCATCTTCAATATAGCACACCTCACACCATTCAAAGCACCCATTGAATAAATTGATACAAGATAGATTACTGATACATAAGATATTCAACATCTACCATTTAAGAAGAGACCACAACTAGAAAGGATACTTGACACCAAAGTCATTAAGCAGAGAAGAGGAAAGGAATCCAAGCAATATTTGGTAAAACTCAAATGTTATTTAGATGTAGATGCTGTGTGGATGACTGAACAAGATATCAAGAAGTAAGGTACCACTCTACAAGAGCTCATCTCAAGTGGGCTTGAGATCAAATTTCTCGGGGATTATGGTGTAGGAGTACCCCCATAAAGTATTTAGGTCAAGTTTTAGGCACGTGTTGACTTGAGAAATTTATTTTGATTTTGGCATTAGGATAAGATCTTTTCTTGGAATTTGTTCAGATCATTGTGGGGTCATTCTTCCCCATTCTATATCAATCTAGATTATTCTATAGACTATTTTTCCTATTTTCTAATAATCTAGAATTTTTTCTAGACTGTCTTAGCAATTATAAATAGAGTTTTAGGTTTAGGTTTAGGTTTAGGGCAAGTCTTTGGAATATGAGATTATGAGAGAAGAAATTTGTAGGAGAGTAAATGTATTTACTATTTATTTGAAGAATTAATTAAGAAGAAATTTCAATATATATTTCTTGCTGGTGTTGGTTCCTTGTTGATATTGCTTCCATTGAATTTATCTCTGCATCACAATGGAAGCAAATTCAATGCCAAAGATAAAGTGAATGAAGCCAAAAATCTGCAAAAATCCAAGGATCAACATGTCCCCTCTAAAAGACATGTTCAAGATTAAAAAATATGATCCAAAACAAAATCAAAAGGCCACAAAGGTTAAAAAATAAAAAGTGCAAAAATTATGTGGGTTCCAAAGCTACTTAATGAAGCAATGAATCTGAAAGAAAGATTCCAAATGGCATCCAATTTTGCTAACTCAAAGGCTTCCTGATTCATAAATCCTCAAAAATTCCATTTTCCAAATCCATTTTGGGTCCCTATATTCCAAAATTCAACCTTTCTTCTACATATCCTTCAAGACTTCCTCCTTCCCATCACCCTTCAAGGTGTGTGTCAATTTTGATCTTTCCACCTCCTTCATCTACTCATTCACCAATTTTCCAACCCACCACTCCACCCCCTTAATCCAATTCTTTTTAAAAGTCCTTGACCTTCATTTACCAATCCATTCATCCTTCTTTTCACTATCCTACCAACATCTATAAGAAAATAGTCAAAATTCCTTGAAAATAAAAAAGAAAGAGAAATAAATATCAAGGTATACCATCCATCTATCTAGATGCTTGAGTCCTCACTTTATATCCATTGTCTTCCAAGTCCACTTATCCATCCATTCACATTTCCTCTTCTACTTGCACTCTACACTGGGGGCAAGCTCAATTCATATGGCATTGCCTTATATGTCTTCCATACTTCCATCTACCATTCATCATCCTTTACCATCTTTGATCTTGACTATCCTATTCCTTTCATCCCTTCATTTTTACTTTTCATATCCCTCCATTTTCCTACATATTTCCATCCACTTTCACATCTTTAATCTTGATATCCTATCCATATCTTGCATCCCATAGTCCTTTTCATGTTCATTTATTCCACCCTCCATCCATACTTCCATTCTTCTTTTATATGCCCTTGGTCTTGGTTATCCCATCCATTTCCTCCATTTCATGTTCCACATTTTATCCATATCCTTCATATCATTATCCATCTCATATTCATACCCTCCCTCCCATATCCCCTATCCATTCCACTTTTAGGCCTATGCTCATGATCAAAACTAGAGGCACAACTACAAATTTTCATAGATGCTTTGGAAATGTACATGCCTTCATGTCCTCCATACAATAGCCTTCATACCATATTTCCTTCACACCATCTTTCCATTTCCATGCATCCTTTCCCACCATATTTCCTTCCATTTTCATATCCTTGATCTGGGCATTTTAACTCCTTTGAAACATGGTCCTTAGCTCCCCATTGTCCTATACCAAATCCTTTGGTCCCCAATATTATTCCTCCATTTAGATATCCCCATCCTTTTCATCCATTTACCATTCCTTGGAACTCCCTTGTCACTGGTCCCAATCTAGTCTTTTTCATCAATTCAATAAATTCATTTCTATTCCCTTTTTCTAATCATTTCATACAAATTATTTTCCATAATCAATTACTTCTTTTTTCCATCTATTTGCATATACCTTGATCAAATTTCTAGTACTCCATTAAACAAACTTTCCTCTAGAGAACATTTATCACTTGCTCTCTTTCGCATTCCCCTTCCATTCTAATTCAATTCCTCCATTATCTTATCATATCTTATCCAAATTCATCTACTCTTATGACACTAACCTTCAACCCATGCAACTGAGCTTATCAAAATAGTGATTACAAAAAAACTTACACAAATTCACATTGAGACTAAATGATTTGAGAACCTTGTTCCTTTCACACCATTGCCAATGAACAATCACAAATATTTCAAGACATTTCAATCAAACAATCAATTTTTGCCTTACAAGATGCATCCTTCCTACACAGGCTTAACAAACTCACCATCCAGATAAAGTTCATGGAAAGAACTATGGATTGAATGACTACTTGGTCATAAGATCTTTTGTTGATTTTATCTTTGTATATTAGTGATAGTCTCCCCAACTATGCCTTGATCTTAAATATCTTGGTCTCATTTAAATGACTTAACCTAATTACACGTGTCATTTTATAGTATGATCTATTTTAATAACTCTTTAATGCATCTATGATGGTTTCAAGTTATGGTTATGCATTTCTCATTGGGGGCAATAGGTTAGCACACTTTCCACCAAGATCCCTGAAAAGACTTTGGGTGTGCCCAGATCTCTCCAGTGCGTATATGTCATTTAGTCCATCATGACTTTGAAATCTACATCTATTGTGTTGAGAGTCTAGTCCATGCAAAGGAATATTGTCATCTATGATACTATAGGATTTGATTCATAACTCCTCATGCAATATCAAACTAGGGTGTGCTCTCCCATATGAACAAAACTAAATCCCATGCATTCATGTAGTAAGGCTGCATTTAGATTAATCATTATCCAATTCACCCTACTTAATTCCACTCTTACCAACAAGTCATGTGAGGTAATCTTTTAAGCCTTTTTTTCTTTCCCTTTTCCTTCATGTGTCTATTTTCAATAAAATGGGGCAAAATATATTACTTTTTCATCCCATTTCCTCGAGGAGGCACCCTCCTCTCCTGTCGTCGCTACGACACAACTCCTAGGACTCTTATCCTCTCTTGGGCAACCTATATTTTCTTTTCTTTGATATAATATCATTCTGACATCGCATCAAAGGGGGGCAAAATGTAGATGCTTAAAATCATTCTAAACACTATATTAATTTATTTAATATTTTCTGTGACATTATAATTATTTATTTATTAATTAATTATATTTGTCACATTCTTCTACTTATTTAAATTAAATTTATTTAATTAAATAGGTTCATTTTCCTAATGTATTTAAATTTAATTTAAATACTTCCCATATAATGTATTAAATTCATTAATGCATAGTGCTCCATGAATCCCCTTTTATATAAATTATAATTTATTTAATCCCCTCCACTTTATTAAATTCTCTAATCTTATGATTAAGTCAAATTTTATTTAACTTAATCCTAATCCCATCCTAAAACCTAGTCTACAACCATCACTCTCATCCTTCTAAGCCTACCCATTAATTAATCCCACTTAATTATCCTAAACCTCTTTAAACCACCTTTTTAGCTCCTAAGTTTTTTCTCACACATGTGTGAGAAGCTCACGATCCAATAAAGCTTCACTTCTCTTACACCTCTTACACCTTTGTCCCCGACTTCTTCCCCCAAGGTACCTTGAGCCTCTCAACCATAAAGGTTAGATTTGACTTTTACATGGCTTTGTCCCTTAGTCCATGTGTCTTCCTTGTGGTACCTATGTGGATGCCACATAGATGCCACCTCCCCAAGGCCTCTCTCAAACCTATAAATAGAGCCCTTGTCTCAACCATTTTTCATCTCAATTGTTATCATGCTAGTTTAGAGTTAGAGCTTTCTAGTGGTTTTAGAGATTTGCATGTTACTAACCCCTTTTGGTAGATGTTAAATTTATTGCACTTATGCTTTCATCTCATATTATCTTATCATTTCTAGTTTGGTTCTTTGCATTTCCATCTCACATCTTAGAATCCTTTGAGGATTGGCTCACTCATAGCCATTTCTTGAAGATATCCTCAATTGATTTAGTCTAGATTCACTCATTTCATTTTGCATATCATTTATCAATCAAGGGATTCAATAGACATCCCTCCAATCTAAAGCACACCAACAAGGCCTCTCATGGGCACCCTTGTTGAGCTACTTTGAGGTTGCATGAGGAATTTTAATTTGTGGTTGCATGAGTTGTAAAACTCAAGCATAGTGTTGTATTTTTCTTTATTTTGAATATTTGATATACGTATGCAACTAAAGTTTTCTTGTTTACACATGCTCTAACAGGTTAGGTTTTCTCGTATACACTATGTCAACTTCAAATCAATACTCCAATCCATACATAGGTCATATCTTATTACAAGTTATCAAATCAATTTAACCATACCAAGAAAGGACTCTATGTTGGATGAGAGCATACTTCCACTTGATGTGTATTACTTCATATCAAAATAGATGCATATTCTTTAGTGAATTTCTAATTATAAGAACAAAACTCTTTGATATTACACTAGATAGAGGCAACACTATTATTGAAAAAAAACCCCAAAGATTTCCATTTTTAAAACCTTATTATGCTTCACAAAACTTTTAACTTCTTTGTAACATAAAGTACTTTCACTGTTTTATGATGTTAATGTTGAAACACACTTCAACAAGTGAAAACCTTTGGACCTCCTGGGTAGGCTCAATTTCACCTCATAATTTTCACCATGTATATGCAACTTACACACCCGTTTGAGTTCAAGTAATGACATTTTCCCATTCATGCTTGACCACCATATTTTATGAATTTTGAAAGTTACTTCTTGATGGGGAGAGCTAGGCCCCACAATGGGTTTGGGTAAAAAAATTCAAACTCAAGCACTTGACATTCTAATATGATCCATATAACTCAACATGCTGACATGATTCAAAATTGATCATTCAAAACATATTTTCCTTATCTCTTTAAACTATTCATTTTGTGTTGATAGTAGAATCTACCCTTAAAATATGACTGAATCAAACAATTAGGCCCTAAGATTTGACACATCTATTCTTTTTTCAACATACTCTTGCCCTTTCAAATTTTATCTCCTGATGATACTAGGGCCAAAAGTTAATAAATGTCAAAGTTAGCTCTTCTAAACTGTCTTGCAAATGAAACATGTCATAAAAAAAAATGACTTTGAAAGTCAGTCAAAAGACCACTTGGGGACCTAAGACCCATGGCATTAGTTCATTATCATATTGAGAATATAAGTTTGTGAATTGGGCTCATGATGAATAAAAAGGTAGATTTGGCAAGTGCGTGAATTTGGGTACTTGGAATTGTAGAACTAAACAACCTGTTAGAACATAGATTTTTGCAAACAGAATGAACTTCGAAAAGTGTGCAAATGGATTCACAAAAACTTGCAAATTGGCACACTTGAAGTATTTTTAGAGTAGAGCATAGTGATATAATCAGTTTAGTCTCACGTATCATAGTTTCAAAGTTATAGCATCCCAAATAGGGCTGCCAATTAATCTACACTTTTGGTTACAAGTAAAACTTTAGAAATTGCATTTGGAATCACATTTGAAAACTAGTCAAATGCATTTGTCATGGGCTCAAAATTGACACATAGAAAATATATGACTCCTAGAAAGTAATGGATAAAGAATATCTTCATTAGGGTCAATTTAATCAAATTTATAACTAGTCAAACATAGCTTCTGGTAAACTATCATAGAGGGCAACTAGCCAATTTTAACTTTTTGCAAATGGAATTAGCTTGGAAAACTCATCAAACAGATTCATCAAGGCTTCAAATTGCAAAATTATGATATATTTTATGACTATAATAATATGATATTACTATTTCTTAAATATTTTTAACGGGTTATAAAATATTCACTGTCAAATAGTGCTTCTCGAGTTTTTGAACAATGTGCATTAGCATGACAATAATGAACAACCAACTTTGAGGCATTCAAAATCTTGTCAAAACATATAGAAACGATTTGAAATTTGGAATATATGTTTTGTGATATGAATAATATACATTTAAAAAGTGGTAGGCCATAAAAATTTACCAAGTGCAAGATATTCGATTGCAAACTAGGCTTTTTGTCACTATTTGACACTTAGGCAAAAAATGCAGATTTGACAAATGCTCAAAATGAAACTTCACAAAATGACTCAAAGTAGAAACTTATCATTAAAAAAAACATGCATGTACTAAATGAAAGGTGCTAAACACTTGAGATACATCATAAGCTTCAAAATGATAGTCAGGTACATATGCATGAAAAATTCTTATAGGGGCTTGATTAGACTCAATTTTTAGAATGGTACTCAAAATCAGTGCTTCAATTTTGAGTCCCAATATACGTAATATACTCCTAATAGGATCAACATCCTTAACTAGATACTTTTTTTTTTGGATCATTTTGTGGGTACCATCTCCACCAAGGTTTTCCCTTGGCTAGGGTTTTCTTAGTTAACAACATATGGTGTTATGAGTTCTCTTTGTGTATGGTTATTTTTACTATTCAACATTGTTAGTTTAATTTCATATGAATGTTGTAAAGTATTTAAAAAATCTATTTTTAGGAGAAAGTTTGTAGAATATTGATTCAAACTCCTTAGTATTCCCTATTCTAATAGAAACCCAATTTGGGAAAAACCACCAGTAACATGTCACTAGTTTTTTCACTCTTCTGAAGTGAGCTCTATTAGGAGCCAACCATATTAAAGATTAAAAAACACACTATTAAATATGACATCATTTTAAAATGATTTAATCACCCTATTAGGAGTAGTCTTTTTAGAGTGTGTAAGAACATTCTATTAGAATTCTACCTTGATTAAAGTATTTACATATGACTATAAGGTCAACCTTGATTAAAGGATTTCAATATTGATACAATGGTTAGAAAGTAATAATAGGTTTGATCTGATAAATACAACTCACTTTACTAATACAGATCACAAATTTTGTTCATATGCTGATCCACTGACTATCATCCATTGTCATCTTTTTCTCTTATATGTTTGGCAACCCTCAAGAAAACATACTTTACCTCTTCACAACTCTTCTCAACCTTCTACTCAAATTCACCAATCAATAGCATCAACAACTACTCCAACCTTATTAAGTCTTCACCATCTTTGCCAATCTCTCCAAGTTTATCCCTTATACATCCTTAAATAGGTAATTCTAATGTTTTTCCTCTTAAACATAATCTTAAATCTTAGGGGTAGGTTAGATTCATTGAATCCTTCCATAATTTTGTCTCCTCTTTTATCTTCTAGAAACTTCTCTAAACTTCTCCTTGAATTCTTTCATAAAAATCTCAATCATAGTTTCCCTTAAATTAAATGATCCAACTCATCCATCCTTATATTCTAAATGCTTTACATATTCAAAGAAATCAACTATGTCAGTTGTAAATCATGATTTCCTTATAATCTTTCAAATGTTATCCCTTGGCCAACACAAAGTTCCTACACTTGGTCATCATTGAATTGATTGGTTGATACTAACTTTTTGGTTCAGCACATTTATTGTCAGTCAGTAAATACTAATGCTCAGTTGATGCTATATTTTTTTTGACTTATACTATCACTCGGTCAACTCTAGCATCTCTCAACTTAAACTTTAAGTTCCTTAATTTTTTGTTCTTTTTCTTGATCAAGACTATGCATTTGGTCATTCTTTGATCACTTCTTCTATGCTTAGTATTGTAGGACCAAAAAATGGGCTAAATGCATAACATACTATGAGAAATCACAAACTCAATCAACATATGTTAGCACCCACTAGTCTACCATGAAAGCCAAACTAATAAAGAAAGCAATAGAAACCCCCTCTTTCATTTGTAGCTCCCATGTCCTTCTTTCTTCTCTAAATGATTGTAGCTCCAAATTGCCTATAAGGCACACAAAATTGAAGCAAAGTCTATGATAATGGTGATAATGCTATGAGAATACTAGAAGTTTTGATTTTAATGTGAGAGCAAGAGTGCAAAAGATGTGAAAAGCTATGGACCTAAAATGAAAGAAAGAGTGCTCATTTTATAATCAACACTCAAGGTGAGAGCATTGGATTTGTCACCTTGGATATGCGATGTGGAAAGAGATTACTTTGAGGATCCATGATGCATATGACAAAAGATGCCTAATATAGGATTCTATGACGCATGGAAGTCAAACTTGACTTAATGTGGAAGAGAATCTATGACGCATCATAAGACACCTCAAGCCAACTTAAAGCCAAGAATCTATGACAAATGAAGCCAAATATGGACATGCATAAGAGAATAAGAATATTTCATTATTATATATTTTATCCAAGTGACAAAGGAGAATCCATGAGGTGTCATACCCAAGTTTCATGATGATATCAATATTTTGTAGAATATTTGAATTAAAAATCCTTTATTCCACAAAATATAAATTAGTAAAAAATGGAATTAATGATGGAAAATGTGACTTAGGAAATTGTGAATTTCCATGGTTTGCAGATGATGAATCAATTAATTAATATAATTAATTAATTAAGGATGATAATTAGGAAGAATAATTAGTAAGAAGAATAGGATTAAATTATGGGTTATTTAATCCTATAGAGAGAATTAGTAGATGATTGGCCAAAATTGATTAAATAAATGCGACAATACCCTTTGATGAAAATGTGATGATGATATAGATCGAATAGGATGATGACAAGTAGACCAAAGCCATGGTCATATTGATTGATTGAAATTGATAACATGCCAAGGACACATGACATGAATTGATTGATATGTAACATTTAACCGACATTGTAAATGCTACAAGATCAAAATTGATTGAAAAGGTTTGATCATAATAACATTGACAGACATAGTCAATATTATTAAAATGGTTGATAATGCCATGATATAACATTGAAAGCCTCAACAACATCAAAGATTGGACGACATGAATGATAGTTTGACTTAGCACTAAGAACCATGATAGTACTAAGGTCAAATTAATAGATTTCCAAGGCACTAAAAGCCACAATAATGCCCAGGATTGGATAGATGATGATTTTTTTGGGATGTTTGATATGTTTTATGATGATTATGATTGATTTTGGGTGATTATAGGTTGATTTGAAATGGTTTTGAGTTGGTTTGATATGATTTTGAAATGACATGAAATTGATGTGAAAGAGGATAAAAATGATAAAGTATGATCAATTTGGCCAAAAGATCAGAGTTATTAGAATGAGAAAATGGGATGAATTAGTATGGAAGAAATGATGAAACTATAGATGCAAACCATTTTTGAGCATCTACATTTTGCCCCTCTTTGATACAATGTGATTTAGAGCATTGTGTCAAAGAATGCTAACAAACTATCCATAAAAGCATGCCCCAACAATGTGGTATATATTTATGACTACTCAAGAAATTGACCAAGATAGGCATATGATAGGTCAATTTTATCAATAATGAGAAAACAAAGCCATATCAACTGATGGATCGAAAATCAGAGTTAAAACATGAAAGTTATGGGCTCCAGAGTGAAAAAGGGCATCAGGACCAACACAAAAAGGACCTCATGCACATCCATCTAGGAAATTTTTTTTTATAAAAGGGATTTGAGAGGGTTTTGAAGGTCATTTTCACTCTCTCATTTGGAAGAAAAGAGCTTTGGAGCAAGGAGAATGGATTGATTACCGAGGGAGCAACATCGTGGTGAATGGACCTTTTGACAATGGGCAAATGTTGGACCTCCGGTGAGTACATCGAAGCCATATTTGTAATTTTTATGCTTTTTCATGATTTTTACTGATTTTCCATGCTTTCTCCTACTTTTTTCCATTTTCTAGGCACTTAGGAATCTGTTAGGGGGGAACGAGGGTCAAACGGGGGTCCTAGGGCCAGGTGGGGCATTCAAATGCCCCAAATGCACCCAAAAAATAGCCAAATGAATCTTGTATGTAGTTGGCATTCCAAAGTACATCCTAGATGTAGTTGGCATGGCCAAGTGTGTCCATGATGCAGTTGGGAACCCCAACTGTGCCCCAGGATGCGCTAGGGCTCCGATTGGGATCCGGATGGTCCCAGATTGAGTTGAAACTTGGCAAAGGCTAGCATGACCATAGGGTATGTTAGAAACATGATAAAATATAGTTAATGGTGGTCGAAATTCTTAGAATTTGGTCAAACTTAGGGCAGATGAGGTCAAACTTGGGTAGATATCAATAGAGAGTCGTGCAAAGGGCCTAAAAGGGTGCAAACGGACTCAGAATGACTCAAAACTTGGACCACATGCTCAAAACCCTAGGAAGATTTGAAAACTTAGCTTAACTAAGGCTAGGATAGTTGGAAAGTCAAACTTAGTCAAACTTATCTTAGATGGAGGAAAAAGGCTGACAGATGGATAGGGATAGGGTCAAAATGATGCAAACAAGCTCAAAATGACCCAAAACTTGGGAAACATGTTCAAAACCCTAGAAAGAGTTCAAACCATAGGAGGTTGACATAGGCTATATGATTATGTAGGAGGAGCTACCCCTATTACAAATAAGGGGACATAGGCCACAGAGCCTTGCGCTAAATCATTAAATGACACTTGGTGAATGGGGGATACTGGTTGGGTTGGGATTATATCATGTTACTTTAATGCCAAAGGTGAGGGGGAACAGGGCTTTGCTGACAGGCACTCAGAGACTAGTTCATTCCACCTATTGAATGGGGAGGCAACTGTGACACTAGAGGATGTATAGTGCATCCTTAAGAATACTATCCATGGAGAGTTAGTAGTGTATGACCTAGCTAGAGGATGCATGACACTACACTGCTTATTTGGATGCAGAGATGCAAAGTTAGGGTTTCACAACTATGAGATCAGGTGGGACTTGTTAGTGTCATGCCATGAGTGGTTAACAACTATGATCTGCTGGGTCATCAGTGGATTGCGAATACCTAATAGATGGGGACATGGATTCCCAGTTGGATGGGGCCAAGTACTTAAGTAGATGATTATGGAGGGAATTATGTTTGCTTAGGGCCCATGCATGCTGGGGATGCTATATTATTATCTACATCAGGTAGTGTATAGAGGGGGACTATTCTTTAGCACTAGTGGCACATTGTTATAGATATGGACCTATGAGCATATTGTAGTATTTAGGCCTCTAGTAGAGTGAGTGTTGGTGGATGATATGCCATAAGCTTACAATTATAGAGGTGTACTAACCCGAGGACCATTGGGATATGCGAGATACTTTCACCATCAGATAGACATGATGACACAGTTCACATGGAGACCATATAAAGATTGCCTTGGATGGGATGATGATGACATCCACTTACCATACTATAGGAAGGAGCGCTACCTCATAGGGTGCATAGTGATTAGTCACCTGGTTATAGAGATGTATCTACCAGAGCAAGTACGAAGATAGTTTGGGGAGACACAAGATGTACCTACAGGGTTAGCATTATTTTCCAGATCTAGAGTAGAGGTGTGAGAGTGGGGACCACCCATTAGGACATAGGTAGCATATGCACAATTAGTAGAGTTATAGCTGACACTATGGGGGTCAACAATAGATATAGTGGATGCAGATATGACAATAGCGTATGATAGGTGGTTTGCACAACATTGACTAAGACCTTTGATAGATCCAACAATATGAGTACCTCAAGGGAGGCCATAGGATGAGGATGATGATGAGGAGGAGGAGGATGGGGGAGAGGATGAAGAGAGATTTTATGATGGCAATGATGAGGAGGGGGAGGATGAGGAAGGAGATGATATTGAGGATGATGAAGGGGGGGATGATGAGGGGGGAGATGAGGATGATGAAGATGATTTGGAGGATGATGAGGGTGATGATGATGAGGATGTTGAGGGAGAGGATGATAGAGATGATGATGAGGAGGGTGGAGGGAGTGGGGGTGGGGGATGGTGGTGGAGATGGTGATGAGGGGGAGGATGAGGACTATTGGGAGGCTAGGGGTGAAACTACAATGGATGTGGAGGAGGATCCAGTGGAGGACATCGGGAGAGCATTAGTGCTAGTAGAGGTAGGGCCTAGCCAAGTAGAGTTGATGAAGGTGATTAGAGGGCTATAGATGCAGTTGGATCAGGTTGTGGTAGAGAGGGATGCTATGGTGGGAGAGAGGGATGTAGTTACATTAGAGAGAGATCAGGTGAGGGCTGAGAGAGATGCAATAGTCCACAGGGTAGAGATAACTGAGTAGGAGTCTTAGGGGTTCATTAGTAGCATCAGAGATGAAAAATTCCAAGTTTTAGTGATGATGATGAGCAAGGCACACATGGAGGCATAGTACTAGCAAGATCAGTATGAGAGAGTGGTGCCATTGGGGCAGAGAGTAGAGAATTTTTGTGCATCAAGATCTCATTCCCATAGGAGACAGAGGACACAGAGCAGTGCAAGAGTGATGGGGCCTATGAGGCCACCACAAAGAGTAGAGGGATCATCCTCGAGGCTAGATAGAGGCTGCAAGGCTAGGGACAACACGAGATGATACTAACAGACTCACATATAGAGGGGCCTCTCTATGTTGCTTTTTGGTTTCTATTATGTTCTTTCATGGTTCACGCCTACAGGCATTTAGTATTGATGTAAACCATGGTCATGTACTCTGACACTTTTGTGAGACATTTATGAGATGTACTTATGTTATGATGACTATATGAGATGAATTATGCATATGCTTTAGATGTTTTATATGGATTTATTTATGCTTTTTTGTGTGGACTTATATATGATGACATCATGTTTTGATTTATCACATGTTATGCATAGGAAATGCCATCTTTTATTTTTGCCACTTTTTTTTCTCATGAATGAATTCCTAATGCAATGCGAATGATAAGGAATGAATGTAAATAAAATGAAATGAATAAAAATGAAATGTAAAATGATAGGGAATGAATGCAAATGAAATGTAAAATGGATGCAAATGAAATGTGAATATAATATAAATGCCATGTTTATTGCTTTGGATTATTTTGGACTTTGGACATATGCAAGAATGTAGGATGACAATGCTTTTTGTGTATAAGAGTACGAGACCAAGGCAATGAATGAAGGAGATGCAAAAGATAGAGGAGATGAGATGAAGAATTGTTAGTATGATGAGAAGACTTTTTCTTTTGTATAGTGCACTATATGTCAAATAGAGTTGTATTTTGATATGGAAAATAGATTGCAACGTATCATGGCAAAAAGGGCCAGAGCGCAAATGCAAGCCTTTTGTATAAACAAGCACGATGCAGACAGAAAATGACCTTGTCCCTCTTGAGGCATATGCACATGCCCCAGACTCAAAAAGGTACATTGTAATAGAAAGAAATAGAAAAAGATGACCATGAACCATCATGGCCACTCTCATAGATTAGTTTATATCATTGAGTAGCATAGGAACATGATCAAAGAAAGACAAAGCAAAAAATAAATCACTCATTAAACAGTGTGAGCCAATAGCTATTCTTGTCCATTATTACTTGCTTCTTAGTGTTTTACGTCATTAGATAGTGTTTGAGAGATTGATCATGTGATGGTTGTGATTGTGGATTCAATTTATAGGTTCATAGTGACATGTTGGATTGACTGTTGGTTCATGTTGCTCAGATAGTGTGATTGTCATTGTAGTGTAGTGCTTTGAGTTTCAGTATGCAAAGTGCAAGTGTTCATGCAAAAGGGGTGGTTATTCACAATGAATATTTAAAGGGTTTATTGCAGATTTTTGATGGGTTTTGTGATTTTTAAAATTTTTGGGGATATTTGATATTTTTGTGTGACTGGTTTCTTTAGGACATTTTATGATTTTTAGGTTTTACTTCAGGACATTTTCTGATTTTTAGTGATTTTTTCAAGACATTTTATGATTTTTAGTGATTTTTTTTTAGGGCATTTTATGATTTTTAGTGCTTTTTTCAGGGCATTTTATGATTTTTAGTATTTTTCCAAGATCATATTCGAATGTTTAGGATTTTTTCAGGATCGTATTCAAATTTTTAGGATTTTTTTAGGATCGCAAAAGCATATACAATTGTTAGCTCCAATTTGTTATGCAATAGGTCCAATGGATAAAAAGTTCTTATGGATATGCCCCCAGTTCAAGGTCAAACTCATGCACCATGTAGGTAATATGACCCTAGACAAGATGAAAACTATGTACAAAGGCCAATGATAGGGTGTGTGTAGACTAGTGATGCTTTAAGTAAGATAACAATGGATATCAACAAGTTCGTGAGCCATGGTCAAGGAGCCAAGGATGTCTTGCAATATAATAGGTATGATCAGGGAATGACAAAGGGGAAAAAACTAGATTGACTCCCGATAGATGGAGGAGCAATAACTGATTACACATGGTGCCTATTTGCTAGGTTTTCACCATGGTACTTGCCCAAAGTGTCTGTTTGCTAGGTTTTCAATTTTGGATAGAATTCTTCTCTTGAATCAAATTTTTGTGCCAAGATGCCTATTTGGTAGGTTTTCATCAAGGCATCCATTTTTTCAAGACTTTTTTCACTTTTTTCTTTTTTTTTTTTAGGACTTTTTGCTATTTTTTAATATTTTTTTAGGACTTTTTGATAGAATCAAGTGTAGTACTTGTGAAGATGCATGTTGTTGATGGACATGGGCAATGATTCACCCTTTGGAGTCACAAGCTAATATACTCTAGACCCAAATGATGCAGTAACTACATAAGGTCCTTCCCAATTTGGCTGAAATTTGCCTTGTTTTTCTCTATGCTGCTAAGCCTTGTAGTTCATCTTTAGGACCAGATCACTAACCTCAAAATGACAATCTCAAACTTTCCTTTTATAGCTCCATTTGAGTTATTTTTTCTAATCTTTCAAATCTATCAAGGCAACTTGTCTCTGTTCATCAAGCATTTTTAGCTCATGGAGTCTAGATATTTGATTGTTTTCATCATCAACAACATCTTGTAGGGATACTCTCAATGATGGAATTTCAAATTCGTTGGGAAGTACAGCCTCAGTGCCATAGACAAGAGAGTATGGTGTTGTTCTAGTAGGAGCACGTACACTTATTTGGTATGCCCAAAGAGCTAGATTTAGTTGGAGGTGCTAGTCTCAACTTGAATCATTGATAGTCTTTTGGAGAATCTTAACAATGGTCTTATTAGATGTTTCTGCTTGGCCGTTGCCTTGTGGATGGTAAATACTAGAATATCCATGGTATATGTTGTACTTCTCATAGAGCTTGTCTACATCTTTGTTTTGAAATGGACTACCATGGTTAGTAATAATAGCCAAGGGGACTCCATACCGACATATAATGTAGTTTAGAATAAACCTTGAGATCTGCTTGCTAGTGGTGAAGGTCAAAGGGAGAACTTCAATCCAATTGGTAAAATATTCTGTTGCTATGATAATAAACTTATGACCATCAGAGGATGGAGACAAAATAGCTCCAATAAGATCAAATGCCCATTGTGAAAAGGGCCATGGTGATATGATTGGCTATAATTCTTATGCTGGTGCATGGATTAGATTGCTATGTATATGACACTTATGACATGTTTTGGAAAAATCATGGGCATCCTATTCCATGGTAGGCCAATAGTACCCAGGTCTGACAAGTTTCTTGGCTAGACTTAGACTATTGAAATGGCCTCCACATATACCTTCATGAACCCATGCAAGGTAGTTTTATCTTCTTATGAGTCAAGGCATCTGAGAAGGGTTTGGTCAAAGGATCTCTTGTAAAGGGTGTCACTAATGATGACATATCTAGTAGCTTTATGGATAAAGGATCGACGATCATTTTTGGATAAGTTGGGTGGTAGGATTTGGGCATGTAGGTAATTGTAAATGTCTTGATACTAGGGAGAATTGGGACCAACAAGTTCACACACAAACTTAGATTGAGGGAGCTCGAATGCTAGAATCTAAATTTTCTCAACAAGGAATTCACAAAATTCCACATTTTGAGGCATATCAATCATGGAAGCAATGGTGGCCATAGCATCAGCTTGCTTGTTGTGCATTCTTGGTAGCTGACAAAAAGAGATAGTGACAAATTTAGACTTAAGGAAGTCTGCCATCTACTTGTAGGGCATTAGTTTATCATCTTTGGTTTCATAGTTATCATTGACTTGGTGGATGACCAACTAGGAATCCCTAAAGACTTGTAAATGTTGAATGTTCCATTGGATAGCTATCTTGAGTCCTATGATCAATGCCTCATATTCTACTATGTTGTTTATACAATGGAATGCCATCCTATATGAATTGGGGACTATGTCTCCTTAAGGAGTGATAAACATAATTCTATTTCTTGAATCATTTCATGTATGTGATCCATCAAAATAAAGCTTCCATTCATTAGCTACATCCATGTGAAATATGGATTCATCTAGAAAGTCTATTAGCATGGGATGATCATTTGACATAGGTGCTTCTGCTAACTGAAATTCTATCACTTACCCTTTAATTGTCTTTCTATCTACATATTCTATATCAAATTCACTAAGGATCATGACCCATTTGGCTAGTCATCCTGTGAGAGTAGCCCTGCTTAGGAGATACTTCAGTAGGTCAATCTTAGAGATGAGCATTGTTTTCTGATGGAGCATGTAATGTCTGAGCTTTTGGGCTACAAAGACAATAGCAAGGCATTCTTTCTTAATTAATGAATAATTTATCTCATAGCCCCCAAGTGTTCTATCGATGTAATTCCATTGAAAGGATACTCCTTTACGTAAGAGGTGTTGAAAGGAGTGACACTTATCTTCTAGTTGCGCAATGAATCAGTCGATAGACTATAATCTTCCTTGTAGTCCTCTTAAGGTTTTTAGATTTGTTGGAGGAGGCATGTCAAGTATTGCTTTTACTTTCTTAGGATTCGCTTCAATGCCTCATTGAGAAACAATGTAGCCTAGGAGCTTTCCAGAGACAACTCCAAATACACATTTTTTTGGATTTAGATGAAGCTTATAGCTTTCCATTCTATTGAAGATCTAATATAGGATGCCCAAATGATCTTTTCTTTTATAGGAAAATCATCCTTAGGATAGGCCTTGTTAAGATCACAAAAATTAGTGCATATCTAGATGCCCCCAAAGTGTTTGCTTACTGGTACTAGATTAGATATCCACTCTACATAATCAATGGGTCTTATGAAGCCGACATCCAATAATTTCTTCAATTCAACTTTGACAAGGAGGGCAACTTGAGGATGCATTTTTCTCAACTTTTTCTTTACTGGTTTCATTCTTGGTTTTAGTGGAAAGTGATGAAGGACTAGTTTAGGATCTAATTTTGGCATGTTTGCATAAGACTAGGCAAAGTTGATTTGCCTCTCTAGAAAGAATTTGACAAACTTATCTTTTTCTTTTGGTGATAATGAGGCTGCAAAGTGTATGAATTTGGGGTTGTTAGGAGTTCCCATATTAATCTCTTCTATCATCTCCACAAGTAGTGTTGATCTTTCCTTCAATGGGGGTACATCCAATCTTCCATCCTCGGGCACCTCAGAGAGGTTTGCACCCTCAAATACGTCCTTTATTTTTACTTTTTCATGGTCTAATGACACCTTTCAATTTTCACCAAGAGACCTACATGTGTCTTTTTTTGTTATTTTCTCAATTATGCAACTGGAAGATGGAGTTGACTCCCTGAAATATGCCATGATGTTGAGATCAATGGAAAATCTAGACTTGTGATCACCTTGTGGTACATCTTCATGGAGCTCAAGAATTCTATGATGGCATTATCACTTTCAAATTGGTCAAACATTGGTGGTCCTTGTTGGTCCCAATCAATAAGTTTAGGAAAAACTAAAGAAATGTCATCATCGGTGTTGAATAAGCTTTGGTCAAAGGCATGTATATGGATATCTACTTCAATGATGTCATTGGGATTATGCTCAAAAGCAGGAGGGCTCAGATCCCAGAATGTTTTGATCCAAGGTGAAGAATTGGTTTGAGTGACAGGTGGATTGACATGTTTATCTTCCATAGGTAGGCTATCGGGGTCCACAAACATATGATCAAGACCAAGGGAGGTATCAATATCATCAATATTAGATACAAATTGGGTGGGTTTGGGTTGGTTAACATATGATCAAGACCAAGGGAGGTATTAGGATCATCAATATTAGATACGTATTGGGTGGGTTCGAGTTGGTTGTTCTCAGATGCCTTGTCATCATTAAAGCATTCATCTCCTCAGATGAGGATGACTTAGTATTAGGAAGACCCAAAAAAAATGGTTTGAATCTAAGTCCCAAGCTATGAGGTCGCCTTGATGTAATGATGGGTTGAAAAATGCCTTGATTTTGGAGTCCCAGGCCACTACATCCATCATATCCCTTTTTCTGCACAATGGTGAATCCAGGTCCATACCTGTTGGGGGATATAAGAGTAATTTCTTGTTCTACTTTAGCCTTTTCAATCCATGTAGAGGTATTTTCATAGACATGTTCTTCATGTAGTCTGCCTCCACTAGTGAAAGCCACAGAGGGTTTCTTTTGAAATGTGAACTTAGGCTTGTTTTGTATAAGTTTAGGTCTACCATATGACTTGGGGGATAAAGGAAGTTTCCCAATGTGAAAGGTGTGAGACATGGAGTACTCACCACAACCTTGGTCTTGGATTTTGAGCTTTCCTTTAGATGTAGGTGAGATTGTGGAAGGATCAACATACTTGGAGGACTTTAGGGGATTTTCTGCATGGTTTGTCAGGACCTGGTATGCAGTGGCTCCTTTAAGATTGACACAAAATTGGAAGGGATTTGGATAACCTGGGATGGTTACCTCTACATTATATAGGAGAACTTTAGGCACTAGTGATATGTAGAAGGAACTGCTTTCATAGCATGGATCCATGGGTGGCCTAGTATCATATTGTAGTTCATTTCTATATCTAGGACCTAGAACAAAGTGTTCTTAGTGGCTAGACCAACTTTGATAGGTAAGATGATGAACCTTGTAGAGAAATGTTCACCATCATCATAGGCTTTGATTGTGATCCTTCGAGAGGGATCCATGTCATTTTTAGAATAACCTAGACCTTTGACTACTTTAAGTGTACATATATTCAACCTTGCTCCTCTATCTATCAAGACACATCTGACTTTAACATTGTGGACAAAGACTTCAAGGTGGAGGGGATCATTGTGGTTGGGTTTGTCTTTAGGAATGTCCCAAGGGGAAAAAGTGATATGTTGTGATGCAAATAGGTTCCCAACCATGGCTTGGAACTAGGCAACATCAATGTTATCTAGGATGATTGACTCTTTAAGGACTTGATCCAAAATATTTTGATGTTGGGGAGATGCACACAGGAGGTCCAAGAGATATTTGCACAGGAATCTTTCCAAGTTGTTCAACAAGGCTATAATCAGATGATAGGAGCCACATGTCTACTAGGGGGTGCAAGTCTAGTAGAAGTAGTAGGTCTAGATGGGGCTCCAAGTAGGGTGATCTTGGTATAGCATGTAGTGACAATGCAACGAGGGTCTTCAACCTTCAATGTGAATGTGGATATGTGGGAATCAGACTCATTGGAACAATTGATAATGTAGTCATATCCAGTACAAGTGTAATTCACATTACCTTGTGAGTTTGAGTTTGAACTAGAAGGCTTCTCTTTGTCATGATTTCCCAAAGGATCTTTGAAGATAGTGTGACCAGAGTTGGATGCTAATAGTGATGGATCAAATATGATTACACCATCATCAATAAGGTCTTGTATTGCATGTTTTAGTTGGAAACATGATGAGGTCTTATGTCCTTTGGTGTGGTGGTAATCATAGAATTTTTTGTTATCCCACCAATCTACTTTGGTTACTGGTTTGTCTTTGATTGGGGGTAATTGTAGGAAGTTATTACTGAGTAATTGTTGTAGTGCAGTCTCAAGAGGTATCCCTAATGGTGTGAATTTCCTATCCTTGGTTATAGGATGCCTTCAGGGTTTGTCCTATGTGGAAGTCTTAGTTTTTTGTTGTGGGGTTGATGTTTGATTGGAGGTTTGTGAATTTGTAGGGTTTTCACTTTTCAAAGTCAGTTGAGGTTGTGCTGTGCTAATTATGCAGGCATCTACAATGCCATCATTAGTCACATTCTTGTTTTTGGAGAAAATTTTTGGCTTTTCATTAGAGGAATTGTTGTTTGTGTTTTCCTTGTTTATATTGAGGATTCCCTTATGGATATGAACATCTTGAATACTAGCCCCCTTTTTCATCAATATAGAAATAATGCTTGGACTCTTGATTTTGAGTTCATACATTAAGTTCAGGACTAAGTTTTCAATGCACAAGTTTACTTGTTGTTCTTCAGGAATGTCTAGTGAGCATTGACTGACTAATTTTCTCTAGCATAGTAAGAATGTGATAAATGGTTCTCCTGTCTTTTGTTTAGTGGAGCACAAATCAGAAAGTGTCATCTCATTTGTAATGTTAAAGGCAAAGTGGGAGATGAACTTTTCTGTGAGTTCTGACTAGGATTTGATATTACCAGGAAGTTGGGAGCACCATTCAACTGCAGACCCACCTAGAGAATGAGGGAACAATCTCATGAGGTAAATGGGCTTATCACTAAGTTTGGTACATGAAACACAAAATTCTTTGATATGATCAATAGGGTTGCCTTTTCCTTAGTATTTTTCAAACCTTGGAGCCTCAAAGTATTTTGGGAATGGAGGCATATACAGACTTTTATCAAATAGGTTAGGACATAAGTCCCTTTCTATATATAGAGCCTATTTCTTTTAGACTCCCAATGCCTTGACTTGTTTGGAAAGTTATTTGAATTTTTGCAACAACTCTTCATTGGGGTTTTGCCTAATATTTTCCTTCAAGTCCTTTGTGCCTATGAGTAGACCGTTTGCTATGGATGGAGCTGTATCTACTCAGTTCTAACATTTCTATGTTTGATGAGTATTAGATGGGGTATTTGATGTGGCACTTGTTGTAGTATCGACTACGATTGATGTACCATGTGTTGTTCTTGTGCCATTTGTTGTGGTTGTTGTTGGGATACCTCTATTGGTTTTATGTGAGGCCATTTATGTGATTTTTGTTGTAGAGGTTGTATCACCTAGTTTAGTAGTGTAACATGAAAAACTAGCTATTAAGGAAAGCATTAACAATACTAAAATGAGTAAACACTTAAGATAGGACTGATTTGTTATCACCATAAATGGAGGCAAACTAAAAATGGTAAGCTCCAAATGGTATAACATAATGATAAAATAGATTTGTCCCTAATTTAAGGTATGTGTGCTCACAAGTATAGCTCAAGCTTCAAATGGATGGATGGGGTGAGTGAGATAAGGTTGCAACAATGGAGTCATAGAGCGATTTTTCCATTATAATAGTATTTTGGTAGTATGTGTGCTCTCAAAATATCATTATAAATTTGCATGGAGGATGGATTATTTTAGTGAAGGAGGGAGGTTCAATTTATAGGCCAAGGGTTGGAGAAACGGCGGGCCAAGATGTCAAGATGATTAGATGGTGAGGGAGGGTCAGGATGCACTCAAAAGGGAGCACAAGGATTGTGCTAGTTTAGCACCAATGGGGAGGTGACACTTGTCATAAGGAGGATGAGTGTGAGAGGATAGGATAAGGGTTGGTCAAAGGCTTGATGAGGGTTGTTGAGTATGTAAGAGTCATGAGTGAGGATATAAGAGCCATTAAGAAGAGTGTAAGAGATATTTGAGGGTCATTTATGTTGGAGGGTGAGGGGAAGATATTTGTTGACTTTAGCTTGGGTTAGCAAGTCTTAACCCATGTTTATGATTGTGCACATGATTAGAAGAGGTTTAGGATTAGCTTAGAAGGGGGGTTAGGTGTTGAGTGATTTTCCTTTGATGGGATGGGTTAGTTAGGTGGCTAAGTGAGTTTAGTATGGGTGAATGGGTTGGATTAGGGGGTTAGGATAAGGTTTAGGAAGGCTTTTGGATTTTAGATATTTTATTAAATGTTTTATTTAATAAAATGGGGAGTATGAAATTAAATTGAATATATTTAATGATATATTTAGTTTAATAGGGGAAGAGGGATTTAATTGATAAATTGATTTTGGGTGATCATTTTGATTTTATCAATTGGCCTATAAGTTAATTAAATAAATAAATAAACTAGGGGATGATGATTAATTAATTAAATAGTAAATATTTAATCAATAATGTCCTAGGAGATGACTAAATATGATTACTTATTGATGTAATCAGATTTAGGTGTCTACATTTTGCCCCTCTTTGACATAGTGTTGAAATAACCCTATTTCAAAGAAGTTTAAACATAAACGACACGAAGAAGACTTTTTAAAGCAACATAGTTGCCTCAATATTGAGTAGAAGAGGAGAGAATGGATTGCATGATGCCCTCTCAAGAAGGTGGTGGGGAAAGAAAAAGCAACATGACGACATCTTGACAAAAAAGTAGGAAGCTAACAAGGGCCCGAAAGGCACAGAAGAGGGAAAAATAGAGAAAAGAAGAGAAAACAAAGGAAAAAAAGCAAAGGGGCGGGAAAAATTGGAGGGCTAGATGACCGAGAGGGGTAGCCAGGGCACCTGGGTGGGCTATAAGGGGCGAAGAGGAGGCCAGAAGGGGTTAGTTGCAGTTAGATTGAGGAGGAGATATTGTTGGTTAGGAGCTCTGCAGTGGAGATTACGATGGTAGGTATTGGGCGACCAAAGCACCGAGCGAACATAATGCAACGAGTATAAGTGCGAGGGACGCCCAATCAATCGATAGGGTCTAAAACCTCTTTAAGATTTTGGTGTATGCATGTGTTAGGGTATTCCTGCAAAAGTAAAAACACGATCCTGCAAGCACAAGATCAACAGGATCGCGATCCTGCGAGATTAGTGTCGGGTGGGAGGTGTGCGGTGAACCAAATAGTCTATTGCAGGAAAGTGATCTCAGAGTGGGAAATTATGCAAGAATAGGGTAGAGTACATAGGATTGCGTCTTCACAAAGAGGAACATGATTCGTGTAACAAGAATGTGTACCTGTGCTTTAAGGGCTTTGCACAACGAGAAAGGGGGAAAAAAGGGCACAATGTAGGAACGCGATCTTGTGGGACCAAGGATTGATAGGATCGACAGTTGTAGCGACCACGGGAACATGCTAGTGAGATCAAGGTACAAGGTCAAAGATAATACCAAAGTCAACACCACGATCCCACCATAACATAGGTCCATGAGAATGCGAGAGGATTTTGCAGAATAAAGGTAGAAAAATCTAGAGTTGAGGAAAGGGAGGGACAAGGATTGTGCTAGTTTAGCACCAATAGGGAGGTGACACTTGTCATAAGGAGGATGAGTGTGAGAGGATAGGATAAGGGTTGGTCAAAGGCTTGATGAGGGTGGTTGAGTATGTAAGAGTCATGAGTGAGGATATAAGAGCCATTAAGAAGAGTGTAAGAGATATTTGAGGGTCATTTATGTTGGAGGGTGAGGGGAAGATATTTGTTGACTTTAGCTTGGGTTAGCAAGTCTTAACCCATGTTTATAATTGTGCACATGATTAGAAGAGGTTTAGGATTAGCTTAGAAGGGGGGTTAGGTGTTGAGTGATTTTTCTTTGATGGGATGGGTTAGTTAGGTGGCTAAGTGAGTTTAGTATGGGTGAAGGGGTTGGATTAGGGGGTTAGGATAAGGTTTAGGAAGGCTTTTGGATTTTAGATATTTTATTAAATGTTTTATTTAATAAAATGGGGAGTATGGAATTAAATTGAATATATTTAATGATTTATTTAGTTTAATAGGGGAAGAGGGTTTTAATTGATAAATTGATTTTGGGTGATCATTTTGATTTTATCAATTGGCCTATAAGTTAATTAAATAAATAAATAAACTAGGGGATGATGATTAATTAATTAAATAGTAGATATTTAATCAATAATGTCGTAGGAGATGACTAAATATGATTACTTATTGATGTAATCAGATTTAGGTGTCTACATTTTGCCCCTCTTTGACATAGTGTTGAAATAACCCTATTTCAAAGAAGTTCAAACATAAACGACACGAAGAAGACTTTTTAAAGCAACATAGTTGCCTCAATTTTGAGTAGAAGAGGAGAGAATGGACTGCATGATGCCCTCTCAAGAAGGTGGTGGGGAAAGAAAAAGCAACATGACGACATCTTGACAAAAAAGTAGGAAGCTAACAAGGGCCCGAAAGGCACAAAAGAGGGAAAAATAAAGAAAAGAAGAGAAAACAAAGGAAAAAAAGCAAAGGGGCAGGAAAAACTGGAGGGCTAGATGACCGAGAGGGGTAGCCAGGGAACCTAGGTGGGCTATAAGGGGCGAAGAGGAGGCCAGAAGGGGTTAGTTGCAGTTAGATTGAGGAGGAGATATTTTTGGTTAGGAGCTCTATAGTGGAGATTACGATGGCAGGTATTGGGCGACCAGAGCACCGAGCGAACATAATGCAACAAATATGAGTGCGATGGACGTCCAATCGATCGGTAGGGTCTAAAAACTCTTTATGATTTTGGTGTATGCATGTGTTAGGGTATTCCTATGAAAGTAAAAACATGATCCTGCAAGCACAAGATCAGCGGGATCGCGATCCTGCGAGATTAGTGTCGGGTGGGAGGTGTGCGGTGAGCCAAATAGTCTATTGCAGGAAAGTGATCTCAGAGTGGGAAATTATGCAAGAATAGGTTAAAGTATGTAGGATTGCATCCTCACAAAGAGGAACATGATTCATGTAGCAAAAATGTGTACCTGTGCTTTAAGGGCTTTGCACAGCGAGAAAGGGGGAAAAAGGGCACAGTGTAGGAACGCGATCTTGTGGGACCAAGGATCGACAGTTGTAGCGACCACGAGAACATGCTAGTGAGATCAAGGTACAAGGTCAAAGATAATACCAAAGTCAACACTGCGATCTTGCCATAACATAGGTCCATGAGAATGCGAGAGGATTTTGCAGAATAAAGGTAGAAAAATCTAGGGTTGAGGAAAGGGAGGGTGGGAGGATAAACAAGGAGATAGAAAATTGATGTTTGGATTTGTTTTGGTGGTGTGCAATGGTCGTTGGATGCATTAGTGTCACGAGAGCGGCAAACAATAGTGTTGCGCACTGGAGAGACGTTAACTTCAGTTGACTAGGCATGGATTGAGGCGATTGAACTAGGATACTTGGCAAGGTTGCCCCATACCCGCACTTACACGGTGATGGTCATAGCGCTGTGCGAGAGATGGCATAGTGAGACAGCGACGTTCCACTTACCGAAGGGGGAGATGATGATGATGCTAGAGGATGTGCATCGCATATTCAGATTGCCAGTGCGAGGGACACCAGTCATGGTGACTAGAGAGATGACAATAGAGGCAGCTGTACAGAGACTGGTGGGCCTGAAGTTGAGTATAGGATCTAATAGGGATAGTTCACACTAGATGAGCATCTGGATCATGTGATGGCAGAGAGGCCGATCTATTTCTATGTGTTAGGGCTGGTTTTAGGGTACATTGCCCCAGATACAGGTGGTACAGGGGTTACACTGGCATTGATTCCAATAGTGGTGCAGATTGTGGATGCAGGATGCCAAGCAACATGGGGTTCTCTGATGTTGGCCAAGCTATACCGGGACCTACATTAGATAGTGTACTAGGGTGGCAGTTGACAAGGAAGGAGTATTGAGTTTTTGACACTGTTACAAGTATGGGTGTGGGAGCATATTGCAGTGCTTAAGCCATTGGGGTGCAGAGATGGGCAGGCAAAGGAGCCAATGGCATATAGCTAGGTGGAGCCATTAACATACCACCACACAGATTCAGTGGACTACTAAAGAGTGTGCATTGATGAGATAGTGACAGTGGTGTAGAGGCCATACATGGGCCTAGGACCATGGGCAGAGGAGGGAGAGTAGCTCCCATACACCATTTCTCCACATTTTGTGTTCGAGAGGTGGGAGTATGTGGCAGAGCAGTATAGGCCAAACAAGGTGCTACGATAGTTTGGATGGCAGCAGATGTTGCCAGGGGAGCCGAACTGGTATCGGCGGGTGACACGCGAGCCAGTATCGATGTACAAGCGAGCCCTTCAGAGGGAAGGTTTGTTGAGGGCATGACTAGATCTAGAGCCACAATAGTGGGATTGGTTCGGTGGGGTAGCAGATGCGAGCTCGAAACAGGAGTACCAAGATACTTTTGTGTGGCCGAGACCAGTGGAGAGAGCATAGGGCATGAGGTCAGCGGTGGTGGCAGGGGACCTAGCCCGAGTAGCCCGACAGGGGCAGTATGTGGCAAGAGGGTTGCGGCAGTGGGCAGCAATGGTTGCACAGGAGGAGCTGGCCTGGCAGAGGAGGAGGGTGGGGGGGGAGGAGAGGAGAGCTTGGCCAAAGAGGAGAGAAGAGGAGAGGGGAGGCCAGCTAGAGAGAGGAGTAGAGGAGAGGGGATCCCAGAGAGAAGAGGAGAGGAGGCACAGGGGCGATAGAGGCTAGCAAGTGGAGATGCAAGGGGATCATCTACCAGGGGAGGAGATGATGGATCGGCAACCCAGTACACCTTGCTAGAGTAGGCACACGCAGTGATGAGCCAGCTAATCTGTGATACACAGTAGGAGAGAGATCAGCTTCGGGTAGAGTGGGACCAGTTTAGACATGAGCAGGATATAGCCCAAGGGCAGGTAGACAGGACATGTGTGGAGGTGGGGAGGCTACAGATGGAGGTGGGTCAGGTGGAGGGGAGGTTGGATGTCATGACTTTGGAGCGGCAGGGGGTGCAGGCGAGACTAGACACCCTTCAACAAGAGTGAGATAGGCTGGTGGTGGAGGTGGTGACCTTACGGGTGCAAGTGGCAGTGGGAGGGGGTTTGGATGAGCTATGAAGACTACGAGCAGAGATGGAGGAATTTAGGGAGAGGGATGGATTCTACAGGGGAGGTACCATGCCATAGTGCCAGCATCATAGATTGAGCACTACAGGAAACCTACATGGTCAAGGACAATAGGTACCCACACAGGGATGTAGGGAGGATGGGGAGAGTGGATGGAGCACTTGGGGGGAGAGTACAGGCAGGTCCCAGTGCATAGGGTAGGGCCAAACCATTGGTGGGGGAGGAGGGAGGAGGCAGAGAGCTCTGGGACAGGGGGAAGACTGATGAGGCCACCACCTCAACCACCAACAGCACCAGGGGCTAGGAGAGGGGCAGAGGAGGAGACTGATGATGTAGGGACAATGGGTTGACCATCGATGAGTAGGTGACTTTTTGGGATATTGAGTACTCTGTATATATCAGATTTTTTGAGACACATGGAGATTTTGTGCGAGCTTAGACCCATTTGTATGATATTGTATTTGTATACTGATGGACTATTATTCTTTCATTCTTTCATTGATATGTAGATTAGATGATTCTGGTGAGATATGTGTTATGGACTGGTGATGTTATGTATAGTGGTTGATATGCATTGGATAGGCAGTGATGTTTTGATAATATTGTTGATGATTAGTGATGTAGGATGCGATATGTGCTATGATTTTATGATTGTGCTGACAGTTGTTGATGCAGGATCTAATTTTTGATGATATTGTATATATGATACAATATGATTTTGATGTGATTTGGCTATGATAGTGCATATATGATGTGATGTGATCCTTGATGACATGATTTTCCTTATGATATTTTAGATGTGATGATGATGAGATTTTCTGTATGATAGATGTTATGTGGTGTGATATGTTTTGATACAATCCTGATGATGTGATGTAGCTTATGATGGATGTGATGTGATCCCAGAGAATTGATTTCTTTGGAGAGTATCTAATATGATGTTGTATGATGATAAGTACAAACTATAAAATAAGTGACAAATGTAAAATGAATCACCAACTAAAGGATAAGCAATAGATTTACGATATGGAAAATGAATATAATGTCATGAAATTTAGGATATGTTAACACAAACTAACGATGGATGAAAGATTTAAAAAAATGAATTACAAAATAAAAGATGAAAATACAAAAAAAGAAGTACAACTTAATGATGAACTACAATGCTAAAATGAGACCTAATCTAATGATGAATGACTATAATGCTAAAATGAATCATAATCTAATGATGAATGACTATGCTAAAATGAATCATAATCTAATGATGAATGACTATGCTAAAATGAACCATAATCTAATGATGAATGACTATAATGCTAAAGCTTAAATAAACTAAAATAGAGAACACTAAATTTATGATATGCTAAAAAAAACACAAACTAAAAGATACACCTAAGATTTATGATAAGCCTATGAGAATAACATAAAAGACCAAATGTAATGATATTCTGAGATATGATAAAAGGATACAAGCTATGATAATACAACATACTAGATTCTAGGAGATGCAAGACAAACAATGATGGTGGAATAGGATAACCAATGCTTAACTTATATAGTGTTTTATGATATGAAAAGTGATCATAGGAGATACTAACACTAAGGAGAATCATGTTGGAAAAAGAGTGACCAACAAACTTGCAGTCAGGAGGATAGCAGAGATTTTAGAGCTAGGATAGTAACTTATGATAGGGATCACATCATGATGAGAATGAATAAGAATTGATGTTCAAGGTGTTGAATCAAATGATTCCGAGGGTGAAAAAAGTGATGGTTCAAGGGAGAGGGGTGACGAAAAGGAGGAGGATACCAGGGGGTTCTAAAAAATAAAAGTGAGGCGTAGGGGAAGCTTGAGCATGGGGTATTTTGTGAGGAAGTACCACTATGTAGTGTGAGCACTTTATTTGATATAGGATTGTTAGGGATCTGCCAAGGTTACTAAGAACGTCAAGGCCTTTTCCCCAAAATTCCATAGGACTGACTCAAACAGGCACACAAGGATTAGTGTTGGAATGATGCTGGGTGATCCACAAGCAAATGAGATTACCCAACTGCATCATGTTTTATCAAAAGATGAAAACATGTTGGAAATATGCAAGGATAATATGAAACTGACTCTCAAGCAATAAAAGACTATGATCGAAACCAACCTCCTTAGTTGCCCCAGTCAAAACAAACCATGATATGAAATGATCATGGCGATCTTGAGGAGGAAACAATGAAAGATACGTGGAAACAATCAATGAGAATATACAACAAAAGATTTTGCAAAATGAAAAAGTAACCTTTTGCCAAAGAGATCAACTGATGAGCTACTTATGGGTTGCAACAAGACCTGGATAGTATGTACAAGTATGACTAGTTAAGGACATGGGAACTCGTGATAACAAAACACCATAGTAGGTATATGCATGACGGGGGAAAGCTTAGGATGAGGAGATAGCATTGCTATGATACATGGGTTTATTTAGGTGGGATTATATAAAGTGTGATTTATGTACAAGGGTTTGGATATTGCTACATTCACATAGGTATGGTACACGGGAGACAAGGGTTAGTGCAGGGGTATGAGACACATGTTATATGGGCTATATATGCTACATATGGTAAAGTACAAGGATAAAAAACACTTGATAGGGTACATCTAGTAGAGTACAATGGTAGGATACATCGAGTATGATACATGGGATGCTATAATATAGGAGTGAGGAGGGATGTTGCATAGTGCAAAGTGCTAGAGGATGATGAAGCACAATGAAAAACAATAAGGAACACCTTGGAAAAGTGGGGGGGATGAGTGATATAATATGGAGGGGTGATAGAGGGGTGCATGTCAGTGGTAGATAATGGAAGAGTTGTAGTACACCTAGCGCCTATTTGCTAGGTTTTCACTAGGGACCTATCCAAGGTGCTTGAATTGCCAAGTTTTCACCATTGGATGCTTTATTTTTATTTTATTTTTTTGTGCCTTTTTTCTTTCTTTGATTTGAAAATTCTATCCTTAGGTGTAGAATTTCTTGAGGTGAATAATGTTGGTAGGATCATTTAGGACTTCACCTTCAAGGGTAGATAACTGATAGGCTCCTGAGCCAAAAGATGCCGTGACCACATAAGGACCAAGTCATGTGGGCCCAAACTTGCCTTTCTTTTCTTTGTCAACTTGAACCTTCATATTCTCTTTAAGGACCATATCACCTTCCTAAAAACTGCACAGATGGACTTTCCTACTAAAATTGTGCTTGAGGCAACTTTGATAGACCATGAGGTGGTCATAGGCCTGTTGCCTTTTTTCATCAAGTAGATCAAGTTGAGTAAGTCGAGCCACTCTATATTCTTCATCAGATATCTATCCTTGGAGAGAAATGTAGAGTGATGGGAGTTCAACCTCAATAGGTAGGACTGCTTCAGCATCATAGAACAAGGAGTATGGAGTTGTGCCAGTGGCTGTATGGAATGAAGTGTGGTATGTCCATAGGACAGGATTAATTTGCAAATGCCAATCATGGCCGAAGTCATTAACAACTTTCTTGAGGATTTTGAGCAGGGTTTTATTAGTTGCCTCTACCTGATCGTTGCCTTGTAAGAAATATGGGCTAGAAAAGTGGTGATGGATATGAAGGGAAGTGCACAATTCCTCCATATTTAGGTTTTCAAAATTACCTTCGTGGTCTGTGAAAATGGTAGTTGGGATGCCAAAGCGATATATGATATGATACAATATAAACTTGGACACTTGAACTCCCATGGCAGTAACAAGAGGAACTACTTTGACCCACTTAGTGAAATAATCAGTGGCGATGATTATCCACTTGTGCACACCCTTCTGAAGAAAGTGGTGCAATAAGACCAACAAGATCAAATCCCCAACAGGCAAAAGGCCAAGGTTGTGCAATGGGTTGCAAGTTCTATGCTAAAGCTCAGATTAAATTAGCATGTTAATGACAAGGTAAACATCATTTCAAAAATTCACATGCATCCTATTCTAGAGTAGGCCAATAATATCAAGCCCAAAGGATCTGCTTTGCTAGCACTATCCCGCTTATGTGAGAACCACAAATTCTAGTGTGTACCTTTTTGAGAGCCATTGTAGCCTCATTTTGATCTAAACATCAAGAGAGAGTATCATGATAACCATGATGATATAGGGTTTGAGTGATGATAGTGTAACGGGAAGCTTTGCGAATAAGGTTTTTGCATTGGGTTTGTGTGAAGTGAGGAGATATGATACCATTTAGTAGGTAAGCATGAATTTCATGGTACCATGGAGATTGGGGACCAACCAAGATACAGACCTATGTTGATTCATTATTCTCATATGTGGGTTCGTGTTGTTGCTCAACCAAGAATTCATATTGCATAGCTTCAAGTGGTATTTCCAAGAGAGAACCAATAGTAGCCATAACATCAGCCACCTTATTCTGGAGTCTAGGTACTTGTATGAACTGGATCTGAGTGAAATGCTCCTTTAATTGATCAACCAGATCTTTGTAAGGTAATAACTTGTCATCCTTGGTTTGATATTCATTCAAAGCTTGTTTGATGATAAGCTGAGAAACACCATAGACCTAAAGCTCTGTGATATTCCATTCAATGGTATTTTTAGTCTCACAACAAGGGCCTCATACTCTACAATGTTATTGTTACACAAAAATTGTAGCTTGAAAGATTTAGGAATATAATCGCCTTGAGGTGTAACTAAGAGTATGCCCATACTAGAGCCATGAGATGTATAGGAGCCATCACAATATAGCTTCCAGAGTGATTATTTTTCTATTAAACAGAGGTATTCATTTGGAAATTCCATGATGAGTGGGTGATCTACAACTAAGGGTGCATCAGCCTAGTGATTTGCAATAGCCTGGCCTTTGATGGCCTTTTTGTCAACATATTGAATGTCAAACTCACTGAGAAGCATAACCCATTTTGCCAGGCGTTCAGTGAGTATTGTACGAGAGATCATATATTTTAAGGGATCAATCTTTGATATTAGTTGCATAGTATGACTCAAAATGTAATGACATAGCTTCTGGGTGGCAAACACCACTGCTAAGCATGCCTTCTCCATTGGTATGTAGTTGAACTCATAGCCCACTAATGTTCGACTGATGTAATAAATAGCTTGTTCCTTTCCTGCATCGTCAAGTTGTGCTAGAAGAGCACCTAATGCTATGGGAGTAGTTGTGATGTACAATATGATTGGGTGCCCTACAATTGGAGGAACCAAAATAGGTGGATTAGCTAAGTATTGCTTGATGAGTGCAAAATTCTGCTGGCAAGCTGAGTCCCATTTGAAATTTTGATCTTTTTTAAGCAGGTGAGCAAAAGATTGACACTTATCAGCAAGCTGAGAAATGAACTGCTAGATTGATTGGAGTTTTCCTTGCAAAGAATGAAGGTTCCTGAGTGTCTTAGGAGGAGCCATATCCATGATGGCTTTTACGTTCTTAAGGTCAATCTCAATACTACGCTATGACACAATGAAGCCTAGGAGCTTTCCTAAAGTAACACCGAAGACACACTTCTTTGGATTTAGCATGAGACAATATTTTTCTAGTCAATTGAACACTTCCTCAAGGTGAGATAAGTGATCCAAAGCATTGAGAGATTTGACTAGAATATCATCCACGTAATCCTTAAGTATCTTATGGATTAGGTCATGGAAGATGATCGTCATCACGCGCTGATAGGTTGCCCCAACATTCTTTAACCCAAATGGCATCATATTGTAGCAAAATGTGCCCCAAGGTGTAGTAAACACTGTCTTATGCTGATCTTCTTCTGCTATATGAATCTGATTATATCCAAAGAAACCATCCATTAGTGACAAGAGTTCATGACCTACGGTGAGATCCACAATCATGTCGATATTTGGCAATGGAAAGTCATCCTTTGGACAAGCTTTATTAAGATCCCTTAAATTGGTGCAAATCCTGATATCACTAGAGGGCTTAGTAATAGGTACCATATTAGAAATCCATTCAGAATAATCTATTGGTCGAATGATTTTAGCCTCTAACAACTTCTCTAGCTCTACTTTAACTAATAAAGCCACCTTGGGGTGCATTTTTCAACATTTTGCTTGATGGGCTTGGCCCCTAGATCCACTACCAGATGGTGTACAAATAGTTTGGGGTCCAACCCTGACATTTCCTAATATGACCATGCAAAGCAGCCCATATTTTCATGGAGAAGTTCAAGAAGAAGATCTGCTTGTTCAGGTGGTAGAGAGGCTGTGATGTATGTGATATGTGGTATCTCTATCAAATTGATATTTATGGGCCGAGTTTCTTCTGTCAAAACTAAAGATATAGGAGGTCGATGATCTTGTGGGGGGAGGTGAAATCTCCATCTTCAGGTGCCTCTGAGAGGTTTTCACTATTGAATACATCCTTTATTTTTGTTTCATTTTTTAAGTCACCCAATGGCACTCTAGAGGAGTTTTCACCATGGGATGTTTTTCTTTTATCTTTTATCTTTTTTGTTTCTTTTAGAATTTCATTTTTGCAACTAGAGATTTCCTCCTCCCTAAAGTAACCTGTAGGATCCAACTTGTAGACATATGCCGATGGTGGAGGCGACCGTTTATGTGGTGTTTTAGCCCCCATGAATTTAAGGAGCGCGTGCTCGATAGAGAACTCGTCAACATGAATGACACTTGGTTGGTACCAATCTATGAGTTTTTTGTGAGTGAGGGGGAGGTCGATGAGATTCAAGGATAACTGGTAGAGCACAGAGGCTCCAAGGATTATTTTGTCAAGGAAAATATCTTCGTAAGCTTTCTTTTCAAATTTCCTTAGGGACGTCTTCAACCTCAACGAGAGTGTTTTGGATGTTGGCATGACCTTCTGTTGTAGTGCCCCCAGTTGCGGGGAGTCCATAGCCTAAGCCTTTGGTTTTTTTCCCTTGCTGTGCTTCTATAGACTATCTCATAGCTGATTCTTGGTAGGCTAAACCACCTCCTTGATAATCTCATTGCTCCATGGCCAAGCGATGTGACCAGGGATATTTCTATTTAAAGTGATCAAGAAGTGCTTCACTTTTAGGAGGTGGCTCTTTGTATAGCCATGTGTTAATGTTTGGTGTGTTTTCTACTCCATCAAGGATACCTTTGGTGACAAATGTGGTAGGACACAATTGGTGAAGTCGAGAGGTAGTTTTTGGTATAGGCCCTTGATGTGTTGGGCGTCCTTGAGTATGTGGGTCAAGTGGTAGAGCGCCAACAAAAAAAGCATCTATGAGACTATACTCACCACAACCTTGGTAGTTGATCTTAATTGTGGAAAGAGTGGAGGCTAAAATGGTGTCTCGATCGTGGCAAGTGCTAGAGGAAGTAGCCATGGTGGTGCGAATTTCGATCCCAAGATAGTTATTAGTGTATGAAGCTTTAACCACATTGCAATAAGAAAAGGGTTCAGGATCTGTGTGGATGGTTATCTCAGTGCCATTATGCAGAAATTTGACTCACTGATGATATGTGGATGGAATGGTCTTCATGGCATGAATCCATGGACAATCAAGGAGGATGTTATATGGGAGATTAAGATCAACTACATGACAGAGTGTTTCTTGAGTGGTTAGATCGGCTCTGATAGGGAGCAAGATGGTTCCTTCAGTAGTATGCTCCAAATTGTCATATGCCTTGATGGTGATCACCTCATTGATGATATCTGCTTCAGTTTATCCTACCTGCTTGATGAACTTTAGAGTACATAGGTTTAGAGCTGATCCATTATCTATCATGACACATTTAAATGCAAAGTTAGAAACCATGACAATAATGCAAAGTGGGAGGATGTGATCGGGTTCAATTTTTGGGATATCAGTGTTTTTGAAGGATAAGGCACATGAGGCTAAAAGATGGCCAACCAAGTTGTGAAACTCAGTGGCATTTATGTTAGAGGGGATGCATGACTCATGTAGAGTGCTTTCAAGGATCTCTTGATAAAGTGGGCTTGTTTGTAGGTGATCCAGGATGGAGATTTGGGCTAACATGTTTCCAAGGTGTTCCAAGATGTTATATTGTGGCCCTAGTGAAGGTGATTTTGATGGAGATGCTTGAGACGGAGGTGGTCATGCTGATGGTGGTTTGTGTGGATATAGGTGGACTAGCTATATTGAGTCACGTCTGACGGGTAGCAATTGCACACTGAGTGTCTAGGCTTTTGATATTGATGACATTGACAGATGGTTCAACTTGGGATATGCAACCAATTAAGCTACCATAGTCTAAGTATGCTAAGGTATAATTTTGAGACGTGTCTCGGTTGTCACCTTGTTTACCCAGAGCATTGTTAGGTTTGTTGATAGAAGGGTTTGTAGGTGTCTTTCCTAGGTTCGTGTTATGAGGAGGGAAAGCATTTTGATACATAATTAATCTTGCATTAGGTGAGGGTTGTGCCCCCACTGTGATATCTTTTCGGTCAATGAGGTCCTATACATAATCCTTAAGTTGCATGCATTTAAGGGTAGTGTGCCCTTTGAAATGATGGAATTTGCAATATTCATTATCTTTGTACCAGGATGCTCTAGACTAATTGGTTCTGAGGGTTGCATTTGTGGATACCGAACAAGGTTATCTTTGGCCAATTTTTTGAAGATTGTATCAAGAGGTTCCCCCGATGGGGTGTATGTTCATGGTTGCCTCTGAACACGAGGTTTACTACCTGCTGACAGTGTGATAGCATTAGTTTGATTATGAGGAACTGGTATTTGATGATGAGTTTTCATGGGTGGTAGGTGATACATAGGGGGTTTCCGTTGATAAGTTTATTATTGGCAAAATGTGGTGGGAACATTGGTAGCCACCCCAACAATATGAACCTGTCGAGTGTCAGTGGTACCATCTATCACTGTATTCTATTTTTTTTCCCAATATAAAGTTTTGTCATTGCTTGGACCGCGGTCTTGGGTGTTTTCTTTGTACAATCCTTAATTGAGGCCCATTCCTTTTTCTTTGATGTCTTTGTATGTTTGCAAATAGTTCATAACCATATGATGAGCAAGGCTAGGGTGTGCATTTTTTATGAACATCTTGACAAGATGGCATTCAGGGATAGTACAAGAGATCCTTGTTGTGAGGATCTGCCAGCATTGTAAGTACTCTGCAAGGCTTTCTCCTCCCTTTTGTTTAGTGTGGACAAGGTCTACTATAGATAATTCAATTTCAATGAGAAGGGTATACTGAGCAACAAAGGCCTCAGAAAGTTCTGCAAAAGTTTTAATAGTACCTTGAGGGATACGACAGAACCATTCCAAGGCTGGTCCTGTTAGGCTCTTGGGAAAGAGAAGCATGAGGAACACATCATTATAAGCTACCTCCTGACAATGCATATAGAATTCCTTAACATGTGTGACTAGATCACTCTTCCCCCTAAATTTGTCAAACTTGGGGATCTCAAAATGTTTAGGAAATGCAGTTAATGTGATAGTCCTATCAAAAGAGTATGGGCAATCATTTTCAAATTTGAAAGTTTTGGTGTCTGTCCCATCCTTGAGGGCTTTGAGAGCATTTTTCATCTCTTCCCATTCAAAATTTACAGGTGGAGGAGTGGGTGCCCTTGATCTAGGTGCCCCCGATGTAGGATACGTGCTAGAATTTGAAGTGTGATATGGAGAACTCTGATGACCATATGACATCTATGGAAAAATGGTTTGCATAATTGGTGGAGTGGATGCTATGGTTTGCTCAAATGTGGGTTGTGCATACTGTTGCATCTACTCAGGTTGGTGTGGTAGATAACTATGAGGTTGCTACCCTATGAGATAGTTCTGTGTGGGTGCTTGGGCATACTGCTAATGTGAACACTGTGGCTGAAATGGTGGTAATACAGATAATGCTTGTGCTATGCTCTGAGAATATATACCATGCCCAATATATGTGGGTTGTGTTCCTTCTTGAGAGTAGGACTGATTTGGAATAGGTGCAAGGTAGTTAATTTGTGGCAAAGTGTTTACTATAGGGAACTACAGTGGTAGTGTAGGGAACTGTAGTGGCGGTGGATTTGGGCTATTGCCTAGAGGTGGCATGGAGAAATAGTTGGTGAGGGGTGGGAGTGAATAGCTATTTGAAGCAGTGGATGATAGTGTCAGAGGTGTGGACATGACTGCAGTGCTAGGGGAAAGACTAGTGATAGGTGCCTATGTCACAGTAGTATTCCAAGGTCCCAAAGGAAATGCGGCTGAAGAGCTTTGGCTAGTTACAAAGGGGTTAATAGTGATGTTTGGTGGGATGGAAGATGAGGTATTGGACCCTAATGGTGGTATTTGAGTAGCAAATGGACTAGATGTGATGTGTCATTGAAGCAAAAATGTAGTGTTGCTAGATGCAAATGGAGGATTTGGTGGAGCAAAAAAATGAGTGGTGGCAATAGATGCAGATGGTATACTTGAGGTTGGTTGAGATGTAGTATGTACTAATGGTTGAGTGAGAATGGGAACTGGTACCTAGGTCAAGGGTATATTTGGGTCTACTGGCTCTACCTGAGGTGGTTGCCATCCAAACAATGGGTGAGTAGGATCTGTTATGTCGATAGGTGGTGGACATCCAAACTCAAAGATACCAACATTGTCTCTTAAGAAATTTTCCATGATGGTTTCCTTGTTGATATCTATGATGGCATTTACGATGGTAGCATGCCTAGGTTGGTTCATGAAAGCCTCAATATCTATGGATGATCTTGGTTCTTCTGGGATTTGTGGTGGTGGGTCTGATGGTGTCATAGATACTACAGAGTACAACTGAGCTCGAGATGTGTTACCACTATGACTAGGATCCATGTCTTTTTTTCGTGTGTTCCTACCAAAATGTGTGGTGGGTGGCATGAAAGGATGCTTTTCCTAAAGATGTAAATGCAGTGAGGGATGATACTAAGGAAGTCTAAATGATATGGTGCTAAGTGCAAGAAACTTGTGTTTTCCTAAAATATGAATGTGGGAAATGTGATGGTGATGCAAAAAGTGTGACGCTAACCTTTGGCTCAAGGTGCTATGGGACACCAATAACAACCTATTCCTAGCAAAGTGTTGTGTTTCAAGGATACTCAAGATGATGAGAGATGTGATGCAAAAATGTTTCTAAGTGAGTGAGGAAATAATGCTAAGATTTTAACAATGCATGTGGAGGATTCTTTTTCAACAACCTAAGATGAGAGGAGATGGTATAACTTCAAATTCTTGAATGGGATAGTGCAATTCCTAGATGAGAGACTAAACCTATAAGTGTGTAAGTGTGTGTGGAAAAAGGAAGGACCTAATCAGAATGAGTAACAGTAGAGTTGTTGATAAGGCTCATATTAACACCATGTTGAAGGGTTAGGTTTTGGATTTTGTAGTCCCATTCAGTTTGCAATGCTACCTCAGCTTTGTCTTTCTCAATTTGATCCAATTTGGAAATCCTAGGGTTAGGGGTATGTTTCTTATGCTCTACTTCGATTTCCTTATAGGCTAGTATTTGAGGAAGCTTAGCCTTCTTAAACTTAGTCTTGGGATGGCTTGACATGAGATATTTCCAAGGATTAAAATCACAACCGTGGGGTTTTTGGAGGTAGTGACTACGCTAAGTATACCTTCTAGACCTTGGGTTGGAACATAAATCAATTGAGAAATAACAAGTTTTGGATTCTTTTCAAGATGAATTTGGCTAACTATCTTCTAGGCAAGGAAAAATGTGTTATTTTTGGTCAAGTAGATTGGTAGCAAAAGGTATATTGAAAAGAGCAACTGTTGGATCTTTTAGAGAAAAAGGGGTTCATTGGTAACTAGACTTTTGTGGGGTATTTTCTAGGTAACAAGTGTAGGCAAAAGGTAAACTTAAAAGTATGATGTTGCGAGTGGGCTTGCTAACAACCATTTCTTACATATGAAGGTGAGGTCTCTCAAAGATAAAATTTGTGATATTTTCGGTCAAGTAGGGTAAATGGAAAAGTATTTTTGAAAAAGAGCAAGCCTTTGGGCCAACAAAAGGATTTATAACTTAGGTTCTTCTTAGTGATTTTTGAGGGAATAAGTAGATTTATCTAAAACAAATGGACAAATTGGACCAGTGGGACAAGCAGTTGTTGCGAATGGACTTGCTAACAACTGTTGTTTTGAAATGATGAAGGTGAAACTTTCTTTCTTCTAATACAGGGATAAATGAGAAAATAATTTTTCAAAGTACAAAGCAACTTTGAGAAATACAAACAGTTGATCTCTTTAGCAAAAGGATTTTTTTCTTTTTTTTTGATAGTAACCACTGAATTGTGTATGTTCAACAAATGTTTTCACAAGTCCTGAGCACAATTTAAGATAGTTCAAACACACACTTTATCCCTGCAAGTCAAAATTTGATTGTCATATGTTTTTCAATGGCCCACAACTTGATGTCTCCTAGTTCTAGTGCAATATTTCCCTCTAATCGAAGAGGTGAGTCGATACAAGAGTCGATCAACAAAGGATACATATTAGAGAACCTTCAAGGCATGACAAATAGAAGTTCCCCTTGTGCAAGAACAACGACCCTTGGAGATGAAACCCAAGTGGCCTTATGCCTCTACTAGGGGAGCACAATGGTGAGTAATCTTGAGGGATGTTGTTTCCCTTGCATCGTGAATAACATACCATGAAAGAAAGTGAGATACTTTAGATCCAAGAGGGTTGTAAATGGGTCTGTGGAGTCTCTGCAATGGTTGTTACTGGCTGTGATCCACTTAAGGGTCTGTTTCAGACATGCTAAAATCATGGGAAAGTTTTCCCACCTCATACTACCCCCAGAAACATGCTGCTCGAACTGAAGAGATGGAGCGAGAAGGTTTACCCTTCCCCTCATTTATATACTAGCTAGACTATTTATCGGTTTGAGCTTCTCACCAAAGGGGATGCGCTTCCCAGAGGTGGATGAACTTGCTAGAAGCACTCCTAGGTTGTTGCGAATTATCTTGCTAACAAATTTTGGTACATGCATTATGTACGTTAATGGTATTACTTTGGATGAAAAGAGAGAAGTCTAAGATGCACAAAAATGTACAATCTCAAAACACGCAAGACATGGGATTAATTTCTATTTGGACACTTTAATGCTCTACTCTATAACTTTTGAAAACACACGTGTTTAGCATATAAGATTCATTCCAACTTCACAATGTCGCCAAAAAAATTAAATCAAGTCAACAAAGGGGAAATCATGCACCAAAGCTTCAAAGAGGAGGGAATAAGAGCATTTTAAATCTTTAAGGCATTCAAGATTTGATGAAGTTTATTTTAAGCCCCAAATTTGAAGTGTTTGCACATAATTTTCTTTAACACCTTAAAATGAAGTGTTCATCACAATAGTTAATTACTAATCATTCATTCCATGAAAAAGCAAGATTTGTTCAATCTTAAGCCATTCAACAGAGGATTAATGATGATAAAATCTGCACAAAACACAACATAAAACCTGCAAATGAAAAATTGTTAGAACTTTGAGAAAAACAAATCTCACAATGAACCCGCAGGTTAAGAACACGTTCCCGCAGGTGCGAGAATGTGATAAATATCAGTGGGAATGTGAAAAATGTGCAGCAGAGTTTTTTTAGAAAGGCAAGGCACTCCTGTGGGTTAAGGCAACAATCTCGTGGTCATGGGAATGTGGAAACAGTTAGTGGGAATGTGGGACAGAAAATTGGTGAAATTAAAAATTGAGGCCAGAAGTTTAAAATCATAGAGTAATCTCATAGACAAGCAATCCGATAGGTATACATCAGTGCATTCCCGCAGGAAATTGTTTCGACGGGTTTGAAAGGTCAACAGTTGGCAAGGATGAGCAGGTTTGACTAGCAACAAAATGCGTTCCCATAGGGAAATAGCAGCGATCCCATAGGAGTTTAACGCATTCCCGCAAAATGAAAGATCGGCGAGAATGCAGAGAGTTTTTATGCTGTTGTGTCTATGCCTGTAGGATGAACTGCAAACTCGCTGTCACAGGTTTTGGTTCCTGTCGAGAAATAGCAGCATTCTTGCGGTCATGGGATCCTGTACCTGGGGTGGCAGGATCGTGAAAACAAGGTTTTTTGAAGTGTTTGAAATTGAAAAATGTTTAGATGGCTAAGAGTGCGTTTCTCAAAGATTGACTTGTGTACCTGCAACAATGTTAGCAAACCACCTACAAAAACCCACAAGCAAACAATGTTACTTTGGTTAGTTCATTAAAAAAAAACTAAAAATTGATTAGATTGACCCAATGTGGGGTCCCATCGAGCGTGCAAACATGTATCACCTAGTTTAGAAGTGTAACATGAATACTAACTATTAAGAAAAGCATTAACAATACTAAAATGAGTAAACACTTAAGATAGGACTGATTTGTTATCACCACAAATGGAGGCAAACAAAGAATGGTAAGCTCCAAATGGTATAACACAATGATACAATAGATTTGTCCCTAATTTAAGGTATGTGTGCTCACAAGTATAGTTCAAGCTTCAAATGGATGGATGAGCTGGGTGAGATAAGGTTGCAACAATGGAGTCATAAAGTGATTTTGCCATTATAATGATATTTTGGTAGTATGTGTGCTCTCAAAATATCATTATAACTTTGCATGGAGGATGGATGATTTTAGTGAAGGAGGGAGGTTCAATTTATAGGCCAAGGGTTGGAGAAATGGAGGGCCAAGATGTCAAGATGATGAGATGGTGAGGGAGGGTCAGGATGCACTCAAAAGGGAGCACAAGGATTGTGCTAGTTTAGCACCAATGGGGAGGTGACACTTGTCACAAGGAGGATTAGTGTGAGAGGATAGGATAAGGGTTGGTCAAAGGCTTGATGAGGGTTGTTGAGTATGTAAGAGTCATGAGTGAGGATGTAAGAGCCATTAAGAGGAGTATAAGAGATATTTGAGGGTCATTTATGTTGGAGGGTGAGGGGAAGATATTTGTTGACTTTAGCTTGGTTTAGCAAGTCTTAACCCATGTTTATGATTGTGCACATGATTAGAAGAGGTTTAGAATTAGCTTAGAAGGGGGGTTAGGTGTTGAGTGATTTTTCTTTGATGGGATGGGTTAGTTAGGTGGCTAAGTGAGTTTAGTATGGGTGAATGGGTTGGATTAGGGGGTTAGGATAAGGTTTAGGAAGGCTTTTGGATTTTAGATATTTTATTAAATGTTTTATTTTATAAAATGGGGAGTATGGAATTAAATTGAATAGATTTAATGATTTATTCAATTTAATAGGGGAAGAGGGATTTAAATGATAAATTGATTTTGAGTGATCATTTTGATTTCATCAATTGAACTATAGTTAATTAAATAAATAAATTAACTAGGGGATGACAATTAATTAAATAGTAAATATTTAATCAATAATGTCCTAGGAGATGACTAAATATGATTAATTATTGATGTAATCAAATTTAGGTGTCTACAGAGGTATTTGTTTAGGTTGTTGCAATAAATATTGCTGGTATGCAATTTGTTGCTCAAATCACCTTTGATATTCCAACTATTGCTTGAGTTTCTCTTATTGTTTAGCAAACACCACTTGTTGTTGTTGGATTTGTCATTGATACATTGCACGGAGGTCAAGTGGGTTTATGTTGGACCACGTATTAGGGATGTTGGATGTTTACACCACTTGATGTTGTTGTTCTTGTGGTCAGTGTTGCTATTGATATGTGGAATGTGTATTAAGTAGATGCAGACTTGGTTGAGGTTTGGAAGTGTTAAGTCCTTGTACCAATATAGGTTGATGTTGTTGTGGGAATTGACTAAGTCCTTGCAAATTGACCATCATGTTGGTATTGTTGCTTTGACACCTTTATGTGTTAGAGGTTTCTCCTTGGGACATCATGTTGATTTGACAATGAGGTGCATTCCTTTTGAGAATAGGTGCAATGTCAATAAGACTTTTCCTTTGTATGTCAATAGGGACTATTGTAGTTGATGTGTCACATGGTGTATTTGTGGAAGGCTCCATAACATTTGATGTGATAACAGTTGGTAGAGTTAGGAGCAAAGGTGCACTTTATTGATTAGTATCCAAAGGAGGTATGTCCGACATCCATAGAACACAAGTCCCTTTAGGTGTGTCTTTTTGTTGCATCATGTGACTAAAATCAAGTCTTAATATCCTTTTGGGGTGTTTAGTAATTGGTGGCATTTCGTTGAACAAGGGGTTAACATTGATGTGTTCAAATGTACTCTGGAAGATTTCGATGATTGATTCTTGATGGGACCTTATAGGTGCCAGTATCATGTTTGAAAACTCAAAAGGTTATTTTCCCTTATCTAAGTCCAAATTGATCATGGGTTGTATATTTTCAATGGTTGTGTTGGTTTGATTTTTGGACTTAGGTCCTTCCACATTTGGGTTGAATTTGACAATTTCTTGGTTGCCAAAAGCTTAAAGTTTTTATGAAAGTTTTTATCTTGACATGCCCTAGCCATTTTTTCATCAGTGATGCCATAATTAGTGTTAGAGTCATCACTAAGGTGTAAAATACCTTGTTGTATGTTTGATGTGTTAGGGTGGAAGGTACTTGTGTTAGGTTGGCTGAATTCGAAGGAATGTGATTGTTCATCTTCGGGTGTAGTTGGTAGACTTCCTCCTCCTGGTGGTATTAGCACACATATAGGTTCAAAGTTTAGAATCCATTGAACCATCCCATGTGTAGGGGAAGTATTTGAAGGAAACCTCATATTAGGTGCATTTTTTAATGTTTTCTATGTCATAGCTTGATTATGATGATCTTGCGGATACATGTTTAAGGGGTCCACAAGTAACGGTTGTGACACCTCGATTTGGTGTTCATCAAATGTATATTGGGTTTGCTTGATCTTCTTCTATCTTGGACAAGGTTTTGGTTGTGTTTGTACCTCAAAGAAAAAGGTTGATAAAGTTCTTTGGCTCTTTGGGTTGATTGCGTCCTAGTAAGTGTTGGCATGATACCTAAGAATGTAGATGCAATGGAGGGAAACTTGAATGGCCTTTCTACCTCCCAAGTGCACATCTAAACTACCAATAGCACTCAAATAGTACCAAGTGCACCCATGATGCAGTTGGAAAGTAAGAGGTATGCAATGGGTAAATAGAGGTTCTAGGGTGCCTAAAATGAAAATTTTGAGTGTTTTGAGTGATTTAGAGTGTTTCCTAAGGTTTTGGGATGCAATTCAAGCTGTGGGAGTGTAGATTGGGGTTCTAGAACCTAGAATGAAATCTCTTATTACCAAGTGCACCCTAAAACTACCAAGTGCATCCTAAAACTACCAACTATGCACTTGAAGTGTGCAGTTGGTAAAATAGGGTTGCAGTTGGTAAAATAGGGTTGCAGTTGGTAAAAGAGGTCAAAACTTGATAACTAAGATGTGAGTATGCAAGAAATGAGTGTTTTTGGGATTTTTAAGTGTCTAGGGAGTTTATCCAATGTGAGGAGATGCTAAATGAGCTAGGGTTTTTATGTGCAAAGTGTGAATGTCCTAGGGATGTTATGCAAATGTAAATTCAAGGTGACATTTTGAAGGTATGCAAAATGAAGGTTAGGTTTGTGTTTTGGACTTGGTAATGACACTAAAGGTAGGTGTATGGAAGGTGTATTATGAAAAGGATGGTGTTTTAGGGTTGATAATGACGTTTGGGATATGCAAAAATGAGGATAAGTGATCAAAAGGACAATTTGATTGATGCACACTATAATAGGGTTTGGTAGTGAAAATGATGCTAGGATTTTGATCAATGCAAAATTAAGGAGATATACCACTAGGGTAAGTCAAAATGATGTTTAGGAATATGATTATGCTAATGATAGAGGTATATGCAAGGTTTTGAACTTATGTGAAATCTTAAGAGAGTATTTTGTCTAGGAGTTTAACCTTGTGTTAATAGACTTTGGATCTTGACCAAAAAGTGATAAAACACAAGACAAAAAAATTTTGATCAAAGAAAATGATAAGAAAAGATAAAAAGACTAGTCAAGATCCATCATCCATCAACACAAGGAGATACTCTAAGACTCATACTTTGTTCAGATTTTTGACTAAGTTCAAAGGTTTTGGGGTTCAAAATGACATTTAGGGGACTCAAAATGGTGGTGATGCTAAGTGGATATGAAATATGAAAAGGTCATAAGGTGCAAAATAAGATTTTGGGTGCAAGGTGCAGTTTTGGGTGAAGTGTAGAATGGGGAGGTACAAAGGCTACTAGATGCATTTTAGGGTTCCAAAGTGCAGTTTGGAGGCCAAAAATGGTCATGTAGGTGCTCAAGTGCACCCTAATAGTGCCAAGTGAACTCCAATAGTACCAAATATGCTTATGAAATAGTTGGGGCTAGTTTGGGCACAGTTGGTAGTTTCTGGGCACAGATGGTAAGCTGGGTTGAATGTATGTTGATTTTGAAAGGTATGGTTACCAAATTGATATGCTAGGAAGCGAAGATGCTAGGGTTGATGTTATGATGGGTTGGGAGATGAAGAAAAAAGGTTATGACCTAAGGAATGATCTCCTAAGTGAAGGCAACGAAGACTAAGAGATGCATAATGAAAATCTGGGCATGCTAATGTAATGGGAGCTATCTAGGTACCTAAAGACATAGTTAAAGCCTCAAAATGTTATCTGGAATCCAAGACTAGGTCCTTAGACCAAAAAGTGTGCTTAGATAATACCAACTACATCCATGCCATAGTTGGGGCTAGTTTGGGTGTAGTTGGTAGTTTCAGGACATAGTTGGTAAACTATGCTAAAACTAAGGCAATTCTCGGTGCTATGTTTTCTAGATTGATATCACAGAGAGTTAAACAATAGAGGAAAATGCTAAGACCAAAATGGAGGTTCAAAGTGATGCTTATGACACCTAGAATGATGGTTAAAGTGGGCAAGATGAGAATTGGGTATGCAAAGATGCAAGATGGACAATGCAACATGCAAGTTTTTTTTGGGGGGGGGGGGGGAATGCAAATACTAAGGGAGGTAAACTAAACCAAAATGGATGCAATATGAAAGGTAATGGATACTAAATGAGGAATAAAAGGTTCAATATGAAGTCTATATAATGCAAGAATGAGGCCTAGACTAGGGTAAATGTAAGTGGAGTTTATGCAAGAATGAGATCTACGTTTTGCCAAGCACATTTAGGATCACAAGTTGCCATGTTTTCTAAGGTTTGAATGTGATGAACCAAAGTTTGCAAAGTTTGGAAAAAGGTTGAAATGTTTTGAAAATGTGTAATGTTTTGACAAGTGTTTGTAGGTTTCCAAGGTGTAAATTTGAATGTTGGATTTATCTTATGTTTTACACACACGCCAGACACATTAAGACAAGAATAGCTATTGTTAAAAGTGAGAAAACACACCATAACCTAGGCTTTAGGACTATATCCACTAAATTCCTACTTGAAATGAAGTTCAACCACACTTATCTAGAGTGGACAATGTAAGACCTTGGCACCATAGTCTCTCTCTTATAGTGCTCTCACTTCTCAAGGCTGCCAAGATCCGCTTCCCAAGGGGTATGACTTCCCAAGGGACTATTGCCTCTACTAAGGATTGCGAGAATGTAGGATGTCTTCATAGGCATAGGTGACCCATTGAGCTAGTGGATAGAAAGGATTTTGGCCACTAAAACATGGTTTTTAGTAAGGGCATTCCATTTGGCAAGTGAATGATAAACTTTTGTAGAAGGTCTGCCAGCCCCGAGAATCGAGGTTTGATGCACCACAAGGGTACTGGAGGAGAGCTATCACATAGAAATACCATCGACATAGTTTTCATTGTAATCAAATTTTATATAGTGGCTAGAATGTTGACCTGGCTTTTGGCTCATTATCGCTTTGAGGTCGTCTCCTAGCATACCCAATATCGAGTATCTTGGTCCAAGGCAGGCCTCCTATAGAAGTTACATGGATTTCTCTTACACCCAAGATCCATGAATGGCGAGGGGAGAGGATATGTCCAATGTAACTCCTAGGGATTTAAAAATTATAGAAATGCTAGGTAGAAAAGAAAAAGTTCATTTTAAGCACCAAATGAAGTGTTATCTAATCTAGGAAATCCACACACATGGTTTTGATAAACACACAATGGTCTTCGAAAATGTCCTACAAACAAAAATTAGTAGTTTTTCATGATCATGTCTTCATCTAATGAGTGCCACATGCTGAAAGTAGACCATTAGTAACACAAAATCATCTAATCTATGTTCTAAAAGAAAATGGAAACTTGACATGCAAATTTTGATTGATGTGTGTGTTTTCTGTGAACTAGGTGCACTTTGAGAGAGCTAACTACACCCCAGAAGGCCAAAATGGCTTAGAATGCTCCCAAGTGTGCCCAAATAGTGCTAACTATTTCTATGAAATAGTTGGGGCCCAGTTGGGTGCAGTTGGTAGTTTTAGGATGTAGTTGGGAGGTCAGGTGCAAACTGTGGGGAAATGGTGTCTGAATAAGACCTAAAAACTGAAAATTTTGAAACCTATACTCCCAAGGGCACCCAAATAGTATAGACTATGTCAATGAAATATTTTGTAAGTTTTGGGCATAGTTAGGAAGTCAAAAAAAATAGAAAGGGGTTTTGGTGGCTTCTAGACTCCTAAAACTACTCCTAGGGGTCCCAAGTGCGCCTTGACAAAGTAGAGTGCACCCTAGGACAAAAAGCTAACAAAATGCATGAAAAAAGAGCATACAAGCATTTAAAAAGATACCCTAATTAATCTAGGTGTGATATGGAAGTGTAGATAGCCTTTATACCCTTCCAAGTGAGCTACTTTCTTGCACCTACAAGCACAAAACAAGAAAACCCAAGTTAGATAAGCATTTTCGCGTTGGGATCACCAAATGTAGGACCAGAAAATGGGCTAAATGCATAACATACTATGAAAAATCACAAACTCAATCAACATACATTATCACCCACTAGTATACCATGAAAGCCAAACTAATAAAGAAAGCAATAGAAATCCCCTCTTTCATTTGTAGCTCCCATGTCCTTCTTTCTTCTCCAAATGACTGTAGCTCAAAATTGCCTATAAGGCACACAAAATTGAAGCAAATTATATGATAATGGTGATAATGCTATGAGAATACCATAAGTTTTGATTTGAATGTGAGAGAAAGAATGCAAAAGATGAAAAAAGCTAAGGACCCAAAATGAGAGAAAGAGTGCTCATTTTATAATCAACACTCAAGGTGAGAGCATTGGATTTGTCACCTTGGATATGCAATGTGGTAAGAGATTCCTCTGAGAATCCATGAAACATATGAAAAAGGATGCCAAATGTAGGATTCTATGATGCATGGAAGTCAAACTTGACTAAATGTGGAAGAGAATCTATGACGCATCATACGACATTTCAAGCCCACTTAAAGCCAAGAATCTATGACAAATGAAGCCAACTATGGACATGTGTAAGAGAATAATAATATTTGATTATGACATATTTTATCCAAGTGTCAAAGGAGAATCCATGAGGTGTCACACCCAAGTGTCATGATGATGTCAATATTTTGTAGAATATTTGAATTAAAAATCCTTTATTCCACAAAATAGAAATTAGTAAAAAAATGGAATTAATGATGGAAAATGTGACTTAGGAAATTGTGAATTTCCATGGTTTGTGGATGATGAATCAATTAATTAATATAATTAATTAATTGAGGATGATAATTAGGAAGAATAATTAGTAAGAAGAAAAGGATTAAATTATGGGTTATTTAATCCTATAGAGAGAATTAGTAGATGATTGGCCAAAATTGATTAAATAAATGTGAAAGTACCCTTTGATGAAAATGTGATGATAATATAGATTGAATAGGATGATGACAAGTAGACCAAATCCATGGCCAAATTGATTGATTGAAATTGATAACATGCCAAGGACACATGACATGAATTGATTGCTATGTAATATTTAACCAACATAGTAAATGCTACAGGATTGAAATTGATTGAAAAGGTTTGATCATAATAACATCGACAGACATAGTCAATATTATTAAAATGGTTGATAATGCAATGATCCAACATTGAAAGCCTCAACAACATCAAAGATTGGATGACATGAATGATAGTTTGACCTAGCACTGAGAGCCACGATAGTACTAAGGTTAGATTGATATGATTGATAGGTTTCCAAGGCACTGAAAGCCACAAAAATGCCTAGGATTAGATAGATGATGATTGATTTGGGATGTTTGATATGTTTTGTGATTATTATGACTGATTTTGGGTGATTGATTCTAGGTTGATTTGAAATAGTTTTGAGTTGGTTTGATATGATTTCAAAATGACATGAAATTGATGTGAAAGAGGATACAAATGATAAAGTATGATTAATTTGGCCAAAAGATCAGAGTTAGTAGAATGAGAAAATGGGACAAATTAGTATGGAAGAAGTGATGAAATCGTAGATGTGAACCATTTTTTAGCATCTACAAGTATAACTATCTTCTTCACTTGTGTCATGATTAAACCATCACTTTATCTTGTCGAAGTCCAACTGATTCAAGTACCCATTATAGTTCCTCATAACTCAACCTTTCCCCTAGGTTCTTTTGTTATGTCCTTCTCAAATCCTCTTCATCAATCCTCTTGATATGAAACTCTACTCAGATAGAAACTATTTTACTAATAAGGTTTGACATCAATGACAACATAACACTGTCTCAATTATAGTTTCCAATACATCTCACAAATCAAAGATATGTGCCAACCATTGATGAACCTAATTAAAAAGGATCAATACTCTTATGTCAATTAAAATTTGAGAAAATCAAGGAATTTCTAGCTAATCCACATATCTTGGTCCCACCTATAGTATGGAGTCTATTGGTCTAGTACATATCTACTACTTTGACTATAGTGGGGGATATTTTGGCCCAACAATATGATGAGGGTTAAGAGAGATAAATTTAATACATCAATTGTACTCTTGTTGTCTATGAGGTTAATTACACTACAATAGAAAAGGAATATTTTGAAGTAGTTTTTTCTACTCAAGATTTGTCATTACTCAACCAAATGGTTAAGATCATTTCTAAAATAGACCCATTAAAGTACACACTCTCACATAGATGTCTTTTAGGATAAATGGATAAATGGGTGATGCTACTAGAAAAATTTGACATCTAGTATGTGGATAAGAGGGAAATCAAGGTGTAGGTCATTCTAGATTAATTGGCTAATGTACCTATAATAGATTCCCATCCCCTAGTTATGGAGTTCACAAACAAGAACCTATGCATGGTTAAAGAACAATGTTAGTGGAAACTATTCTTTAATGGATCCTGTGCATCTCATGGACTGAGAGAAGAGAAACTCTTTTTTATGCCTCAAGGTAACTATATCCCTAAATTAGTCAAGTTAAGATTAAGTGCATCAATTATTTTAGAATACAAGGTGGTCATTGCAAGACTCATAAAAACAAGCCAATGAAATATCACTGAGCTACAAGCCTTTGGTAATTCATAGTTAATAATCAAATAGATCCTTGATGAATATTAGACAAAAGATGACAAGCTATTTCCATATAAGGAAATGGTATGCAAAATAAAGGAAAACTTCTAGAAGATCCATTTTACACAAGTTCCATGTTTATAGAATAAGGATGTAAATACCATCAAAAATATCAAATTACACTTATAAATTCCCTAAGAAGCTTCACAATACACCTTTTTAGATGTACATACCATCAAAAATATCAAATTAAACTTATAAATTCCCTAAGAAGCTTCACAATACACCTTTTTATTCAAGTGATTGCATGCACTTGCATATGATAATAATGGAAAATAAATTGTGTGCATCTTGGTTGGTTCCCAAACTCTATGGTGTTGATCTCAGATTGGTTTTGACAATTGAGTTTCAACACACTTAAGTCATTTACTAAGTTCATGCCAAACTAGTAATGCATTTTGAGTATGATATGTAAATACAAGATTGTGCTGAGTTGCAATGAGTGCCGAGTCACTCATGTGCCAAGTCACTCAAGTGTCGAGTAGATAGACAATACATGTTGAGTGGTTCAAGTGTCAAGTAAATAGTAGATGCCAAGTAGTTCAGGTGCCAAGTCAGAAACATAATTATAGTATGTGCTAGGCATCAGTAACTTCAAGTGCAAAGCAATATAGATTGGACATATTTTTTTGTGATTTCACAAACAACTATATAAACCATTTTTCAGCTGACTAAAGAAAAGAGTACAATCTTTTGAAGTTAAGGAAAAATCTATATATAGATTCCCTATGCATTTACATGCAACCAATCAAAAAAAGGAAAGGACTAAGAAAAAAAAGGAATGAATCTCAGCCGTAGATTCATACCTAACCCTAAGTCTTCTAGTCTTCTTAAGGAGGATGAAACCCTAAACTTCATATAAGCATTTAAGGGATTGAAGGAGAAGAATAGAGAAGTTTGCATGCGAAAATAGAGCATTCATGGAGATTTAGAAGCTATAGAGAGTGAATTATAGAATTAGTTGGAGGAGAACAAGAACAAAAGGATACAACATTGACACATCAGATCAGAGAGGATCAAGGACACTGTATAGATTTGATCTTGAATCAGACAACTAGAGCCAATCACAAGATTTATGCTGAAATATCCTAATAGGTGATTTTAGTTAAATCTCCTAGGTAGAGTATGCCTAATAGACTATTGTATATCCTTTAATAGGGTGACATTCCAAGTGGATGTTCTAAAGTCCTTTAGCTAGACACACTTCTAATAGGGTGTTAAAATCCTCTAATAAGGTGGGACTTGATAGTCCTTGTAAGCCTTTAACCGGGTAGGCCTTTCATAGGGAAGATCATGTTTAATGGTCAAACCATTGTAACCTTAAATGGCTACACTTTATTGCTATAGTAGTGAAGAATTGTGGGTGTCATCCTAACTCTAGTTTTACGTTCTATTTGAAGGGCTTCTAAGTAATCATATCACATGTCAAATGTGTGATTGCTTTTATGTTTACATGGTTTAGATGTATGTGCTTTTCATGTTATTTCAATTTATCTATTGAATGCATGAGATGGATGAGTGGTGAAAATTTTTATGGGTTCATGTTTTAACTTCTAATTCACCCCCCTCTCAGAAGTTTACCTTTCCTACTTGTAATTCCAACAATTGGTATCAAAGCTAAGTTCTTAGAAGAAGTAGCTTTGTAGCTTAGAAGAAAGATCTTGAAATAGAAGTCTACAAGTTGGGAAATACCATTGAGAACTAGGAGATTGAAATACATCTCATTACTACATCAACTGAATGAAGCCAGAGATGCTTCAAAGAGTTCCTTGAAGAGAAGGAAAGAGATTGCTATAGCAGAAAATGACACACAATACAAAGAGATTATAATCACAAAGCTATTTGCAAATGGTAAATCCAGTGAGTTTGATGTAGCAATTGCAGATTTAATGGAGAAAAATAAAGCACAAGCTGAAGAGATCAGAAATCTCAAGCTGGAGCAAGAATCACAAGCTATACTACTATGTGAGGTGACTAAACAAAGGAAGAAAGCTATAGAAGACAAGGCCATGATTGAAGAAGATAAAAGAATTTTGGTAAAAACATTGGAATAAAAGTCAATAGAGCTATTGAAGATCTCAAATATGCAATTGGATACCTTAAGCCAAATGATGAATGCTCATCATGAGGTGAATGTCAAGGACATTGAGTTAAGTACATTGAAGTTGCAGAATGAGAAAAAGGAATTTGCTGAAAGTTTCAACAAGCCAAATGAAGCCATCAAGTGCAACTACTAAAATCCTCTAGATCTAGTAGAGATACATCAAGATTGGGCTACACAAGGACTGAAGAAGGAGAATCATCCAAAGCTATTGAGGAAAGGAACAACGAAGGTAGGAACTCCAAACCCACTTGTCATCATTATGGTAAGAAAGGGCATACCTCTAATGTGTGTAGGAGCAAGAATAAAAATTAGAATGCCAAGCCTAAGAACATGACTCATTGTCACAAGTGCAACAAACAAGGTCATCAGGCACATGAATGCAAAACCAAAACCATGCATGCACCAAAATTTGAAGGACACTACTACAATTATTAGAAGTATGGACACACAGCCTTTGAATGTAGATCCAAGTCCACATGGTCATCAAGTAAGATAACAAAGGTAAGAAGCTATGGAAACTCTTATGATTGGGATTAAAATAAAATATATAACTATCATTATTATTAGGAATATGGATATTGTAAGAATTTTCCTAAGGGAAAAATTCACCTAGAAACTAAGAACTCAAACACAAGCACACAGTAGACCAAAGAGGGATATGATCAATTAATCACAGTATGTCCCAATACATTACTCTGTTCAAAATGTGATATTCAACACACTAGGAGTGCCTGTATATAAAGGCCTCAGGAAGCACCTAGAATGTCTCTAGAAACAACTAGAAGATAAGACAACTAAGCACCTTATCCAACATTCTAGATGAATGGATAAGAATGACTAAGTGTCATATGTGTGTAGAAGATTCCTATGTTGTAGACAACATGTGCTTAAAAGAGGTGCGGACCCCTGTGATGTCATCAAGATAACTCACAAGAGTGCACAAACTTCTAAGTGTCTCACAAATAGAATAATGCAAAATAAATAAATAATGCATAAAACTAAGTAAACTTAAGTAAGTGTAATAAGTAAATACTTATTTAAACGAACACCCCCCCTTAAGTGAAACTTAGGGGAATTCCCTTAAGCTTACAAAACTAGGATGAAGATGCATAATGTCATGCCCAACTAAGAGGGCAAAAACACACACAATTTTTTTTTTTTTTTGAATTAATAATAAACTAATAATTAAACATGCTCTAAGTTTGATATGATTGAGGTAGAAGTTTTAGTACAGGTTCTCTACATTACGTCTGAAGATTATAAGCAAAGGGATGGTTATTAAAATTTAAGATTTGAAACTTTAGTTATCAGATTTATATCAATAAACTTATGTTATTACATTAACTTTTAATAATAAGAAACAATTATTTAAATGACACTATCTTCCACTATTTAAAACTTTGCTAACCGAAATTAAGTTTGCTAATTACATTATGAAATTGGAAACTTTCCAAAATAAATATCCATTTTACTTAATTTTAAAATGTTTTAATTAAATTATTTTTTTTAACAATTGCTAACCAAGTCTCGATTAAACTAACATGATTACTTATAATTAGGTAGTGAAACCTTACTCATCGGAAATAACTACTTACTAACTAGAACTACTAGATAATATTAACTAAATCCAATTTAATCTATATTTAATTATATAACAACTAACTAAACTAATTTAAAAGCTAAACTGAAATATATATATCTAAAAATTACAACTTTAAGCAATACAACTAACTTAACAAAATGAAAAAACTATCTACTCCTATCAATTTATGACTAACTTAGAACTTTAGCAAATTAGATTAACATCTCATAAAATAACACAAATCTAACCTAATCTAATTAGAACTATCCTAACCCCTTAACATTCTAACAAAAGTTTACAACATTGAATAAAACTCAAACTAAAATAAATAAATTAAAAAAACCTACTAACCTACACCTAACAAGTTAACCCTAAGCTACTAACCCCTAACACTTATTGCTAACTTTCTATACTACCCTTTATTTTTCCCTAAACCCTACTCTCCACCCTACACACCTCTCACCCAAGAAGGGCTTGGGCGAATCCCAAGCTTACCCATGCAACCCGAGGGTCTGCAACATGCAAACCCAAGTGGACCTGACCCAAGTACATGGGACAGCAAGTCCACCAACCAACAGCTCCCTAAGAAAGTGATTGGTGAGGAAGGTGGATGAAACACATAGTTTAATCTTTAAACAAACCTTCACGCAACCCAAAACCGACACCCATAAAAGGGAAAGCATGGCAGGTGACATCATCACATAGGATGACACTACTCCAACCACGCCTAGAACCTAGGTACTCCCACCAATCGACCCTAAGGATATCTTCAACATAAATGCTATGGTTGTTTTAAAATCTCTGCGCTTTCCAAAAAGGAAGTCGACCCCTGCACAAGTACAGGGTGACATCACCTGAGATTGACATCCTCACCAATACAAAAGGTTCATCATGACCCTCCTACGAGCTGGCTTCAAGCGGGTGGAGGACTTAATGCATAAAGATTATATGGTGAGAAAAGACTTTAGTAGCTTAGATATAAATATATATATATGTATTTTCAAGCATTGTTATTTTTTTTAAAGTTATTATTTCATTGAGGAATCTATTATTTTATTAGCCTGTAATAGAATCAACTAAATATGTGTTTGCCATACAAATTCCAGAATCCTGTAGGTGGGTTATTTGATAATTTCTCTACTCTCTCTTGAAACTCAATGTATATTTTTCTTTTGCAATTATATTACCACGATAGGTGTATGCATTCTCCTATGAATTTCTAATTTGTTATTTCCATGAACCTCAAATGGCCAAGCATTTCAATAATACCACATTACATGAAATAACCATCTACGTATTCATTTAACTATCTAATAAGCTGATGGATCAACATAATGACTAAACTAGTCTTAAGGCATTTGAGACAATAAGAGAGATCAAAATGATAATGCTCCATTCCTTTTGAAAGGAGTATCAAAATACACAAAGTTATTTCTCTATCATGTTTTCAATTGTAGCTTGGATATCTTGACATAATTCTTCCTACATGTTCTTGCAAATTTATTTTCAACACAATCAACCATGAACTAAATCATTTCACACTTGATAAAGACATCATACATTTACATGGATTAGTAATATCTCTCACTACCGTCCATATGAATAGAGGCATCACCATACATCACAAATTTAATCATACATAATTTGAACATCATTGTTGCATCCTATCTTTGATACACATTCATATGACAACATAGAATACGAAAATTTTAAGAGAAGTAAATTTACTCAATCACTTATCTTATTATCAACCTGATTCAAGGCTCAGCCGGGAAAGAATCAGGAAGAAAACCCGGCTTCGTTGCCATATATAATAAGGTTTAAAAAAAATACAATTTACAATAGGATCTCAATCCCAATTTTCAATAACTTCATCAAATTTTCTTCATGATCCAAATCAAGGAGTTTGTAATGTCTTCTAAATCTCATTTCAAGAACCGTGGAGGAAACCAATAACTGATCGGGTGACAACCAAGCAGAACCAAAAGAACATCAAGCATGCATAGTCATACATGGTTTACACAATAAGATTCACAGTGAATCAAGACTAGGGAGAGGTGGATTCTTCCAACTGGAGAAGTCAGGCACAACACCAATTCAGATGCCCAATCGGGGCCAATAACCAAGAACTTCTGTTCTTCCATTTAAACTTGCCATACTCATACCAGGTTTGTGTTGACGGGTAGGGGCCCATAACACCCTACCCTTTATCCCTCTTCTCATCCTGAGAAGAGACTCTACACAGGTTGGAGTCCAACTAAGCAGACCTCTCCCAAAATTGGTCACTTCTGCCCTCTCCTAGGGTGAGTAATACCAAAACACCCATGCAAGGAAACTCAAAATTGTAAACATAAGCAAGAAAGGAAAACAACCAAAAGAAACAAAGTTTTCAAATCTTCCCAACATACCCACAACCATACAACAGTAAAACAACAACAAGGTAACAAGAACATGAAACAAAACACAAAAACTGAATAATGAAGATGGGAGTTTCCTACCTTCTCAAAGAGGTGATGGCAATGAACAAATTTAAGTAGAGTATCCCTCCTTCCTTCAAGCTTCAAGAAATCTTCTCTAAATGTAGAGATTGGGTAACCCCCACTAGACCAAGGAAGGCCTCTAAATAAGCCTCCAACTCAACCACCCAAAAGGAGCAATAACTATTTCCACCCACTAGCCACACTAGAAACTCCTAACTCAACCTACACCTTGGTTAAACTCAAAAAGGAGGTGGGGTAAGACAACTCATGACAACCACTTGCAATTTTCGCACAAAGGCAAAAAGGGACTTTTTGAGTGCCCTCAAAAGTCAAAGCTAGGGTCTTAGGGGTTGGAAAAGACCCCTAACCCATACCCATACCCTTAGGTTAGAATAAAAAACATGTTTTAAAGCCTTAGGGAAGAGGTTAGAGTCAAATAAAAATCAAGAGATAAAATAGGTCTATCTAACAACTCTAACTTGCAATCTAGCCCTAAATCGAATTAGGGATGACTAACCCTCATTAAGAATCTAATAGAAAATTGACACTAACTTGAACCAAAGGTTAAACAATTAACCCTAACCAGCATACCGAAGCACATAACATTTTACGAGTGTCAAGCGACACTGAAAGAACATAATTACGAATAGTAGGGTTTCCAAATTTTAGCACATGGAGATCAGTTTTGTTCCTCCATAGGGTTTCTCGGCTAAATATCTGCACACTCATTGCACACATCAGTAGTCCTAAAAATCACATGTATATAAACATATATGTATCAAAATTTTTCATAAATTAAAACATGCATCAAATAAGAGTTTCTTCATCCTACATAATTCTTAACCATTGAAATATCTTGAATCAAATCTCAATTTTACTGATTTTGTCAACATACATATACATGATCATTAAATGACAATCATCAAATATATCTTGAAATAACATCACACAACATGAAATAATAAAATATGTTCTAAGCATCAGATAATGTCTCGACATCTCGAGTCGCGGATAACAAAAAATAGTAGTAATGTATCACTATGCTATGATGGGTCAGGGTGAGGCCTCACACATAATGGGTCCTAACTACTAGGCCATGTTAGGTACCCATGTACATAATGAAGATGTAATCTCCCATAAAGTGGGGAAAGAGGGAAAACCTCATGGGAAAAACCCTGCCCCAAAAAGAGAGATAAATATGGATACATGGATGGATGGAGTAATCAAGACCCCCCCCATTATGACATACATCCATGTATATACAAGAAAGAAGGAGAAGGAGAAAACCTCCTATGAGGAAAAAGTCCCCCCCAAAAGGAGAAGAAGGAGACAAGGTAGTCCCCCCCCCCTTTAAAGTAGTGCGCCAATCAGTGAAGAATGCTCCTATGTAGAAGCTGATCCATGACCACTGTATGTTGTTCCTCCCCTTTGGAAGAAACAAGAGCAAGGGTACCTATGAGATGCATCCCCTAGATGGAGAAGGAATCTCTATAATAACTGGTATCTCTAAAACTTGTTCAAAAATCCCTGTGTCGATACTAATGATGGCTTCCTCCAAAACTGCTAAAGAGAAGAGCAGATTGAACAAGGAAGGAGGTAGAACCTATCTTAGGAAACCAACAGTCTTCTCAACTAATGAAGAGACCTCCTATAGATGCTATAAAGAAGAATCCACAATCACACCAATCTGGAAGGATTGATCATGTAGAGCATGGAGTTGAGGGTCAGAGTGGGCCCTCACAACAACTGTAGAAGACTCCTTAGCAAAGAGAAGCAAGAAATCATCGTAAAAGTCTCTCATATCTACTGTGTGTGACTCCAAGAACAGATCTAAAATGTCTGGCAAGAAATCATCACCTGGAAGACCATGAGTACCCTACAGTGCTAAAGTACATGAATCTGTCACTGTGACAAAGGATGAAGTATCTGCCTCAAAAACAAGATGAATGTCATCAATAATTTCTCCCACATCTTCAATGTGAGATTCCACGAACAACTGTGCAATGTCTAAGAGGAAGTCTTCACATGAAGGTAGAGTAGGAACACATAAAGTATCCTGCTGCACTAATTTTGAAGCATCTGTGGCTGAAATAGGATCAGTAGGAGCAATAAGAGCTAGAAGTGTGATCTCATTTGAGGTTGAAGAAACCATAGCTGGAGTGACTAGATGTAGAAAGTCCACTAGAGATGGAGGATCACATGGATCTCCATATGCTTCCCAAATAGACCACCAAATATCACAAGGAAAATGTGCCAATTTAAGAGGATCAAAAGATTCTCTACTCATACTTTTACGTAGAAATTGATTAAGCTTGATAATATATGTCCAATCAAAATGTGGTGGCATTGAATAGAGATAAGGAAGCAATCCTGGATGTTCTCTTAGATGGTCAATTATCAAAGTCCTCCATTTGTAATAGTTCCTTGTTGTCAATTGTGGTCTAATACCAAACTGACAAATCTGACAAGACTCCATGAGATCAATCAATGAACCCCCAAAGAATCAAAGAACCCCCTTGAAAAAGATGTTGGCACTTGAAAGGCACTTGCCAATTTAGGGCCTATTTTTAAAAGTAGTATTTATATCCAAAAAACCTATAATGTGATTGCAGATCTAGAAAGTAGACAAAAAAATATGCACTTTCAAAAAAAATGGAACTTGATTTGGAGTCCAGATGAGCCCGTACCAAGCATTTTAAGTGGCAAAATTCAAGATTTTGGAGTTGCACAAAAATTTAGAAAGAGAGATCTGAAACCAACCACACCAATGTGTAGATCATGAAATCCTACCCCAAAACAAAAAAAATTTCTCGCAAAAAGGAGTCCATATGCTTGTATATAAAGGCCTCTCAGGAAGCACCTAGAATGTCTCTAGAAACAACTAGAAGATAAGACAACTAAGCACCTTATCTAACATTCTAGATGAATGGATAAGAATGACTAAGTATCATATGTGTGTAGAAGATTCCAATGTTGTAGACAACATGTGCTTAAAAGAGGTGTGGACCCCTGTGATGTCATCAAGACAACTCACAAGAGTGCACAAACTCCTAAGTGTCTCACAAATAAAATAATGCAAAATAAATAAATAATGCATAAACCTAAGTAAACTTAAGTAAGTGTAATAAGTAAATACTTATTTACACCAATAGATATGTACCTAAAAACTACATTAGGACTCACTTTAGTGGTAACTACAAAAGGTGGTTGAGTCAAACCACATGTTTTAGCTGTCACAAGATTGGTCACCTAAGTAAGCATTGTCCAACTAGGTCCAAGGCACCGACTTGTGAATTTGATAAAGGTAAAGTCAAGGTAGAAGTTAAACACATCAGGAATTAGATGAACAAGACATGGAAGAAGAGAGATGCTGGCAATACATCAAATGGAGAAGGGATCACTTCACCCAATGAGTTAGGTGTTCACACTTCATCAAACTAAGCAAACAAGAGGTATGTGAGACTGATACTTAAAGTATTGCATTATACATCAGTTAAAAAAGAAATTAGCATTGAAAAGAATATATTAGCATGAATTAAGATGCAAGAACTTGTGGAAAATTCAAGGTTAAATCTTCAGGTTTTCATGTTGTTGTTGAGCATGAAAAGTCTTCTGTATATGTCGAGTAAAATACTAGTGAGTGCCAAGCTGCTAGTCAAAGACAGTTAGAGCCAAGCCTGTAGTAGTTTTCGAGTGAGGGAAGTTTCTATAGATGCCAAATGGAATAGAAACTGTATTATTGCTAAGTTTATAGCTATACAAGTACCAAGCATTAAATGTAAATTTTTGAAGGGAATAAGGTCAATTTTTACCTATTTTTTGTCATTACAAATTTAAGCGAGAGAAAGAAAAGAAAAGAGGTTATTCACAATCTAGTTTGAAGCATTTGTAAAGATCCTAGTGACAATCCAACTCGAGTTCATCAAATTTTTGAGGTATTCTTCATAAGTTGAGTTACATAGTTTAAAATTTGTAAAACCCTAGTATGATAGAATGACTTCCAATTCAAAGAATGTGAAGGAGAAAGAATTTTTTGATGTCTAATTAGTTAGTAATGAAGTCAAACAACCAAATTTCAAAGCCATCCCAAACATAGCCTATAAAAATGACTTGTCAGGTGCATTATCCATGATTCCACCTAAAGTCATAATGCTCCAAGATGTGATAAAATGTTACAACTACAAAGTAGGAGGTATAAGTGATATGGAAATAAGGAAAGCTTATGATAAGTTGTGCGCAAATGGTGTTTTGAAGGAAGAATTTAAGACTATAGAGAGAAAGGGTTTGACATGTACCCTAGATTTTCCCACGGTGCTCAAAATGAAATGGATCAATATAGTGTTAAGAAAGATACATGATGGATGTCTATGGTTGGAAGGAGGACCAATCAAGATTTCAAAGAGAATTGTTCATAGGGTGACTGGTTATCCAACCCTACATTGGCCAAAGATGCTATGAAGTGATTCAAAAGAGACAATTGAGAAGAACACAAGTACAAAATGGAATAAGCACAAAATGACAATAGATATCATCATAGACCCACTACTTGACTTTGAAGTTAGGGTTATTTCTCATAAGTCTTATCAATCAAGTAAGTTAAACAATGTACCATGTATTGCAGTTGATGTTGGCTATAAAATTGTCAAAAAAGATCATACTTATGATCTTTCAGAACTTCAACTGCAACAAATAAATGAAATCCTAGGTGTGATTGGGAAAAAAAAGAGTGCTCAATGTAAGTTTGGATCAATACTTGTGTACATATTTTTCTATGTATAGAATTAATTCCCTTCCTTTGGTAAAATAGGTTGGAAGACCAATAGATCAATGACTGTACAAATCAATGAGTATATTGAGTAGATGGGTCAGAACTTTGAAACAATTATGACAAGCTATTTTGAAGACTTTAAGAAGTCTATGAAGTAGAGGTTGAGGATACCTGTCTCCTTAGTTGAACAATACTAGAATGACATATGTTATCTTGTAGATATTGATTACACATACATACAAGCAATAGTACCTAGGGCAAGATGGTTAAGACCCCTAAGCTATAAGATCAATGTTGATAAAGCCTTAGCTATCATCACTACACTCCTAGTAGAGGAGATTGATAAAAGTGCCAATATATTTCATAATTATGATGTTATGAATAAAAAGTTGAAATGGAGTTGAAGACAACCTCCATGTTAAAGAAAAAGGATAAATTGGTGAGAAAAATAAAGGCCCAATTTGGTGAAGAAGAGGATGAAGAGGAAGAACATGAACAAGCCTAAGAACCACTTGCTTTGACCCAAGGCATGGGTGAGGACATTGAAGAAGAAGGTTCCAAGGAAGTACAGGAAGCACCACAATAGGTAGAACCAAGGAAGACAAAGTCCAAAGCACATCCCGTGGTAAAGACAAAGGCTAAAAAGATTGCCAAGCCAAATCAAGCCAAGCCTATAACACCAATAACCAAGGAGAACACAAGGACCACTACATAAAAGGCCAAAGAGCAAGCCAAAGATAAGGCCAAGGCTACTAAACAAGAAGGGCTAGAGTAGAAGAAGAAAAGGAGAAAATACATTGCACAACTAGAGACTAATGATGAAAGGACAAAATTTGAAGATACAAGCCAATTTAGAGTGGTAAGTCATCCACCAAAATTTGATCTTGAGAATCTCTATAAAAATGTTGGAAACAATGCAGATTTGATAGGTTTGAAAAATATTAATTTTGGGAAACTTGGTAGAGAAGAACAAAATTTGATTGAGGAATCAATATATGCAATGAATTGTAAATTTAAGAAAACTCCACTTGAATTAGATAATACAATGCCTCAGGATTTGTATACTATTGTTGAAAATAAGTGGCATTATTGTTTAAACCTAAGGAAATAAATCAGAGAATCCACATTAGCCCAGGTGATGCCAGATTTGATAAAAGGAAAAATTATCAAAGAAAATAAGCAATATGGTGGATGGTTTGCACCCAAATATAGGGCATTTAGCATCCTTCAGAATAATATTGAAGATGTTGTCAAGAAATCCACTCAAATGTGGAAATTGATCTATGGATTGACAACTATCAAAGAAGGAGAATAAGATCCCTTAGAGGGAAGAAATAATGATGATGATAACAATGATAAGGAGGAAGAAGATACTAAAAAGGATACTACTGTGGAGGAAACATAAGAGAAAGATGAAGACATGGCTATAACTAAAGAGCAGTAGGAAGAACATAGTGTGCAAGACACACAAATGCCTAGCATGAGCCCTCCACATGACACAAGCATGCCTACATAAACTATAACTATTAAGGATGTTCCTGATAATTTAGCTCAAAACATCAATCCCTTAACTGTAGAAGATCTCAAGAAAATTCTTGACCAATCCACACTACAAGCCAGATTGTGTGAAAATCTAGTATTAGTTAGTGTTGATGAACTTTAAAAGGTAGTAACTAACATTACAATGGATAAGGTGAATACACAAGAACCACCTTTTGCTATCCCTTCAGCTACTAGTGCTCAGCCTTTAATACAAACATAAGTGAACACATCCAAAAAGGTTGATAAAACTGATAAAGTTGATTTGGTTTAACAATAATAGATTGCAAGAGAAGAAGAAAAGGAAACCACAATAGAGCAAATAGGATAGAAAGACACATCTGTACCTACAACACAAACATAAGGTGCAAGTTAGATCATTGTAATTGATCATAGAAGATCTAAAGAAAGTAAGGACATACCAAAGGAGAAGGAACAAGAGGTTTCTCAAGCATTGGTAACATTACCAACATTTGGCACTCCTATGAAAGTTCTTTAGGAGCTGAGCACTAAAGTTGTATCATTGCAGATCTCAACACCAAGCTTAAGTTCCTCCAAGATTGCTAAGGTAATTCACTATGGAGATGTAACTCTAGATGAAGAAATAATGATACCTAAGTATGATTATGCAACCATAACATTAGAATAGATAGGCATAATGCAAAAAGCCTTGAAAAAGAAGAAAAATCAAGAAATACTCAGAAAGGAGTATAGACAGAGGCAAGCATTACAAGAAATCAAAGACATCTTCATAGATGCATTCAACTTTCCAACACCTAAAGAATCAAAGCCACTATTGGAATAGTTATCAAAAATTATGGAACAAGTGAACAATAAAGACTAGGACACTAATGCAAAACTTTTGTAATGGTTTGAAAGGAAATTTCAAGGAAAAGTAAATGAAAAGATATCTGGTGACATAGTACTGATGCAAGTTGAATTGGCTACAAAAATTGAAAAAGTGAAGAAGGTACTTGAGAACATATTCTCATTGTACACCAAACTATGTGATCCCACACTCTTCACTCAAGAAACAAGCCATAGAATTCTGAGTTTGGACAGAAATTTAAAAGTATCAGGTATGCAATTACCTCAGAACCCAACTTAGAGTGAGAAGCATTTTCACTCATTGCTTCAATCATAAAGTCAACTAGATGTGTTAATAGTAGAAGAGACTAATATAAGAGCCAAGTTGATTAATATCCAAGCTTCCCTTACCCCCCATATGGAGATAGTCATAAAGAACTAGGATATGCATAAACTTTGTTGAGGAAAGATCCTAATATTTTCACATTAGATGGACTAGTTCACCTAACCAAGCTAGCAATCCAAATAAAGTCACTAGATGTTGCATGTGATAATTTGGATGTTGCTTTGAAAATAATAATGGAGGTCTACAAATCCTTTTTGGATAGATACACTCTAAGTGTATAGAGCCTTTGACATAAGTGTCAAAAAAGTGGGAGATAAATAAGCAAGGGGGAGATAATTAAAGTATAAAAAGGGGAGATACAAGTGAATGAAAAGGGGAAAATAAACAAAAAAAGGAAAAATAAACTAAATGGGGAGAAAAATAAATAAATAAAAAGTAGAAACAAAGCATATAAGATAAAGCGTATCAATACATTAAAGGCAAAGAATATTAGCAGAGACAAATCTACTCAGAATGGAGAACAATTTTTTAATACAGATCAGGCACATTAACTCGGGGGGAGTTATACAATTTAATGTATATAGATTATTATAAAATTTTGAATTTTTGTATATAATTTGAGTTGTGAATATGATTTACTCGAGAATGTTAGATTGATTATGTACAGTTAAGTGTTTTTGACACTCATGTCAAAGGGGGAGATAGTTGATCTCAGATTGGTTTTGACAATTGAGTGTCAACACACTTAAGTCATTTACTAAGTTCATGCCAAACTAGTAATGCATTCCAAGTATGATATCTAAATACAAGACTATGCCAAGTTGTAATGAGTGCCAAGTCACTCAAGTGTCAAGTAGATAGATAATACATACCAAGTGATTCAAGTGTCGAGTAAATAGTAGATGCCGAGTAGTTCAGGTGCCAAGTCAAAAACCTAATTACAGTATGTGCTAAGCATCAATAACTTCAAGTGTTGAGCAATATAGATTGGACATATTTGTTTGTGATTGCATAAACAACTATGTAAACCATTTCTCAGCTAATCAAAGAATAGAATATGATCTTTTGAAGATAAGGATGAATCTGTATGTGGATTCCCTATGTAATTACATGTAGCCAATTAGAAAAATAGAAGGATTAAGTGGTAAAAAGTGTTGGAATATTCAAATATGGAAAGAATACTTATGAGAGGGGGGGGGGGGGGGGGGGGGTGAATCAGAAGTATCGCACTTTAACGAATACAACTTTTAACTAAAAGTAAATTGCATGCATGTAAACACATCAAATAAACATAAAACTAATACATGCATCAACAACACATAACATTGGAATTTGGTAACCTAGAAACCCTCTAGAAATAAGAAGGTAAAATTGGGGTGGGGATGATACCCACAAAATTACTACAGCAATATTGTTCAACCACTTCTGATGGTTTGCCGTGTTAAAGGCCTACCCTATTAAAGGCTTTACACTATGTCAATAGTGACCTGGTTAAAGGATTTTCAAACACTTTACATGACATGTTACCCTGTTAAAGGATTTAATCACCTTTTGATAAGGATCTACAAATAGTTGTTAAGCCAACCTATCTACTTAGGGTTTCCTTTCTAATACAATGGTAAGAGAGTATTAGGTATTATAAACTTGATAGTTTGCAATCCTTGATTGCTGAATGTAGGCACTTGTTCTGGATCTCTCTCTACTTTTGATCCTCTAAGATTTGATATCTGTTCATCTCCTTTGCTTTGTTTTGATCAACTAAATATTGAATTGCTGCTCTTACCCTCTATGTCTCCTTTCACTAAACTCCACTATGTTTTCCCCTTAACACTATTCTACTTCTCTCATCCATGTTACAATGAAACTTTTGTCTTCCTTAAAAAGACTTCAAAGACTTAGGGTTAGGTATGAATCTATGATCCACATTGAATCATCATTTCCTGCTCAATACTTGCCTTTTGCTGATTGGTTGCATGCCTTTCCAATTTTCCAATTGGCTGCATGCAGATTGCATAGGAAATGTGAAAGATTTGTTCTTATCTCTAGATCTTTCAAGATTTACCTTGTGTCAGCTACAAAAATGGTTTACATCATAATTTGTGAAATTAAAAATTCTTATGCCGATATTCTGAGTTACTTGGCTCATGAAGCATTACTGATGCTCAGTACATGCTATTTCTTGGATAGCTCGGCACCTAAAGAATACTGTATCACTCAGCACCTAATATCACTTGACACTTGATATCACTGGGTACCTGATATCACTCGACACTTGATATCACTCGGAACTTGATGAAACTAGATTTCTCGACACATGACTATGACTCGGCTCCTACTCTTTGCTTGGCATGTATAGTGAAAAATGGTTAAGTGTATTGACACTCATCTGTCAAAATTATTCTTTAAACCAACAATCTCCCCCTTTGACATGAGTGGAAAAAACACTTAACTAAGATCTTGTGATCTTGACATAATTTCATGCATCCTCTTATTTGCTCAAAATTTTTAAGAACAAATAACAATATACCTTATGACTCCATGTGAGTTGATTATGCCTTGTACACTCAATGACTTCTGTCCTATTTTCTACATTCTGATCACTATGTTATATCAAAATTTTTCAAAATTCTCCACCTTTCATTCTGTATCTCATACTTCATTCTGTATCTCCTTCTTAGCTTATATCTCCCCCATACTTAATCTCTACTTAACTCCCCCATACTTAATCTCCCCCTTTTTGACACTTATGTCAAGGGTTTGATAGGGAAATGCCATACTTGGCCAAAAATGTACTATTTACTTTACGGAGTACCTTCAGAGCTGCATCCCAATTTTCTAGTGCAATATCCAATGACTTATACTAGATGGCAATCTCTGCTGCTAGGTGTACAAGTCCATTAGATGTAGAAAGATTTGGGTCTTTCTTGAGGACTATCTCTGCATACATCTGCTCCTTATGAAGTACTTCCAAATGAGGAGTGAGTGAGGATTGAATTTGCATCAATTTGGCTTTGGTGGTTGCCTCCTCTACTATTAAGATAGCTAACTCTCTTTGTGTGTGAATCATTTGGGAAAAATTCTTCTCACTCTAAGATGGATTTGTAGGGAGTTGCATGCTAGAAATCTTTAGATTTCTCTCCAAGCTCAGTATTTTCTAGCTAGTGTCCTATGTGAATGTGGAAAAATCACACAACTTGTTGTACAGGGAAAATATGTTTCCAAGTATAGTTTTGATTGTTTCAATTTTCTTAGCCAGCTCCACTTGTGATAGTGCTAAATCACCAAATATTTTCTTATTTACCTTTCCTTGCAACTTTCTTTCTGACCATTCTAGTAATTTGGCATCTGTATCCTGGTCTTCACTAGTCACCTAGTCAACTATATTAGATAGTTTCTCTATGATTGGCCTTGAATCATCTAGAGACTTTAAGTTGAAAGCTTCTATGAACATGTCTTTGATTTCATTCAAGGTATGCTTGTGCTTGTGTTCTCTTCTTAGTGCTTCTTGTCTCCTTCTTCTATCCAATGCACTCTGAATTTCATTGATATTCTCTTTAGTGAGAGTGCTGGATTCATAGTATGGAATCTTTATTTCTTCATCAAGCTCAAGAACTCCATAGTGAAGTTTCCTGACTACCCTTGATGAGCTTGAGCCTAGTGTCCTGATTTGTAATGGTAACCTATCAGTGCTTAGCTGCTGAAGAGTTTGTGTTGGAGTACCAAATTTGGGTAATGCAACCAATGTTTGTATTGCAAAATCCTCCTTCTTACTTGTCTCATCTTTTTCTTCAGCTTGTTTATCCTTTTGGTGATCAATAGGTGGGGTTAAACTTACTGGCTGTTCAGATGTTTCTTTGACTGCCCCTGCTGCTGCACTCGGCATCTGAAGTGTATTAGTGACTACACTTGGTAGAGGTGGTGGAGGAAGGAATAGAATACTAGTAGATTGTATGGTCGAAGGTGGTTCTTGTGTTTTCACCTTGATTTCCTTTGTTTTAGCTACTAGATTCTCCAATTCATCAACACTGACCAATATAGGACTTGAACACAATTTTGCTACTAGTGTTGATTGGTCAAGGATTTTTGCTAAATCCTTTGCAGTTAATGGATTGATGTTTGGACTAGAAGTGTCTATAATATCCTTGATTTTGACAATCTCTGTAGGTGTGATGATGGCATGAGGAGGACTAGGAGGTGATAGTTGTGTGTCTTGCACACTTTGATCTTGTTGCTCAGTTGTATCTTTCTCTTCCTCTTTCTTCTCTGTATGTGCCTCTTCATCTTCTTCAACCTTCTCCACTTGTTCCTTTTCTTTTTCTTCTTCAACCTTCTTCTTTGTCCTAGCACTTGCCTTTGCCTTATATTCTTCATTGTAAACATCTTCTATTTTCTTGTAAACTATCTTCCACAATCTTGTGGACTTTGTAACTACATCCTCAATTTTGTTCTGCAAAATGCTAAAAACTCTATGTTTGGGAGTGAATCTATTGTTATGCGTCTTAACTGCATTTGTTATTTGATCCTTAGTCAAATCAGGCAACAACCTAGCTAATGTTGATTCCCTTATCTCCCTTTCCATTTTCACAAAAAATTCCATTTATCCTTTACAATTTTGTAGAATTCCTTAGGCATTGATTCATCTAACTGTAGAGGTGTGTGCTTATTGTAGACACCTAAATTTGATTACACTGCTTTGGTAATCTAATTTAGCCATCTCTAAAGGCATCATTAATTAAATTCTTATTTAATTAATCCTTTGTCATCCCCTAGTTGATTAATTTAATTAATCATCTATAGTCCTAATTGATAAATCAAATAATCTATTATTTATCAATTAAATCCTTTTCTCCTATCTAATTCCAAAAATCCCCATTTATTAAATAAATCTATTTGATAAATGAAATCCTCAAATTCAAAAACCCCTAACCTATCTCTAATCCTCCATTTAGCCTAATCCACCCCATCCACCCATACTAACCAAGCTTAGCCACTAACTCACCCACCCTCATTAATGCCATCCACTTGCACATCTCTAACATCCCTAATCTAATCCTAAACCCAAGCCTAATCCACCCCCTAATGTTGTCACATTCTTTAAACAAGTTTAAGACTTTCCTAATCCAAACCAAAGTCTCCCCTCAAAAAACCCAACCACTAAGTCATGAGTGCTCTTACAAAACATAAAAGACTCTTACAAGCCCACTCATGACTCTTACATCCATCTTACAAACTCTTCCCTCTTCCACACTCATTCCTCTTACATCCCTCTTACATACTCAACCCCACTCATCATGACTTTAACCAACCCTTTACCCTACCCTCTCACACTCATCCTCCTTGTGACAAGTGTCACCTTCCCATTGGTGCTAAACAAGCACAATCCATGTGCTCCCCTTTGAGTGCATCTTAGCCCTCCTTAAGCCTTCATCCATCCTTGCATCTAAGCCCTCCATCTCTCTACCCCTTAGCCTATAAATTGAATCCCCTCCCAAGCCATTTCATCAACAATCTTTGAGCTAAAGTTACCATGCTATTTTGAGAACCAAAGCCATCAATATTACCCTTATAATGCCAAATTGAGAGCTCACAAAGCTACCAATTTGCCATTACCCATCTCCATTGAAGCAGCTTTTGAGCATCTTGAGCATACATCCACAGCAAAAGGACACATCTACAGAATCAAGAAAGCATGGAGTGCTTTTTCTTGTGAGGTTTGCACTTCTTATTTTCTTTCTTTGTCTAAGCATATATGTGGATTTAGTTTTTGGTTTGTGAATGTTTACTTTATTTTGTTAATGTTCTTTGCATATTGATTCTGGTTCTACATTTTGGCACACCCGGTGGGACCCCACTATGGGTCATTTAATCATCTATTTTCATCTATATGTCATTTTTCTAACCATCTAATGTTTGTTGTTGTTTGAGTGTACTGTGAGGGTTTTTTGCTTATTTTTGCAGGTTAAAGAACGCACTTAGGAAGAAGAAATACCATCTAAAAAAAAAAATTCGCATTTTTTAGCTTTTTTGGTGTAGTTTTGGCATCTGCAACCTGTTCTGTCTGCGAAAATTGATGTTTGCGAAAATCCACGTCTACGCAAATTGACATCTGTGAAAATCCGCGTCTGCGAAAATCGACATCTGCGAAAATCAACATCTGCGAAAATCCGCGTCTGCGAAAATCATCGTCTGCGAAAATTTGCATCTGCGCAAATCGACGTCTCACCTGTGTTCTATGCTGCAAATCTGTTTTGTCCTCTTCGTATTTTGGCGTCTCTGTATTTTAGCGTCTTAATATTTTGACAGACTGTCTTCTCTGCTTGCTTATGTTCCATTTCTGTATTTAGACCATTTTAAGCATTTTTACGCGTAGAAAAAACAACAAAAAAAGTTAAATTTTTTTTTCCCATAGTTAAGCTCTTATTTTTGAAGATTTTGGCTAACTAACTAAATTGCTTTTTTTTTGTCTCATTGCAGGTTGGAGCACATATGGAACCACTAACCATGTTTCTTGCAGGTTTTCATGTTGCTAAAAAATGAACTTGAATGGTTAACCATTTGTCTTTGAATGCATGTTGCTAAAAAAAAAAATGAACTTGAATGGTTAAACACATTTTTCATTGAATGAATGTTGCTCAAAAACACACTTTTGAATGTCATGGATTAAAATCAACTTTCTTTGGAATGCATGCTTAAAACAAAAAAATCCAATCTTGAATGCCAAGGATCAATTAACCATTACAAATCTCTTTTTCACATGCAATCTAGGTAAAGTTTGATTTTTGGACATTTAAGAAACTTTGTTAAGTTAAAATACAAATTTACAAAAATCAATTTGAGTAGTTCCTTGGACTCACCTCTTTTCTAATCACCCATCAAATATTAACCATTGGTTGCAATCTCAGCACCATTTATGGGGATGGGTCTACTTGAAAAAGGTGTTAAATGTTCCACAATCTAACTCACTCACTTGGTCTTTGAACATTTGCTTTAACTTTATCAAAATTTTTAAATGGCCAAAACTCTAGATTAAATCGATCACACTTCAAGTTTGGGCACTAAAATTGAACAACAACTGACGTGGAGAGCCTCCGGGCGTGCGCTTGAAATTGAATCTCACACACTTTTGTTTTGGGCTTAAAACAAACTCACACTCAATCTTGAATGCCTTAAGGAAAATTAATCAATATTTGACGTGGAGGGCCTCCGGGCGCACGAGTTTGCTTTTGTTGACCCTAACTCTTCTTATTGTTTGCATTCTTCGATCGATTTACTTTTGTTGGCGCTTTAAGTTGGAATTGAACATTGTCTCTTAAACATGAGTGCTTGCAAAGTCTAGATTAGCACACATAAGAGTCAGTTGGTAAAAGAACAAGCGTGTTTTTTAGCCCAAGGTCATCCAAGTCTTCTCTCCCCTTGTCGTATTTCGAGGCCATCTTGGGTGCATAAGATTAGGATCCAAAACCTTGTTTCTTTTTAGGAGGCCTGCTTGGGGATTTCATCACCCCTTGGACGACCTCAACTCCAGCGCTCCGGCGGAGTATAAGAATCGGGAGGTGAATCGAAAGACACCTCTCTTGGGATCAAGATTTTGTCATTCGGGCTAAGCCTCAAGGAAGTTTATACCCTTGAGAAGTGAAAGAGGAGAAGTGGGTTACCGCTCCTCTCGGCTGTGTGACATCCTTTTGGTCTCATCTACGGATTTGGGCCTCACGTACCTTGCGTATATCGAGGACTCCCTAGCTAAACCAATTGTCAGCCTTGCAGAAAACCATCTAGGATGTTAATGTGTTTGGAGTGATTGATCGAAACATTTGTAGAACATACACACTCCTTGGCGCAAGTATCACATTCTGAGAACCACAAACTTCTATCTGGGTGTTCCTATCTATTGCTTGTTTTTATTTTACTTGTTGAATGAATGTTTGCCAAACTTGGTCAATCCTAGCTTAGGGCACACTTAGCGTAGTCACTGCCTATTTTGGAAGTTGAACAAGTTGAAGCAAAACAACTAAGGTTTTTCCCAAAGCCAAGCAAATTCAGGAATTTATGTCGGAACAACCCAAACCCAAACAGAAGTTTCACAAGGTCAAAATCAAGCCATCTCTAGCATACCAAGAACTTTCAGCCAAGAGAAAAGAAATAACACCAAGCCCACAAATTTCTAAACTCCACAAAGCAGAGGACAAAGCTACTGACGAAGCACTTCAAGAGGCCTGGTTAGAGTGCACCATCAAATTTAGCCAACATCTAGGAGTTAATCCTGCTTATGCCTTACCAACTAGGCATGATTTCTATGATTAGACACCCTTGTTTCTCCACATCTTCTTGGATAAGCTTCACTTTAGAGTCATCTTTGTAGAAAAGCCAGCCATCTTAGGTTATCCCCTTAAGCATTATTAGCTCATCCATCTCATTTAGAATCAAACCATCTAGCCAGCAATTCAAAATCTGCACATCTAAGCTTTCAAAATTGTTGTCACCTTGCTAAAAGTTTGCCGCTCCTAAAATCTTCCAAATCCACCAATCTCACCAAGGTTATCCCTTTGACAGAGCTTTGTCTAGGGTAATCTAGCTTTGTCACTTGTTATCCCTCATCACCTTGAGCTAAAGGTTGGGATTCGCAAGTGGTCAATCTCGTGTTCTTCCTAAAGGATCATCAGTCTATCCTTAAGTTGACACAATCACCACCAAGCTTGCACATAGGAAAGAAGACCTTTTGTACTTTGACAACATATCTTTGAAGTTAGAATCCCCAACCCAATCCTCCTTAGGTTTTGTCATATAGCTTTGCCTCAACCTAGGAAATCATTTGCATAGAAAAGCCTTCCCCCTTTTTGCATTCATCAGCATTATTGCATCTCATCCCTAGGAGCATTTTTCATGCCACCCGTCACTCACTTAGCCAAGAAGAAAGAAACAATGGAGCCCTATCATTTAGATCGAACAACCTCACCCCCCTTGAGCACTCAGCCATCCTTCAGCCTAGAGCCAGCTATGCCATCACCTACTGACATTGAAGCTTTCATGAACCAACCAGGAAATGCAGTATTGGTAAATGCCATTATAGACAAAAACAAAGAGACAATCATGGCTAATTTTCGAAGGGACAATGTAGGAACCTTTGACTTTGGAAGACCCCTCCATTATCAGATCCATCTCACCCATTGTTTGGGCAGCTGCCACCACCCATAGGATCTTATGATCCAAATTATCCTCAATTTATTCCAAAAGAAGAGCCTCTAGCCAATCCATATGACCCAACAGACCCAAACATACCATCATCCACCCAAGTTGAAATCTCCATGCCGCAAGCCAACCCAGCCACCACCACTCCATCCTTGGTTCATACCTCTCCACTCCAAACCCCCTTTACCCAAAACATCTCACCATTCACCCCCTTCACTATTGCTGCTCCCCCGACACCTAGCCTTCCAAATCCACCCATCTCCCAAATTAGTGCTAGCATCCTTGGCCAACCTCAGCAATATACAACAGGGATGCCACCCATGGGGCCAAGTAATCAACCTTTCATCGCCCCCAGCTTGTTCACCACAACCCAAAGCACAATCTCATCATTTCCATTAGGTCTCGGGAGCTCAATACCACCAGCCACAAATCCACAAGCTACTACCTTCACTCCACAAAGCTATCAAAACCCACAAGCTACTGCCAATCTTCTACCAAGCTCCCAAGTGACCCCAGCTCCCACCACCACTCTACCAAGCTTCCAAATCCAACCACAAAGCTATCAAACCCCATCAGTTCCATTCCCAAGCTTTCAATTCCCACCACCTCCACCACCAACTAATCCATTACCTCCAATTACCAACTACTTTTCAATGCCACTTCTAGGAGGTAATCCACCACCCCAGCCAACCACCAATTATTTGCAGATGCCATCCCAAATGGGGGCACAACCCACATATATTGGTCAAACCCCACAAGCCCTCCGATCCTTTCCCCAAGCCTCACAACCATCTTATACCTTACCTCCACAAAGCAATCCATTTACCCCACAGCCAGCTTATGTTCCTCAATCCCAACCTCAAATCCCATATCAACAGCAAGCCTCGCAGCACATGCAGCAATATGCGCCACCTCCCCCTCAACAACCCGTCATCCACCATGCAGCTGCCCAAACACTGTACAATCCCTATCAGCAAATCCCTCATAACCATCCATACTCAGTGGCCCCATCCAACACATACCTACCTCAAGGTACTCCTACATTGGGGGCACCCCAACCATCACCTATAAATTCAGAGTGGGAGCAAATGAAGATAGCTCTGAAAGCCATCCAAGAAGGGAATGATCCAAAGACATTCAAGTTTGAGAATGTGTGTCCTTATCCATTTGACAGAGCCATTACCATGAAACCATTTCCCAAACACTTTGAGGTACCTAAATTTGACAAATTCAGAGGAAAAGGAGACCCTGTCACACATATCAAAGAATTTTACATGCATTGCCAGGACGTGGCATACAATGATGTCTTCCTCTTGCGCCTTTTTCCCAAAAGCTTGGCTGGACCAGCTCTTGAATGGTTTTATAGAATCCCCTATGGCACAATTAAAAAATTTGTTGAATTATCTGAGGCATTTGTAGCCCAATATGCCCATCTTGTTGAAACAGAGCTATCAATAGTTGATCTTGTCCACACCGAGCAAAAAGGTGGAGAAAGCCTTGCCGAATACCTGCAAAGATGGCAAACCCTTACCACCCGCATATCCTACACCTTGCCAAAACGCCATGTGGTGAAAATGTTTATTGATAATGCACATCCCAGCTTGGCTCACCACATGACCATGAACTGTTTGCAGACCTATAAGGATATCAAAGAGAAAGGAATGATCCTTGAGCAAGGACTCATCAAAGATGGTGGGGTAAAGATTTACAAACAGGCCAACCAAAATCAATCACATTCCAATGACAAGTCTAGGTATTGGAACAAAAACAAGCATGTTGCAACAGATGGGGTTACTGACACCAGACATGTGAATATCGTTGGTCCTTCTCAAAACCAGTCTAACCCACCATATCAAACAAACAACCAACAAGCTACCAATTACCAACAACGAAATAACCAAAGCTATCAAAACCACAATACAAGACCCAACTTTCAAGTGTCTAACAATCAAGCTAATGCCATCAATGTAGCTGCAGGGCAAAAGCCTAGATTCCAACCTGCACCTAGAAACTATACACCCCTTGGTGAGCCATTGGATGTTATTTTTGAGAAATTGGCTAAGGAAAACCTCATCAAATTTCCTCCTACCCAGCAAATTGATCCAAGCCAATCCAAAGCTGCATGGTACAAGGACAATGAATATTGCAAGTTCCATAGGGTAAACGGTCACACCACCCTCAGATGCATGAAACTGAAAGACTATGTGCAAGACCTCATTGATTGAAAGGAAATCACTGTTGGTGCCCAAACCTCTCCCAATGCAGGCTTACAGATTTATCAAAATGCTTTTCCTCCACACAACAACCAAAATCCTGGAAAAGCACCTATCCAAAACAACACTAACAACCGCCAGCCAAACCAACAGCATGGGAAGAACAATGACCACACTTCATCCTATATAGACTATGGTAGCCTTATAGGTTGTATATCTAAGAAAGAGCCTTCTGTCAATGTTATCAATATCCGAGGACCAGACAATGAGTGTGCGGTCACCACTCAAAGAGCGCGATTTAACATCGCAGGCCCACCAGTTTCATCAACACCATCAGCTCCATCAAAAAGCCGGTACAATATCTTGGAACACCTTGGGAACATGCCAGCCCAAATATCCATTTTAGACCTTCTCCGCACTAGTCCTATGTACAAAGACATCCTTGATAGTGCTCTCATAGAATCCCGTGTCCCTTCTGATATCAATGCTACTAATTTTTGTAATCTTGTTGGAAAACTTTCATCCTCATGTGCCCTATCTTTCAAACCCACCGACATACCCGCAGTTGAGCCAGATCACACCCTTCCGCTTCGCATAGCCATCATGGTATCCAATTTTTCCGTGAAAAGAGTAATGATAGATAATGGATCAGCCTTGAACATTTGCACCCTAAAATTCATAAAACAAGCTAGGTATACTGAGGCAGATATGATCAGTGAGGTTATAACCATCAAAGCTTATGACAACTTGGAAAGGACCACAGAAGGGACTATTTTGCTACCAATCAAGGTTGGGCCAGTCATTCAAGAGACAGTTTGCCATGTTGTTGATCTAAACCTACCATTTAACATCCTCCTCGGTCGCCCATGGATTCATGCTATGAAGGCCGTTCCATCCACCTATGATCAGTGCATCAAATTTCCGCATCAAGGCACTGAGGTAACCATCCATGCCGATCCAGAACCCTTTGCTTACTGCAATGCGGTTGAAGCTTCATATACAAACCATTTCCCTAGAATAGACATCGACACAGCCATCGCTAGCTCATCCCACACTTGTAATGATGCAGAAACCATCCTTTCCTCCACCCTATCTACTGTAAAGATCAACAACAAAGGTTGTGGAGAATATAGTCTATCAGATGCATTTGCTGCCGGAGTAATCCCACTTGATCCACATACCCATGGACGACCAACATATCACAAAGCTAAGGAGATTCCACCTCCTCGATAAAAACAGTTTGGCCCAACCACCTTTGTGTCCTCAAAAACCCCTCTTCATGAGGAGCTCACTCTAGATATCAACAATTGGCTACATAAGGATGCACCTCCAAGAAATCAAGAACGCCTTGATCACTTCAACCAGAAGTATCCCCAACAACATAAGCTCATCACTGAAAAATGGAACTATCAAGGAGGTGGACCAGGACCAGAGGAAAGGGGCATGCAATGTCCCATCGAAGCACATAATTGGGAAATAAAGTCAGGTCTTGGCTTTGGCATACCCACAACTGGGGGCACCAACGAGAATGGTCACGCTTTTTCGAACATCCACCGCGACCTTGTCAAAATCGAAGACATTCCTGAGGAAGTTGAAAAGAGAGCCTACGATGATATCCCAGGCCAAATCTTCCTAGGAGACTCTGTTCTCCGAGAACTATCCATCCATCTCATTAACCTACCACTTGCTCATCCACAACTCATAGATTGGGACCAACCAAGTGTCATACATATTGATGAGTTTGCATCAGAGGAAGCGCTTCTAAGATTCATGGGAGCCAAAACTCCTCATAAGAAGACAAAGCCAGATTCTGCCTACATCTACAAGCTAGATCCCAAGGGGTATTTTGGAGAAAATCCCCAACCTAGTTTCGATACACCCAAAACTGGAACTAAGGTAAAACCAGGACTAGCTAAGGCAGCAAAGAGAACCCCTCAGCAAGAAAATCCGGAGCCACAAGCAGAACATGAGGATTTAGTATTGCCTCCTCAAGATAATCGACCAGAGGTGTCTTCTATTCTAATAGAGGATACTAGAGAAGTCAACATTGGTTCTTTAGAGATCCCTAGAATTGTTCACATTGCTGCATCCCTATCACAAGACCAAGCTGACCTCCTCTTTGAGGTTTTACGAGAGAACATTGGCCGATTTGCATGGTCATATCAGGACATGCCAGGACTTGATCCAAAGCTTGTAGTTCATCATCTTGTAGTCGATCCAAAGATCAAGCCCGTAAGAAAAAAGCTTAGAAAAATGCACCCCAAGGTCGCATTACTAGTCAAAGCTGAACTAGAAAGAATGTTAGCTGCTAAGGTTATCCGACCTATCGACTACTCAGAATGGATCTCCAACATGGTCCCTGTCACTAAGCCTTCCGGTGACATCAGAATCTGCACTGATTTTAGAGATCTTAACAAAGCTTGTCCAAAGGATGATTTTCCCTTGCCCAACATAGATATGATTGTAGATCTCACAGCTGGACATGAAATTCTATCCCTTATGGATGGATTTTCCGGGTATAATCAGATCAAGATTGCAGAAGAGGACCAGCATAAGACAGCATTCACTACCCCTTGGGGAACCTTTTGCTACACCATGATGCCTTTTGGCCTAAAGAATGCTGGGGCTACCTATCAAAGAGCTATGACAACCATTTTCCATGATCTTATCCATAGCATTTTGGAAGATTATGTGGACGATATCCTAGTCAAATCTCACACCTTCATGGATCATCTTGCTGACCTGGAAAAAGTCTTTGATAGGTTGGCCCAATATTATCTCATGCTAAATCCCAAGAAGTGTGTCTTTGGGGTCACATCTGGCAAGCTTCTAGGCTTCATAGTTTCTAAACGGGGTATAGAAATTGACCCCAAAAAGGTCAAGGCTATCTTAGACATGCCTCCTCCCCAGACACTGTGACAGCTTTGCTCTCTTCAGTGAAAAATTCAATCTGTCCGACGCTTTATCTCCCAACTTGCAGATAAGTGTACCCCATTTTCACACTTGCTAAAGAAGAATGAGAACTTCAAGTGGGATCTTTTATATTAGCGCAGCTTCGATTAGCTCAAGCAGTATCTCACCAATCCCCCTATCTTGGTTCCACCAATTCCTGGTCGTCCCTTGATCTTGTATATATCAGCAACACCTACTGCTCTAGGGGCACTTCTAGCACAACATGATGATTATAGCATAGAGAGAGCCATCTACTATATTAGTAGAACCCTAGTTGGTTATGAACTCAATTACACTCCTATGGAAAAAGCTTGTTTGGCAGTTGTTTTCTCAACTCAAAAGCTTCGCCACTACATGCTAAGTCATACCATCCAACTAGTCTCCAAGATTGACCCTCTCAAGTATATGCTCTCCAGAACAGCACTTACAGGCCGTTTGGCCAAATGGGTTATGCTACTAAGTGAGTTTGACATCCAGTATGTGGATAGAAAGGCAATCAAAGGGCAAGCTATAGCAGATCACCTAGCTGATGCACCTCTAGTAGATGCATATCCTTTGCTCACAAAATTTTCAAATGAGCATATCTGCCTAATTGAAGAACAACCCCCATGGAAGCTTTATTTTGATGGCTCATACACCTCTCATGGATCAGGGGTAGGAATATTATTAGTTACACCTCAAGGAGATTACATTCCAAAAGCCTTCAAGCTACAATTCCCTAGCACCAACAATATAGAAGAATATGAAGCTCTTGTAGCAGGATTAAAGATAGCTGCAGAATGGAATATCACTGAGTTAGAAATCTTTGGCGATTCCCAGCTCATCATCAAACAAGTCTTAAATGAATATCAAACCAAAGATGAAAAGCTATTACCCTACAAAGAGCTAGTTGATCAGCTAACCCAACATTTTACAAAGCTTCAGTTTACACAAGTACCTCGAATGCAGAATAAGGCAGCAGATGCCATGGCCACTATCGGCTCACTCTTGGAAATTCCCCAAGATGCTACGCAGTATGAATTTTTAGTTGAGCATCTCCTCACACTCGCTTATGCGAATGAGGATTCAAACCGTGTTTGTATCTTGGTTGGTCCCCAATCCCCTTGGTACCATGAAATTCACACTTACCTTAACGATGGTATCATATCCCCTCACCTCACACGCACCCAATGCCAGAACCTCATTCGAAAATCATCCCGCTATGTTATCATAGCCAATACCCTATATCGTCAGGGTTATCACGATACTCTCTCTCGATGTTTAGATGAAAATGAGGCCGCGATGGCATTAATAGAAGTACATTCTGGACTTTGCGGTGCCCACACGAGTGGTATTGTCCTAGCACGACAAATCCTTAGAGCAGGCTACTATTGGCCTACCATTGAAGAAGACTCTTGTGACTTTGTCAAAAAGTGTCTCCCATGTCAGCAGCATGCAAATCTTGTGCACGCTCCAGCACAGGATCTACAGCCTATTGCACCACCTTGGCCTTTTGCTTGTTGGGGCCTTGATCTAGTTGGAACTATCACACCTCTCTCATCTGATGGACATAAATGGATAATAACAGCTACAGACTATTTCACTAAGTGGGTGGAAGCAGTCCCCCTAGTCTCAGCTACAGGAGTTCAAGTCTCCAAGTTCATCTTGTACCACATTGTTTGCCGCTTTGGCATCCCATCCACCATCTTCACTGACCACGGAGGTAATTTTGAAAATCTCAACATGGAAGAATTATGCACTTCCCTCCGCATCCATCACCGCTTTTCTAGCCCATATTTCCCACAAGGTAACGGCCAGGCAGAGGCAACTAATAAAACCCTCCTCAAAATCCTAAAGAAAGTTGTCAATGATTTCGACCGTGATTGGCACCTTCAAATAAATCCAGCTCTATGGGCCTATCGAACTTCCTTCCGTACATCCATAGGCAAAACTCCATACTCCCTAGTCTATGGTGCCGAAGCGGTATTACCTATAGAAGTTGAACTTCCCTCACTACGCATATCTTTGCGAGGGCAAATCTCAGATGAAGAATATAGAGTAGCTCGACTCACCCAGCTAGATCTCTTAGACGAGAAGAGACAACAAGCCTATGACCATCTCACAGTCTATCAAACTCGTCTCAAAAGGAATTTCAACAAGAAGGTGCTCCGACGACACTTTCAACCAGGTGACATGGTCCTCAAAGAAAATATGAAAGTCCAAGCAGATCGAGAAAAGAAAGGCAAGTTTGAACCTACATGGCTTGGTCCCTATGTGGTTACTGCCTCCTTTGGCTCCGGAGCCTATCAATTATCTACACCAGAAGGAGAACTCTTGAATGATCCCACTAACATCATTCATCTCAAGAAGTTCTATGCTTGAAGATCCTTGGTATACCCAGCTTTTGAAAAATACAAGAAAAAAATAGTAAAGAGAAATAAGCGTCCAATGGTGAAAACTTGGCAATTCAAGCGCCTTGGATAGGTACCTTGGTGAAAACCTGGTACTTCAGGCGCCTTGTGTGCTAAAGACTAATCCATTATCTATCACTATTCTATCCCTCATCCATCCACCCACCATCCCATAAAACACCTGCTTGTTCCCTTGGTGTTCCAATCAAATATCCAAAATTTGATGGAGCTTGTCAATACCTCCTGTACAGCTTGTAAATCTTGTACCAAAGCTTTTATTATACCTTGTAAATCTTGTACCATACCTTGTATATATCCAAATCTTGTCCAAAGCTTGTACCATATTCCAGCTTGTAAATAATCTTGTATCCTAGCCTGTATCCTATCACATGCACACACAGAATCCCATTTTCCTTAAGCTTTTCACAAACCATCTACCTATCCACCTATCAAATATTATAGACACCCCATCCTTCACAAACATTTCCATCTCACAAAAAATCAAAACATGAAAAAACTTGTACATTTGTAACATATCTTGGTCTGTCAGCTTGTACATCCTCTTTAGCTTAGTATCATTGTATCTATCCAGCTTTCATGTTAGTTCATCCTTGGTCAACATCTTGCATACATCGCACACCTTGGTTAGATATTCCAATGCATCCTTTAGCTAGATCTCCTATCACCAAAGTGTTATCCTTCTTAGTTCAGCTTGCCAGACACATCACTCATCCAGATCCATCAGCTTAGGTGCTCTCTGATAGATTTTTGCAGGATATAGCTTTCCTCATGTCTGATCTTGGTCCGTTAGTACCTCGTCCTACCCATCTCGTTGGCAAACAGTTCTCTTTTGGATTTTCACTTTCTTTTGATTTGGGATCTTCCCTTTTGGGTCTTGAAATATCTTTTCCAAGCAATCTCCTTGTTCCCTCCTCAAGGTTGCCATGATCTTCCATATCATGGTATGCTGCGAATGGGGCAATTAGAGCGTAAGGTCTTGATCAAGTCTTTTGCTTGTTTTCTTTTTCTGCTTGTGGGTTACCTAGTGTCGTTTCCATGCTGCTTCCTCTGGGATTCATGTGTGATACTGGGGCTATCCTTGTGTGTTTGTTTTGAGTCAGTTCGTCAGTCCTCGGGACAGTTGGTGAAAAGGCCTTGATGTTCTTGGTAACCTTGGAAATTAACCAACAGTCCTATAGCAAATCTAGTGCTCAACTACATGGTGGTACTTCTCTTTGAAGTATCCCCCCACTCAAAAAGCTTCAATGGATTCCTTTTATAGCGCTCTGCTCCTCCATCTCCCCCCCCAAATCTTGGAAAGTCTTAAGCTTCCTTTACTATTGTGCCTCTGATTTCCCTTTATCATTCTCCCGTAGTGAGAGTTTGAGCTAATTCAGCCCCTTCTCTTCGCCAACCAGCATCTCAGCTCATCTCAATTTCTTGTACTTTTCAAGAAGTCATCGAGCCTCATTTCTCTCCCCGCCACCTTCTTGAGGGGGCATCATCTAAGTCTAGTCTCTCCTCTTCTTATCCAAGACTGGGGCAACATGGTTGCTAAAACATCTTCCTCATGTTGTCTTCATTCAAACTTCTTTGAAATAGTGTTGTCTCGACACTATGTCAAAGAGGGGCAAAATGTAGACACCTAAATTTGATTACACTGCTTTGGTAATCTAATTTAGCCATCTCTAAAGGCATCATTAATTAAATTCTTATTTAATTAATCCTTTTTCATCCCCTAGTTGATTAATTTAATTAATCATCTATAGTCCTAATTGATAAATCAAATAATCTATTATTTATCAATTAAATCCTTTTCTCCTATCTAATTCCAAAAATCCCCATTTATTAAATAAATCTATTTGATAAATGAAATCCTCAAATTCAAAAACCCCTAACCTATCTCTAATCCTCCATTTAGCCTAATCCACCCCATCCACCCATACTAACCAAGCTTAGCCACTAACTCACCCACCCTCATTAATGCCATCTACTTGCACATCTCTAACATCCCTAATCTAATCCTAAACCCAAGCCTAATCCACCCCCTAATGTTGTCACATTCCTTAAACAAGTTTAAGACTTTCCTAATCCAAACCAAAGTCTCCCCTCAAAAAACCCAACCACTAAGTCATGAGTGCTCTTACAAAACATAAAAGACTCTTACAAGCCCACTCATGACTCTTACATCCATCTTACACACTCTTCCCTCTTCCACACTCATTCCTCTTACATCCCTCTTACATACTCAACCCCACTCATCATGACTTTAACCAACCCTTTACCCTACCCTCTCACACTCATCCTCCTTGTGACAAGTGTCACCTTCCCATTGGTGCTAAACAAGCACAATCCATGTGCTCCCCTTTGAGTGCATCTTAGCCCTCCTTAAGCCTTCATCCATCCTTGCATCTAAGCCCTCCATCTCTCTACCCCTTAGCCTATAAATTGAATCCCCTCCCAAGCCATTTCATCAACAATCTTTGAGCTAAAGTTACCATGCTATTTTGAGAACCAAAGCCATCAATATTACCCTTATAATGCCAAATTGAGAGCTCACAAAGCTACCAATTTGCCATTACCCATCTCCATTGAAGCAGCTTTTGAGCATCTTGAGCATACATCCACAGCAAAAGGACACATCTACAGAATCAAGAAAGCATGGAGTGCTTTTTCTTGTGAGGTTTGCACTTCTTATTTTCTTTCTTTGTCTAAGCATATATGTGGATTTAGTTTTTGGTTTGTGAATGTTTACTTTATTTTGTTAATGTTCTTTGCATACTGATTCTGGTTCTACACTTATAACCAGCCATCATAGCATACACTGATTCCTCTAATTTATTTTGTTCCTCCTTGGTGAGCTTAGAAAAATTTAGGTTCTTTAAACCTTTCAAATCATCATTCTTAATCTTTGAGCATAATTTATCAATAGCAGTCCGAGGTTTGTGACTTACCACTTGAAATTGGCTGTTGTCCTCTGACTCAGTCTTCTCTTCATCTATTTGAGGCTGGGCAACAAATTTTATTTTCTTCTTTGGCTTGGTAGTAGTCTTCTTTGAAGCTTTCTTCTTCTCTTTTTCCTCCTCTTGGGCTTTTTGTGCTGCAGCCCTTGTAGTAGGTCTCTTTGGTGCAGGAGCAACTACTTTCTTTGCCTTGGGTTGAGGAGCAGGAGGAGTTGTGGCCTTTCTTTTTGTGACCTTGGTTCATCTCCCTCATCTTCAATGTCTTCTTCTTCTTCTATCATTCCTTCTCCTTCAACACCAAATTTTCTCTTTATTTTCCTTACCAATTTTTCTTTCTTCTTTATTGTAGAGGCAGTCTTCAAATCTGTTACCACCCTTGATTTGACACATCATAAGTTCCAAAGGATTTTACTTTCTTGTCAACTTCCTCTGCAAGGAGAGCTGTTATTGCTGCAGAGGCTTGATCAATATCGAGTTCATAACCTAATGGCTTAAGCCATCTCACTCTAGGTATGATTGCCTATATATAAGTATAATCAATATCTACAAGAAAACAAATGTATTTTTAATATTTCTCAGTCAATAAGACTGGAATCCTCATTCTTTGTTTCATGGACTATTTGAAGTCCTCAAAGTAGCTAGTCGTTTGGGCATCAAAATTATCACCCATCTGTTTAATATATCCATTGATTTGTTCAACAATTGTTTTATCTGGATTCCATTTCACCTTACCCACAGAAGGGAATTCTTTCATCAGATAGAAAAAACATGCACACCAAAACTAATCCAAATTTGCAATGAGCTCCCTTGCCCTTCCTTATAGCTCCCAGATTCTCATTAATCTTTTGAAACATGAGCTTTGCTAGATCATAGGTATGATCCTTTTTAACCAAATTTGTATGCAACATCAATTACTATACAAGGCACACTGTTTAACATGCTTGATTGATAGAATTTGTGTGAAATGATTCTCATAGAAAAATCTAGTAGGGGTTCTGTGATTGTATCAATAGTCATTCCCCTATTGTTCCATTTAGCACTTGTGTTTCTCTCTATTACTTCCTTTTTGTCACTAGGCAACGTCTTTGGCCGATCTAGGGTTGGAAAACCAGTAACCCTATGAATAGTTTTCTTGGTAAATTTCATTGGCCCTGATTCTAACCAAAAGGCTCCATCATTTATTCTTCTCAGAACTATGCATACCCATTCAACTTTGAAAATAGTTGGAAACTCTAGGGTTTTGGTCAATCCCTTTCTTTCGATTATTGAGAACTCATCTTTCAGTATTTTGTTCTCACATAGCTTGTCATATGCATTATAAATTTCTAGATCTCCTATGGCTCCAATTTGCAATTATAACATCTACGAACATCTTGGACCATGCCAACTTTATCAAAAATAACGGATAAAGCACCTACAGGATCATTCTTATATGCAACTTCTGGAATGGGCTTGAACTCTGGTTGCCTAACTTCATTACTAACCAACTATATTTCATGAATCTCCTTGTCCTTAGTGGTTCTATACCCAGATGCCATGGTTTTCCAACTTAGGGTTTATAGTTTAAACAAGTTTATAAACACTACGTAGCTTGACACTCAAGTAAAATACCTCAAATCAATGAAACTCGTGCTGAATCACTGTGGAAATCTTTGCAAATGGCTTCTAAGCTACCTTTGATCTTCTGTGCTCTTTTCATCTTTGCTTCATGTTTGAATGGTGAGAAATGATCAAAAATTGACCTATGTACCCTTCAAAATAGAGCAATTAATGCTTAGTGTGTTGACAACTATCTACTCGGCACCTAAAGGATTTCAACATGACTCAGCACCCATTGTGTTTCACTTCGCTCTACTCCCATTGATATTTCACAGCTCGGTACCTAAAGACAATCTTCGACAGATTTTACAAGACTCTCAATTTTGACTTAGCATCTTTTCTTATGCTAATTTCTTCTTTGCAGTTCTTCTATGTCTTGGGACTGATGTATGATATAACTTAGTATATCAGTCCCAAACACCCATTCTTGCTTAATTAGATGAAGTGTGATCACTTGAACCATTAGGTGAAGTAATCTCTACACTTGATGTGCTACACTCATCTTTCTTCTTCCATGTCTTATTTATCTCACTTTTGATGTGTTCAACATTTGTCTTTGCCTTTCCATTGTTGAACTCAGAACTTGGTGCCTTTGACCTTGTTGGGCAATTCCTGTTGATATGACCAATTTTCAAGCAACTAAAACACATGGTTTGACTCAACCATCTTTTATAGTTCCCCCTAAAATGTGTTCTTATGAAATTCTAGGGTATGTATCCATATTCTTGACAATAGTGACAACTATACTTGGTGTTGTAATCCCAATGATAATGACTTTCATTCCCTTTTGTTTTTGTTGGCTGATTTGATGTCCACATAGGCTTTGATCTGCATTCAAATGCCCTATGTCCATATTTCTTGCAATTATGACAATGTCCATCAAATCTTTGTGTCCTTGTGACATTGGATCTGCAATCTTGTGTCATATGTCCTTGCATTTTGCACTTATGACAGTAACTCTTGCTTTTATGTGTGTTTGGCTGATTGATTCTCCTACTCCGCAAACATTAGTAGTATGCCCCTTCTTATTAAAATAATGACAAGTGGGTTTTGAATCCTTACCTTTGTCACTTCTTTTTTCAGCACTCTTTGATGATTCTCCAACTTTAGTGCTATTGTATCCAAGTCTTGATGTATCATGGGTTGATCTTGGGGATTTCAGCAATTGCTCAAAATACTTGATGGTTTCATTGGGTTTTTTGAAGCTCTCTAAAATTTCCTTTTCTCTTCTCAAGTCATTCTACAATTTTTCATTCTACATTTTCAAAGTAGAGATCTCAATGTCTTTCATATTGAGTTTATGATGAAGGTTCATCATTTGGGCAAGTGTATCCATCTGCATGTTTGAGATCCTTGTCAGTTCAGTACATTTTTCTTCAAGTCTGTTTGCAAGATTTCTTTTGTAATTTTCCATCATGACTTTATCTTCAACTGCTCTTTTCTTTTGTTCAGTGATTTCACATAACATTATGGCTTGTGATTCATGTTCCATCTTGAGAGATCTTATCTCATCTACTTGAACTTTGTTTTTCTCCATCAGTTCTGCAATTGTTGCATCAAACTCTTTGGGATCTCCATTGAAAAATATATTTGTGGTATCAATCTCCTTGTAGTTTATCTCATTTTCAGCTATGGCTAAATCCTTCCTTCTTTTCAAGGAATTTCTCAATTTATCTCTAGCTTCCTCCAAGCTATGTAGAGCAAGTTGCACATCTATCACTTGGTTTTCAATGATCTTTCCAAGTCTAAAGACTTCCATCCTTAGATCTTTTCCTCCAAGCTGTTAGGCTTTTTCTTGTGAGAACCCTAATAGCTTTGATACCAACTGTTGGAATATTCAAATATGGAAAGAATACTTATGAGAGGGGGGGGCAGGGGGGGGGGGCATGGTGAATCAGAAGTATCACACTTTAACCAATACAACTTTTAACTGAAAGTAAATTGCATGCATGTAAACACATCAAATAAACATAAAACTAATATATGCATCAACAACACATAACACTAGAATTTGGTAACCTAGAAACCTTCCAGAAATAAGAAGGTGAAATTGGGGTGGGGATGATACCCACAAAATTACTGTAGCAATATTGTTCAACCACTTCTGATGGTCTGCCCTGTTAAAGGCCTGCCCTGTTAAAGGCTTTACACTGTGTCAATAGTGACTTGGTTAAAGGATTTTCAAACACTTTGCATGAAGTGTTACCCTATTAAAGGATTTAATCACCTTTTGATAAGGATCTACAAATAGCTATTAAGCCAACCTATCTACATAGGGTTTCCTTTCCAATACAATGGTAAAAGAGTATTAGGTATTATAAACCTGATAGTTTGCAATCCTTGATTGCTGAATGAAGGCACTTGTTCTAGTTCTCTCTCTAATTTTGATCCTCTAAGATCTGATATCTATTCATCTCCTTTGCTTTGTTCTGATCAACTGAATATTGAATTGCTTCTCTTACCCTCTATATCTCCTTTCACTAAATTCCACTATGTTTTCCCCTTAACACTATTCTACTTCTCTCATCCATGTTACAGTGAAACTTTTGTCTTCCTTAAAAAGACTTCAAAGACTTAGGGTTAGATATGGATCTATGATCCACATTGAATCTCAATTTCTCACTCAATACTTGCCTTTTGCTGATTGGTTGCATGTCTTTCCAATTCTCCAATTGGCTGCATGCAGATTGCATAGGAAATGTGAAAGATTCTGTCTTATCTCTAGATCTTTCGAGATTTACCTTGTGTCAGCTACAATAATGGTTTACATCATAATTTGTGCAATAGAAATTCTTATGCTGATATTCTGAGTTACTTGGCTCATGAAGCATTACTGATGCTCGGCACATGCTGTTTCCTAGATAGCTCGACACCTAAACAAAATTGTATCACTTGGCACTTGATATCACTCGATAACTGATATCACTCGGCACTTGATATCACTCAGCACTTGATGAAATTGGATTGCTCGTCACATGACTGTGACTCGGCTCCTACTCTTTGCTTGGCATGTATAGTGAAAAATGGTTAAGTGTATTGACACTCAGCTATCAAAATTATTCTTTAAACCAACACAAAAGATGAATATCAACTATAGATTCATACCTAACCCTAAGTATTCTAGTTTTCTTAAGGAAGACAAAACCATAAACTTCATATGAGCATGTAAGGAATTGAAGGAGAAGAGTAGAGAAGTTTGCATGTGAAAATAGATCATTCATCGAGACTTAGAAGTTATAGAGAGTGAATTGTAGAATTAGTTAGAGGAGAATAGGAATAAAAGGATACAACATTGACACATTAGATCAGAGAGTATCAAGAAGGACACTATATAGATTTGATCTTTAATGGAGAAACCAGAGCCAATCATAAGATTTATGCTAAAACATCCTAACAGGTGATTTTAGTTAAATCTCCTAGGTGGAGTAGTCTTAATAGACTATTGTAAATCCTTTAACAGGATGACATTCCAAGTGGATATTTTGAAGTCCTTTACCTAGGCACACTTCTAATAGGGTGTTGAAATCCTCTAATAAGGTGGGACTTGACAGTCCTTGTAAGCCTTTAACAAGGCAGGCCTTTCATAAGGTAGATCATGTTTCATAGTCAAACCATTGTAACCTTAATTGGCTACACTTTATTGCTGTAGTAGTGAAGAATTGTGGGTGTCATCCCCACCCTAGTTTTACCTTCTCTTTGGAGGGTTTCTAGGTAATTATATCAAGTGTCAAATGTGTGATTTATTATATGTTTACATGATTTAGATGTATATGCTTTACATGTTTTTTCAATTTATCTATTAAATGCATGAGATGGATGAGTGGTGAAAACTTTTATGAGTTTATGTTTTAACTTCTGATTGACCCTCCCCCCACAAAATTTACCTTTCCTACTTGCAATTCCAACATATGGTACCATAAGGTTCATGCTTACCTAAAATTTGATATGATATCACCCCACCTCACAAGAAGCCAACACCAGAACCTTATTTGTAGAGCTTCTTTCTACACACTTATAGCTGATACCCTATATCATTGAGGTTGTTGTCAAACCCTCTTTATGTGCTTAGATGAAAATGAGGCTTCTATGGCTTTATAGGAAGTTCATGTTAGACTTTACAATTACCATATGAGAAGCATGGTAATAGGAAAGAGATGGGTAATATTGGCCCACATTAGAACATGATGGTTACATCTTTTTCAAAAGGTGTTAACCTTATCAATAATTTGAAAATTTGGTACATAATCTAACAGAAGATCTTCATCCTATTAAATCATCATATCCTTTTTCATGTTGGTTTTTGGAACTCATACATGTGGTCACCCCCTCCTCTTCATGAGAGGGAAATAGATCATCACAACAACTAATTTTTTGACCAAATGGGTTGAAGTTGTTCCACTCATTAATGCCACTAGATTTCAAATCTCAAGATTTATCCTTCACCATATTATCTGCCACTCCAGTATCCCTGCAACTATTTTAATATAACATGAAGGAAAAATTGAGAATAAAAACATGAAAGATTTGTGAAACACCCTCCACATCCATCACCATTTCTCTAACTCATACTTCCACAAGGTAATGACCAAGCTAAGGCAACCAAAGAAACTCTTCTTAATATCCTAAAAATATTTGTCAAAATTTTTGGTCATGATTGGTACCCAAAAATTAATCCCACCCTTTGGGCATATTGCACCTCTAATTATACTTCCAAAAGAACCACCCCATACTCCCTATTCTATGATATATAAGTTGTCCTACCAATTTAGGTTGAAATCCCCTCATTACACATATCATTAAGAGATGAAATCACAAAAGATGATTATCACATGGCCTAACTTGCCTAGTTGGATTTTTTAGATGAGAAAATGAAATAAATATATTATCATTTGGTTGTTTATTAGAAAAGGGTCGAGATAAAATTCAAAAAAAAGATTCATCCCCACTAGTTCAAATTCATATACGTGATCTTAAAATAAAACACAAAGGTATAATCTAATAGAGAAAAGAAGGGAAAGTTTGAGCCTGCTTGGCTAGGTCCATATGTGATCATAACATGCTTTGGCTTAGGATATTATTAGCTATAAAATCTTGAAGGGTAACCTGTTAATGATCCTACAAACATCATTTACCTCAAAATAATTTATACCAAAGTCACTCAGTGTGTCCCACTAGTCTTGAAGATAACTACAAAAATATTGTAAAAAGTCCTTTAAAAATCACCATCAAGGTGAAAAATTGATAATGTAGGGACCTAGTGATAAATATAAATCAAAATTTCAAAAAAAATAGTAAAGAGAAACAAAAATCCAACAGTGAAAACTTGGAAATTCAACCACCTTAGATAGGTGCCTTTGTGGAAACCTAGCTATAGGCACTATGTAGACTTGGAACCTCCCATTATCTATCAAAAACCCATCCCAAAACCCCATAGTGTCCTCTTATCCCTTCATACGTATTCCTCATGATTTTAAAATATTATAGAACATGATAAAAATGATCATTACAATCCCAATTCCTAAGCTTTCAAAGGAAATCAAATACATTGCGTTGGAAACTTACAATTGGAACAATTGTTATTTTGTAATTGATGTCAAATCTATGCATGAGACACATTTCTACCCAATCTAAATGTCATATCTATTTGATTGATGAAGATGATTTGAGAAGTTATTCAATACATAGCACCTAGAGTGAAGGATTTGAGCATTACACAACACAAATCCACAAAGCCCGAAGAATATTGTAGACACTTAAAATTGTCTTAAAGACTATATTAATTTATTTAATATTTTTCTTGACATTATAATTAATTAATTATATCTGTCATATTCATCTACCTATTTAATTAAATTTATTTAATTAAGTAGGTACATTTGCCTAAAGTATTTAAATTTAATTTAAATACTTCTAGCCTTAATGTGTTAAATTTTTTTAACACATGATTCTCCATAATCCCCTTTTTAAATAAATATTATTTATTTAAATCCTCACATCTCATTAGTTCTTTTAGACCTATGATTAAATTAAATCCTATTTAATTTAATCTTAAGCCTAGCTTAAAATCTAGCCTACCCCCATCATTTTCATCCTCTTAAACCTACTTCCTCATTTAATCTCACTTAATCATCCTAATCACCTTTTCTAATCTCCTTGATTAGCCTAAGTGTGTGCTCACACATGTGTGAGATCACTCCTCTTGCACTCTTCCTCTCAAGTTTTCTCACACATGTGTGAGAAAACTTTGAATATTTGACCACTTGCATGACTTGCATGTCACCTTATGTGGTACCTACATGGATTCCACCTGACTATGCCCTCCCTCAAGCCTATAAATAGAGACCTTGTCTCAAGTATTTTCATCTCCCATTATTGCATTGTTATCATATTGGTTTGAGATTTGAGCTTTCATAGTAGTTTGAGTTTAGAGCTTGCATGGTGATTTTGTAGGTGCATACTAACCATTTGGTAGCTAGTTTAGCTTTGCATTTGCATTGTTCATCTAGTTTACTTATGCATTCACATTTCCATTGCATTTACATGTTAGTGTAGCTTGCATACTTAGTTACCTTCTCTTTGTTGCATTTCATTTTCATTATTGAATGCCTCAAGTATGGCTTTCCCCATAGCCATTTCTTGAGGTGTTCTTAATCTCATGTAGCTTAGGTTCATATTTCTTCATCACTCACATTTGCACATCCACACTCTAGAGATTCACTACATTATTGTATTTGGGAGAGCACACCAAACATACCTCACATCCTTACACACCAACAAGGCCTCTCATGGGTGCCTTTGTTGAGCTGTAGAGGTGTCTTGAGGGCTTGATTTGTTGGCTGCTTTGAGTTGCAAAACTCAAGCAATAATTAGTTAAGGTTTTCTTTCACTTGGATGAGTACTTGTTGCATGTTTTGATTTCAACTAATGTTTTCTTATTTATTCATGCTCCCAACAGGTCACTTCTAGCACACAAATACTTGCATGTAAAAACCTGTCACAAAGAAGATAAAGAAAAGAAGAGGCAAGGGTGTGCTATGAAAATATGCAAATTGTATTCTTAGAAATGAAAAAGACAAGATATAACTATAAAATATCAATCCTTATACAAGGAGATTGAAACCCAAAAAAAGGTAACCTAAAAGAGAAAAGCCATCTAATAATTACTAATTAATTATTAAATGTGAATGCATAAGTGCATAAAGTGAAAACTTAAGAAGGGAGGAAAAGGTAATTTAATAAATGAAATGAAATTAACCTTTTTCTCTAACACCCCCTTAAGATGAGCAACAATGCAACTACAAACAATGTAGAAAGAGCAAGAAAACTACAATGAAATACAAAAAGAAAACTTGGGTCCTGACAACAAGGCTTGATGAGGTACCCAATCACAATAAAATCTCTATGAAATAGAGAAATGTAGAAAACCTAATGAAAAAACCCTACCCCAAAAAGATATAGAAAAGGATGCGCAAATGAAACATCTCAAGAGAATCTCTCAAGATCATAAGTACAATGAAAGCTTCCATGATAGAAGCTTGAGACTTCATACCCCCCTTAAAATGATAGAATTATTGTGTCAATGAACATACCAATGTGAGTCTAATCTAAGGAAACAAAGGCAGTGGACAAGGATGATTATACCCATGTATGTAAGGTGTAGCTAGAAGTCTTATTTGATGCTCAAAGGAGAAAGCATGAGAATCCTAAAATGGAATCTCCAATGAAGGTGGGATAACAAGTGTGTTGAATATGTCATCTAAGAGGAGATCTGTTTCTTTTGATATATTCTCAAGAACTATAGTTGGTGGCTCAATGACTAGAGCTGCAATAGTAGGCAATGCTAAAGAGTAATCCTATGCAAGTGATGGAATCTAAATAGGAGGTGGATGTGTAGAAGTCACAAAACTAGTCTCAGGGACAACACAAAAGTTTAAGTGACATGACTTCACCTTAGTAGATTCTCATGAAAAAAGAGAGTGAGTCTATGATAGTGGAGATGGTGGACCAAAATGTGAGAAGGAATATAGGGAAAAAACATGATCAATAGTCCCTGTAGCAATAATATTGCCTATCTCACTATCTCTGATGTGCATTAAATCTTGTGCAAACTCAACTATCTTCCCTATCCCACTGTGTGTAATCTAATCAATAGAGAGAAGGTTAGAGGAAAAAGGTAGAACACAAAGTACATCATGAAATGTACCATAACTAATGTCAATATAACCTTTCCCACATGCATTCAAAATAGTGTTGTTTCACATCAAAATGTATGGAGTAGGAGAAGCTTCAAAAGAAGAGAACAAATCTTGAGAAGATGCCATAAGGTGTGAAGCACCTAAATCCAGTAACCATCTAGAAGAATGAGGAATAGTAGTTGCACATAGTGCATGACCCTTTCTTATATCTTTACCATCTGATTGAAATGATGATTATGAAGAAGATTTGTGAGAAGTAGAAGGAATATCAACGTTTCTCTTCTAAAGGAGATCTATCAAATCTAAAACTTGTTTAGCATAGCCATCTAACTTCTTCTTATAGTAATGTGACTCATCATGATTAGGCTTATTACAACAAGTACACTTTAGTCTTTCTAGCTTTGATTTACCCCCCTTAGGAGGAGGTGGCTCTAATGAACTATGAGTGCTAGAATCAATCTGAGGCTCTATAGAATGAGATTTATGTTTCTTCTCCTTCATCCCTAAAGACGACCAAGCTACCAATGCATAAGTCTATAAGCTTACGAGAGAATCCAACTCAGAGAGCTTAGCTTGATCTTGAGTGAAATGATCACAAAAAACCTCAAAGGATGGCATGGTAAATATATTACCCAAAGCATCTTTGGTGTAATAGAAGGTGGAAGTAAAAATCTGAAAGTTTCCATGAAGCTTAGAAAGAATTAGGTAGATGCACTCAGTATCAGTCTTGGTCCTCCCACAACCCTGTAATAAAGATCTCTATTGATTGAACTTAATTAAGAAATCCTCAATGGAAGGAAAAGAATTTGATACAAGAGAGATAAGTTCTACCTCAATCTAAAGTGCCCTAAACTCATTCATTGTACCAAACAAACCTTCAAGCTTGGTCCACATAGCTAGAGGGGTATTGCACCCATCAAGATGAAACTGTATACTATTAAAGACCTATAAAGAAATCAATCCTATTGCCTCATCCATCTTGTTCTTGTGCTGCATGACCTTAAAAGGCCTCTATAAAACTAGTTGCACTACATGTAAATAAGACCACAACCCTTTTGACCAGAGAAGCCATGTCATCTGTTGGAATAATGATAGGGTAATTGAGAGGGGGGTGTGAATCCATTACTTACAAAAATTAATCCGCAGATCCCTTAGATGTCTTAAAGATCTAGTTACTGCTAATACTTAGTAAACAAATGCTGTAACTTGGTAAATTAAACTATTACTTATTTTTCAGGTATTCATGCATGTAACTGAAAACAAAATAAACACAAGAGACACCAGATTTAATGTGGAAACCCAATATGGGAAAAACCACCAAGTAACTAGTCACCAATTTTTCACTCTTTTGAAGTGAGCCCTATTAGGAGCCAACCCTATTAAAGGTTACAATACACACTGTTAGGTGTGACCCTATTACAGGATTTTAATCACCCTGTTAGGAGTGGCCTTGCTAGAGGTCTTTAGAACAATTCAATTGAACTATCACCTTGTTAGAGGATTTAAAAAATGGTTGTTAAATCAACTCTATTAAGAGATTTGAAATCACTACTACAATGGTTAGAAAGCAACAATGAATTGACCTGAACAAGATGCAGCTGAATTTGCTGGTTACAGGTCTCTATTCAACATCATTAGATCCTCCTTTATCAAATATGGCTCTGCTCCTCCTCAATGATCTCTGATCATCCTTCAAATTTGCTTCCATAATAATCAATCTTCATTTTTCATTAATTCCACTTCCATACTCTTAGAATTCATGACTTGACCTCTTACTTATACCATTCAGATGGTCAAGTCGGCCCATTTAGATGTCACATTTACCAATAAACCATACATTAGTCGGCTACAGATATTACTCTAAAAGAAAAACATTATTTGATAAAATAGTGAAATCCTTTACTGGCTGACCTTGCTCGGTAAATACTGCTTCTAGAAATTACCTGAGTTAACCTTCTTGACTCGGTTAACATTGCAATATTTGTAGAATCCTTTGGTTGCCAAGTTTACTTGATAAGAACTGAATTCCTTTATGAGAGCTTGGTAAGAACTTCTTTTGCCACATTTCTTTTGATGACCGAGTGAGCTCAGTAAGAACTGCATTAGTCACATCTCCTTTGATGATCAAGTGAGCTTGGTAAGAACTGCTTTAGTCACATTTCCTTTGCCTTGCTAACCTTCTAAGCTCGGTAGACACTATCCTTTGCCTTGCTGACCTTTTGAGCTTGATAGATATTGTCCTTTGCCTTGCTGACCTTCTGAGCTTGGTAGACACTATCTAATGACTGATATGACATTTGTGTGACATCAAAGACAACACACAATTTGAAAAATTGTATCCAACAGTCATCAAAGTCTTCCATGTGTGATAGTTACAAGGGGTTAGAACTTCTAGACAAGAAGAGGTCTCGACCATTGTTTTAGAAGGTGTTGAATTTTTTTTGAATAGAAGGAATGCGTAAATGAGAGAAGAGGAAAAAAGCTTCAAAAATGAATCACAAATACCTAGTATAAAACATTGGTAAAATGTCAGAGAATCTAAAAAGTGCTCAAGAAGAGCTTTTTCATACTTTTTTCATATCAAAAAATGTATTTATAACAAAGAAGTTATGTCCCTTAAAAGATAGAGCATGGCTAGTGGGAGGAACGGTGGCAGCTGTAGACACCTAAATCCTTTAGAAAATAAAGTATTTTTATTTTTTGGAAAAATTCCTGATGAAATCATCATTAATTAATTAATTTATTTTTATGCCATTAAATCCCTTTATCTTAATTAAAAATACTTAATTAAGGAATCCCTCCCAAAAATGTTTAAATCTTATTTAAACATTATTTCCTTATTTATTAATTATTTAATTAATAAATTGACCAAAAAACCCAAAATAAATAAAAAATTTATTTTTTGCCCAAAACTTGGCCAATTTCCTTAAGACCACTAACCTCTTCCAAAATCTTCTAATCCTTCTTTAATTTTGATTAAAGGCTAATCCCATCATTTCCTACCCCTAATCCCAACTCAAAATATTTAATTAAGATTAAATATTAATTCTCATGTTTATTAAAAAAGTTTTAATAAATATCTCCTCAACCCAAACCCTTGATATAAATAAAACTTTATTTATTTCCTAAAAATCTAATTTATCCTCATCCTAAGAAGTTCTAGACTCTTCTAGAAAGTCTTCATCCTTATCCTAGGAAGTTCTAGACTATTCTAGAAAGTCTTTATCCTCATCCAAAGTCTAGACTCTTCTAGAAGATGTCTTTAAACCTAATCTTAATCGCCTCCTAACCTTGTCACATTCCCTAAACATGGGTTAAGACTTACTAACCCAAGCCAAAGTTAACAAATATCTCCTCCTTCACCCACCCTTATTAAATGCCATCCACTTGCCTATCCCTAAGCTAATCCTAAACCATCCTAATCCATCTTCTAATCATTTGCACAATCCTAAGCAAGCTTAAAACCTTCCTAATCAAGCCCAAGTCAAAATTCCTCTCATCTCCCTCAAAATATCCCAACCATAAAACTTTATGAAGCCCACTAGGCCATAAATGACTCTTCCAAAGCCCTTTCATTGCTCTTACAAACCATTATGAGGGTCTTTATGAAGATTTTATCCCTTGAGCCTCCTTTGTTGACTTGTCGTTCCCCTTTCCTCCATCCTCTCACCCTGTGACATGTGTCACTTCCTAATTAGATGTAAAGAGGCACAATCCATGTGCTCTCCTCTCATGCAATCTGAGCCCTCCATGAGCTTCTTCCCATCCTTGCATCTTAGCCCTCAATCCCTCAAGCCTCTTGCCTATAAATTGGATGCTTCCCCTTTGCAAAAGAACACAATCCATGAAATAAAGTCATAATGCCATTTTAAGAAGCCATTTTACATCAAAACCATACACTCACACCCAAATTCCAACTCCATTTGAAGCTCTTTTTTTGAAGCATAAGCTTGAGCATACATCCTATCTATTTAGACAAAGCCACTCAACAAGAGAGCTTCTCATTGAGAGAGCCCATTAATGGCTCATATTCTCAATTGAGAGTTCATCTTAGTCTATCTTGAAGTTTATGAATTTTGTTTAGTTTGTAGAAGCTTTATTTAAATTTGGTTTCTATTAGCATACTAACATTGCTCATATACAACAGCAACACTAAAAATTGGAATGCGATGCTAGATTTGTTAATGCAGTGTTGGGAAATTTTGTTGTGATGCTAGATTCATTAATGCTAGAAGGGTTGTTGCAGTGCTGGTTTTCCTTTGTAGTGACTAAAATACTCCCAGTGGTGCCAAAAAAATGGTAGTGGTGTTGAAAAATGCCACTACAACCATTTTTTATTTTTTATTTTATTTATAAAAAAATCACCTCATAATGCATGCAAGAGTTCGTATGACCCTGCTAGGTAATTTTTTTTGCCTCCCAGATCAACATTGTCCAAAATATACAAACTTATTATGAAAATGGGGGTTTTGATGCCTTTTGAATCCAACTATGGGGTCTGTTTAGCCTCAAAGTGCTCTAAAAATCAGAGACCCCCTTATTTTCACAAAAAATATTTGAAAAACACCAGATCTATTCTATCAAACCCTCATTCTCTTTTTTCTCCAAATATTGAACAAGCTACAACAAATTTTGCTCTAATACCATGAAGGATTTGAGCAATACGCAATACAAATCCATAAATCTTGAAGAATACTTGCATTTAAAACCTATCACAAAGGAAAAAAAGACAAGAAGAGGTAAGGGTTTTCTCTGAAAATATGCAAATTGTTCTTAGAAATGAAAAAGATAAGAGATAATTAAAAAAGATGAATCCTTATAGAAGGATATTGAAACTTGAAAAAAGGGTAACCCAAAAGGGAAAAGCCATTTAATAATTACTAATTAATTATTAAATGTGAATGTGTAAGTGCATAAAGTGAAATCTTAAGAAGGGACAAAATGTAATTTAATAAATGAAATGAAATTAACCTTTTTCTCTAACATAGAGGAAAGGTTGAAGTTATGAAAAGGAAGTTACAATAGACATTTGATTGGATAGACTTTTATAAGGCAAAGTAATTGTTTATGTCAAGAAAGCTAAGCTAAGTTGAACAAAAGAGTAAAATACTAAGGAGTACCAAGTAATTCTAGTGTCAACTAAGCTACACTTAGTGCTAAGAAAATCTAGTGTTGATAGAGAATTAGCATTGACTAAGCAAGTTAGTTGATACCAAGCCACAAATCTTTATAACGAATGAGTATTTTTAGTATCGACCAAGTATCATAATTTTAAAGATTGCTGAATGATAGTAAAAGAACAAATTCAAAGAAATCTTAAGATCAAGCCAACTTAGTTGATTTCTTGGAAGATGTAAAATGTGTTTAAGATAAGATTGATGAGTTGGATCATCAAATTCAAAGAGGTGATTAGGTAAATACCTAACATACAGATTCTAGAGAAGTTTCTAGAGGATGATCAAGAAGATGAACATGCATTGAATTGAGTTGAATTTGATTGTAAACCCTAAGATCTATAGCGGATGTAGAAAATGGTAAAGAAAAAATTTCATATTTAAAGAGATACTAAACCAAAATTTTGGTGTCATGTCCAATCAAGCCTAGCTAAGCCTAGCTAGTGTGTATGAATGAGTTTGTATATAGAGCAAGGTTGATAAAAAACACACAAGAGTGTGTATATGAAGTTAATGCAGATATGATGTTGATAATCAAATTAGAGCAGAAGGCTTAAGTGTTGATGAGAACAGTGGACTGGTTTCTTGAAGGGTGACTAAGTAGATCAAGATCAGAGATGACAATGGAAGGTTTATTAGTGAACCAACATAAGGACTGAACAAACCTTTGAACCAAAAAAAGTGAGTTGTAATTACATAAATCAAACTTAATACTTTCTTTCTTATGATTGTAAACAGTTTGTATTGAAATCCTTTTATTAACAAAGATTAACCTAACAGTTATTTAAAGACTTAACAGTCTATGCAAATCCTTTAATTGGATGACTTTCTAAATGGAATGATCAAAGTCCTCTTAATAGAATGATTAAATCCTCTAACTAGGTCACATTTAATAATATGCATTATGACCTTTAACAAGGTTGGCTCCTAAAAAAGCTCACTTCAAAAGATTGAAAAAGAGTGACATGTTGTTGGTGGGTTTTCCCAAATTTTTCTTCCACATAAAATCCTAGTGTCAAACTATGATGAATATTTTATGGATGTTTACATTTGGTAATATTTTCATTGTGAAATGCAACTTAAGTTTGTGATAGTTTTATAGTAGAGACCGGGCAACAACATGATAAGCAAAATAGTGAAAGTATTTAATGTTTATTTGTTTAAGTGGTACATATAGACCTTGCATAACTGATTCACCCCCCTCCCAGTTATTCTAAACATTTATAACAATTGGTATCAGAGCACAGTACTTATAGATAAAAATTTGAAGGTAGTTAATGTTGCAAGATTTTGGAAAGCATGAATGTTGATGATATTCCTATGGGGGAGTATTGTAGATATGTTACTATGATGGTATGCTACATTCATGACTGAGTTTGTCAGTGATTTCAACATAGCAATTTTCTATGGTATCTAACAGAAGAACAACAAAAAGATCAAGTTGGTACAGATGACTAGATGAGTATTCTAACTATCTGAGGTAATGAGAGATACTTTTGAGTATTTGGTATATGTAGTTAATGTTAAAAGAAGAAATGATAAGTTTGGAAGAAGTTATGTAAGTTTTAGTGATGTTTGTTTTGAGATAGAGTTTACAGAGGCATGTTCTAGTAAACTTGTTATATCTCTTAGTAAAGTTTTTATTATGAGAATCAAGGTTGAGGATATGAAGAAGACATGTTGGTGATGATGTGGCTAAGATCACTTGTCATAATATTGCATGTACAAAAATTTATTCAAGTTACAAGGTGGAATATTAATGTTATTGCTAAGTGTAGCGTGTTCTTAATGTGGTCTTATAATGATTAATTGAGAAGGTCTAATAGTTGACTCAGGGAATTGTGTTATGGACTCAGTATAAAGGAAGGACATTTTCCTTTATCACATGGCATGGTTTTGATTGATGCTAAGAAATAGTAAGAGAAAAATGTGAAGTTGAGCAGAGTAGTATAGAAGTGAAGGAAACCTCAATGCCAAGGTTTTGCTAAGTGATTTGAGGTTTCATATTTGGATCTGAGGTTTGTGACTTGGTCTACAAGTTCTGATAGTGATTGGTTTGGTTGATAGAAAAAAGGAAAGAAGAACATAACAATAAATTACTTGTTTGAGTAGTGAGCTCTTCTTGTAGTTGAAATTGCATGTTTGGGTAGCGGGCTTACCTTACATACATTATACTACAACTCCTAACAAGCTTAGAAAAAATCCTAACAGGGTTGGAATCTCCTAACAGGGATTCAAAGTCTCCTAATAGGGACTTTATGTACTAAATATTGTAATAAACTCCTAACGGAGTCCATCCTCTAACAAGGAATATTTATATTAGTACATCATCTTATGGGCATCATTCCCACCAGGGTTTTCCCTCTAATCAAGGGTTTCCCTCATTAATATATCTGGTGTAAATGTCTATGTGCATCTTATTATGGTTGTTTTTTACTTTGGTTGAATGGTTAAGTTTGTTTAAAGAAGATAAATGTATTAATTGTTGGATAACTGATTCACCCCCCACCCCCACCCCCCCCCCCCCCCCCCCCCCCCCCCCCCCCCCCACCCCCTCTCAATTATCTTGGTGGACTATTGTTTCTAATACTTAATGCTGAAGATCATGATGAACAAGAGAGATGTACCCAAGTTGAACAAGGAGAACTTTCTCGCATGATAGACCTAATGAAGCTGCACATATCTAGTACCAGTGATGCTACTATCAAACTTCTGGACACTGAATATGTAGAAGTAACAACTTCTCTTTTGACTGCTGATGAATTGAGATAGAAGTTAGAACACAATCAAGAAATGTTGGAGATTTCCTCAGCCCTAAGTTATGTCAAATTTGATGACCTAAAATATTTAAATACTACAAAGAAGGTGTGGTAAAAATTAAAGACCATATATGAAGGTGATGACAATAATGTTAGAGCTAAATTTTAGACAACTCTAAAAGAGAGGGAGATAGAGAATATGCTTAAGTCAATCTTCGGTGATCTCAGTCATATTGATTTAAAAGGAGTAGACTATTTTGAAATGGTATCTTTACTAATCAAAAGATTATCACAATGAAAGGGACTATGATTCATGGAATGAAGTTCCATGTGAACCAAGGATATCTAGACCTTAAAAATCCTAGATAGATGGATACTTGTTGAACCAAGGAGCATAACAGTTTATTAGAGGCAACCTTGATCAAGGAGAGAGATCAAATAGAGGACATGTTTCATATTTAGAGGGAGTCTAACACATTTTCATGAGGGAGTGAGATAGAGGATATGATTTAGTTAACCTTTGGTTATCTTGATCATATTGATTAAGAGGGAGTAAACCATGATGAGATGGATTCTCCAAGTGGTTAGTAAATTGGAGCAATTAAGAGAACTATAATTCATGAATATATCTTATGACTATGTGATTTAATGGGTCTACCCCTTGTGTACATCATAAGTGAGTGACGAATTCAAAATGATGTCACTTGTATTTGCAGAAGTTACTGTAGGGTGATGACATTACAATAATGTGTATTATGTGATATCACATCTTAAATTTGAGTACTTGGTGAACATCAGATGTTGATATTCTAGGAGACCAATACTCTTGATATTAGATGTGATATCAAAATCCTATTTGAGTAATTGATGAATATCATATGTTGATATTCTTGAAGACCAATACTCATGATATCAAATGTGATATCAAAATGATGGATATCTTTTGATCAAAGAGATCCTTCCTAATATTACCAATGGCATAACATATGTCTTGTGTTTAGCCTTCCTAGCTAAGAGGGAGTGTTGATGTGTGACATCTTTAGTTGGCTACTCCACATTATACATTTTGAGTAAGTGTTGTACTTAAATCATGAGAATATGCATCTTGTGAGACTTACAACTGAGTGCCTAGATGTCATTAATTAAATTGACTGTCTTTGAGTTTTTTTGTATAAATGCATATTAGGTATGAAGGAAGTATGCATTTTGTGAGACTAACAACTAAGATCTTAGATGTCACCATGTTGATTATCTTTGGGTTGTTTGTATAAATGCATACTAGGTATTTTAATAACTAAGAGCTTAGATGATAATTGTTGTTCATCTTTGGGTTATTCAAAATAATGATCATCCTTTACCTTTGATTATCAAAATGTATTTATCCTTCTTGAATAAGAGGAAGTGTTAAAGTTTTAGTCAATTTGAATGTATTAATCTTTTATATCTATGTGTTGATCTTATAAGAAATATTAAGTTTATTGTGAATATAACTTTGATTAATGTTTATTATTATATTAATTATCTAATTATCAAATTGACATGTCCCATGAGGGGATATGTGTATTCATTATCTATTCTTAAAATATAAATCTAAGAGGTTGTTGCATTTAGAACATACATACCAAAATTAAATGGCAATGCTATTACTTTTGCAACAGATCCTCATGGAATTTAACACTTTGAGAATGTATTCCTTAATACTGAGTAATTAGATATTCCTCATCCATTCATCTTCTTCTTCAATATCAACCCTTATGGTTATATATAACCTCATATTTTGATGTCTTTGTACTTTTATCCATGTGTCCATGATATTTACATGAGATGTATCATTGATGCTATATTTACTTTCCTATGTGATGAATGTATGGGCTTTTAGCTTATATGACTTAAGATGTATATGTACACATTAGATAAGATAGAGATGTATGATTTTTTATTTTGTGTATATGAGATGCATGAATGTTGAAATATTTTTATTTTTATATGTACATGTATGATGCAAGATTGAGATGTATATTCACACATTTCTTTATGCATATGTCTATATATTTGGATGAATATGAAAAATGAAAGTTTACAACGAACTGTACAAGTGTTTATTTGTTATTCATGAAAAATTCCAAATCATGTTCCTAAATATAGGGTGTGAAATCAATTACTTGTGTAGTCGATATGAATATGTGACACATATAGGGAGCTTTCTTGCTACTCATTTTTTCAAATGTGAACAGGCCACAAGATGTTATTCAACCCTCACTAATACCACTACCATGGGGATGTGAATATGACATTAGTAAGAATTTTTCCAAAATTAGATGTAATCATTAGGGCACGAAAAGACATAATGAATAGAAAATATTTTTCTATTAATTCAACAAGAAAATAGAAGAATCAAGCATAAGAACCAGGATGATGATAATGTTTCCTACATACAAGCACAACTAGACACATGAGAGTTCACTCTAATGCTAAATAATAATAAGAATTATGTCTGCAATGACCCTATATCATTCATGACCTAGGGATTTCTTTTTCTCAATGTACCTATAGTGACCCTTGCATCCACTTCATAGGATGGGTATCCCTTTTTACAATATCATAGAGAGCTCACTAAAATAGGCAAGAAAAAGATCCAACCTCACAGAAGTGTCCATATAAAATGAGTAGAAATACACATGGCCATCCAACACAAGATAGAGGATCTTATAGTGGACATCCCTTTTATTTGGAACTTTCAAATCATTGGAACTAAATCAAAAAATAGAAAACAAATAAAAGGTCATACCCCTGGTCCTTGATGCTCTAGTTGAGATAGATGGATTGGAACTGCTCAAAGGGGAATGAAAAAGAAAAAAAGGAAAGTGCACAAGAAAAAGCTTAGCATAGCTTAAATAGTTTTAGTTTTTAGTTGTAATTTCAATGGATTGATACCAAGTTTGGAGTTCAAAGTGTGTGTAAGCAATCTCTTTAGTAGTAGGGTGATAATGGAACACACTCAGCTAGGACAACTAGTGGCTGATGAAAAAGAGACTCTCTGAAAGTATAGGACATTTCCCCCTAGTATATAATGGTTTCCCTTAGAGATATAATAAATTTTAATCCATGAAGGTAGGAGTAGTATCTCAAAGTGATTTAGAGCTTATACACAAGTGGGAGCACAAAATAAAAGAAGGAAATTGTAAAAAGGAAAGAACTCAAAGAAGGAAATCAAAAGAAAAGAAAAACTACACAAGAGCTAGGAGGTGCGCTAATAGATGGAGAAGTTTGAATGAGGTGCTTATTTAATAGGTTTTCACCATCTTGGAAGAGATTCTATTTTTTCTGCAATGAAATATATTTGCTAGGTCTTCATCAATGACACTTTTCTTCTTTTTCAATTTTTTTTTTTTTTAGTATTTTGTATTTTTCAATTTCTTTTAGTATTATCAAGGTGCCTATTGCTAGGTATTCAATATGATACTAATTTTTTAAGGAAATTTTCCAATTTTTAGTACTTTTTTCAAGACATTTAACTATGTACAAAGAGCTTTAATATGATATCAACTATAGAATCTTTTCAGGTGAAGGGTGTTGATTGACTCCTAAAGTATTTATTCTTTAGTAGTAGAGAATCAATACATGCATGATCCAAATACTATAGTGATGATTTATGGACCAAGCTAGTCAGGTTCAAACTTACCCCTTTTTACCTAGTATTGTTAATTCTTTGAGTTCTCCCTCAGGACAAGATCACTCACTTGGAAGTCATGTGGTTTTATTTTCTTGTTGTATCTCTTAGACATCCTCTTTTGGTAAGCTCTTAAGTGATTAAATTCCACTCATCAACATTCAACCAATTTTTTAGCTCTTATAGATGAGATATACAATAATCATCATAAAAAATGATGCCTTGTAGAGAAACCCATTGCCTTAATATGAAGCACAACATCTATTTCATATACCAAAGAAAAGGATGTAGCTACAGTAGGTATTCTAATGCCATTGCAGTAAGTCCATAGAGCTAGATTGATTTGAATGTGTTAGTCCCTTCCAAATCTGTTTACTATGCAATGTAGTATTTTTAAGATATTTTTTTTTGATGCTTCCACTCATCTATTACCCTAGGAGTAGTAGATGGAAGATCAATGTTGTGTGATTTTAAATTTGGCATAGATCTATTTTAGATTCTTGTGTTGAATTATCCTCTATTATTACCGATTATTGAGGAGGGTACACCATATCTAGAGACCATTTAATTCAAAATAAACATAGCTATAGTTTTTCTAGTGGCTTCAGTAAGAGGTATTGCCTCTACCCATTTTGTAAAATAGTTTGTAGCTATATTAATAAATTTATGTCTATTTGAAGAAGGGTGAATCTAGCCTACTATATCAAAGACCCATTGTTGGAATGACGATAGTGTGATGAATGGAAATATCTCCCTAACTGGAGTGTGGATCAGATTATCATGAAGCTAGCATATTTGCAAGATTCAACATACTGAATAGTTTTTTTCTAAAATTTTAGCCATTGGTGACCAACTCTAATAAGTTTCCAAGATAACGTCATGCCATTTGACTATGATCCACAAATGCTTTCATATATCTTAGCTAATGCATACTTGAACTTGTTGGCTTCTAGATACCTAAGGAGGGTACTGTCTAGATCCCTTATATATAAGTTATTATCTATGATGATGTATCGTGTGTAGACACCTAAAAACCTTTAGAAAATAAAGTATTTTTATTTTCTGAAGAATTCCTGATGACATCATCATTAATTAATTAATTAATTATTTAACTAATTAATTTATTTTTATGCCATTAAATCCCTTTATCTTAACTAAAAATATTTAATTAAGGAATCCCTCCCAAAAATGTTTAAATCTCATTTAAACATTATTTCCTTATTTATTAATTATTTAATTAATAAATTGACCAAAAAACCCAAAATAAATAAAAAATTTATTTTTTGCCCAAAACTTGGCCAATTTCCTTAAGACCACTAACCTCTTCCAAAATCTTCTAATCCTTCTTTAATTTTGATTAAAGGCTAATCCCATCATTTCCTACCCCTAATCCCAACTCAAAATATTTAATTAAGATTAAATATTAATCCTCATGTTTATTAAAAAAGTTTTAATAAATATCTCCTCAACCCAAACCCTTGAAATAAATAAAACTTTATTTATTTCCTAAAAATCTAATTTATCCTCATCCTAAGAAGTTCTAGACTCTTCTAGAAAGTCTTCATCCTCATCCTAGGAAGTTCTAGACTGTTCTAGAAAGTCTTTATCCTCATCCAAAGTCTAGACTCTTCTAGAAGATGTCTTTAAAACCTAATCCTAATCCCCTCCTAACCTTGTCACATTCTCTAAACATGGGTTAAGATCTCCAATGCATCCTTGTCCCATCGCACATCTTGGTTAGCTATTCCAATGCATCCTTTAGCTAGATCTCCTGTCACCAAAGTGTTATCCTTCTTAGTTCAGCTTGCCAGACACATCACTCACCCAGATCCATTAGCTTAGGTGCTCTCTGATAGATCCTTGTAGGATATAGCTTTCCTCATATCTGATCTTGGTCCATTAGTACCTCGTCCTACCCATCTCATTGGAAAATGTTTCTCTTTTGGATTTTCACTTTCTTTTGATTTGGAATCTTCCCTTTTGGGTCTTGAAGTATCTTTTCCAAACAATCTTTTTGTTCCCTCCTCAAAGTTGCCACGATCTTCCATATCATGGTATACTATGAATGGGGCAATTTGGGTGTAAGGTCTTGATCAAGTCTTTTGTTTGTTTTTCTTTTTTGCTTGTGGGTTACCCAGTGTCGGTTCTACACTACTTCCTCTGGGATTCATGTGTGATACTGGGGCAATCCTTGCGTGTTTTTTTTGAGTCAATTCATCAGTCCTCTAGATAGTTGGTGAAAAGGCCTTGATGTTCTTGGTAACCTTAGCAATTAACCAACAGTCCTATAGCAAATCTAGTGCTCAACTACATGGTGGTACTTCTCTTCGAAGTATCCCCCTGCTCAAAAAAGCTTCAATGGTTTCTTTCATCTCCATTATCCCCCATCCATATCTAGCATCTGTCTCTCCTACCCCAACTTCTGCAACTGTATCTCTCAAAATCAATCATCACTCTTAGCTTTAGGGATCCACCAATCCAAATCAATCCACCAAGCCTCATCTTTCGAGATTCACAATACTAGTCCTAGGGATCTCTGAAACCCATCTTCCACCAATCTGACTCTTTGAAATCCTGTTGCATCAGCTTTTTAATCCCCTCATCCATCTCCCCATCTTGGATTCCTTTTATAGCGCTCCGCTCCTTCATCCTCTTCAATCCCTGAGATCTTAAGCTTGCTTCCTCTTGTGCCTCATGTCTGATCTTCATCTATTAGTACCTCATCCTACCCATCTCGTTGGCAAACGGTTCTCTTTTGGATTTTCACTTTCTTTTGATTTGGAATCTTCCCTTTTGGGTCTTGAAGTATCTTTTCCAAGCAATATTTTTGTTCCTTCCTCAAGGTTGCCATGATCTTCCATATCATGGTATGCTATGAATGAGGCACTCTGAGCATATGGTTTTGATCAAGTCTTTTGTTTGTTTCTTTTTTGCTTGTGGGTTACCCAGTGTCAGTTCCACACTGTTTCCTCTGGGCTTCATGTGTGATGTTGGGGCAATCCTTGTGTGTTTGTTTCGAGTCAGTCTGTTAGTCCTCTAGATGGTTGGTGACATGGCCTTGATGTTCTTGGTAACCTTGGAAATTAACCAATAGTCCTATAGAAAATCTAGTGCTCAACTACATGGTGGTACTTCTCTTTGAAGTATCCCCCTGCTCAAAAAAGCTTCAATGGTTTCCCTTCATCTCCATTATCCCCCATCCATATCTAGCATCCGTCTCTCCTACCCCAGCTTATGCATCAGTATCTCTTTGAATCACTCCTCACCTTTAGCTTTAGGGATCCACAATCCTAGTCTTAGGGATCCACCAATCCAAATCAATCCACCAAGCCTCATCTTTCGAGATCCACAATCCTAGTCCTAGGGATCTCCGAAACCCATCTTCCACCAATCTGACTCTTTGAAATCCTGTTGCATCAGCTTTTTAATCCCCTCATCCATCTTCCCATCCTGGATTCCTTTTATAGTGCTCCGCTCCTTGATGCTCTGCAATCCCTGAGATCTTAAGCTTGCTTACTCTTGTGCCTCTGATTCTCCCTTTATCATTCTCCTGTAGTGAGAGTTTGAGCTAACTAAATCTATTCTCTTAAGCCAATCTGAGTCTTCTTGCTCATCTCGGATTTTTGTACTTTTCAAGAAGTCGTCGAGCCTCACTTTCTCTCCCTGTCGCCTTCTTGAGGGGGCATCTTGAAGTCCATTCTCTCCTCTTCTGCTCTAGCCTTGGGCATCTTATTTTCTTATCTTTGATGCCATGCCACTTGCGGCATCACATCAAAGAGGGACAAAATGTAGACACCTAAAAACCTTTAGAAAATAAAGTATTTTTATTTTTTAAAAAATTCCTGATGACATCATCATTAATTAATTAATTAATTAATTTATTTTTATGCCATTAAATCCCTTTATCTTAATTAAAAATATTTAATTAAGGAATCCCTCCCAAAAATGTTTAAATCTCATTTAAACATTATTTCCTTATTTATTAATTATTTAATTAATAAATTGACCAAAAAACCCAAAATAAATAAAAAATTTATTTTTTGCCCAAAACTTGGCCAATTTCCTTAAGACCACTAACCTCTTCCAAAATCTTCTAATCCTTCTTTAATTTTGATTAAAGGCTAATCCCATCATTTCCTACCCCTAATCCCAACTCAAAATATTTAATTAAGATTAAATATTAATTCTCATGTTTATTAAATTTTTTTAAATAAATATCTCCTCAACCCAAACCCTTGAAATAAATAAAACTTTATTTAATTTCTAAAAATCTAATTTATCCTCATCCTAAGAAGTTCTAGACTCTTCTAGAAAGTCTTCATCCTCATCCTAGGAAGTTCTAGACTATTCTAGAAAGCCTTTATCCTCATCCAAAGTCTAGACTCTTCTAGAAGATGTCTTTAAAACCTAATCCTAATCCCCTCCTAACCTTGTCACATTCTCTAAACATGGGTTAAGACTTACTAACCCAAGCCAAAGTTAACAAATATCTCCTCCTTCACCCACCCTCATTAAATACCATCCACTTGCCTATCCCTAAGCTAATCCTAAACCATCCTAATCCATCCTCTAATCATTTGCACAATCCTAAGCAAGCTTAAAACCCTCCTAATCAAGCCCAAATCAAAATTTCTCTCATCTCCCTCAAAATATCTCAACCATAAAACTTTATGAAGCCCACTAGGCCATAAATGACTCTTCCAAGCCCTTTTATTGCTCTTACAAGCCATTATGAGGGTCTTTATGAAGATTTTATCCCTTGAGCCTCCTTTGTTGACTCATCCTTCCTCTTTCCTCCATCCTCTCACCCTGTGACATGTGTCACTCCCTGATTGGCTGTAAGGAAGCACAATCCATGTGCTCTCCTCTCATGCAATCTGAGCCCTCCATAAGATTTTTCCCATCCTTGCATCTTAGCCCTCAATCCCTCAAGCCTCTTGCCTATAAATTGGATCCTTCCTCTTTGCAAAATAACACAATCCATGAAGTAAAGTCATAATGCCATTTTAAGAAGCCATTTTACATCAAAACCATACACTCACACTCAAATTCCAACTCCATTTGAAGCCCTTTTTGAAGCATAAGCTTGAGCATACATCCTATCTATTTAGACAAAGCCACTCAACAAGAGAGCTTCTTATTGAGAGAGCCCATTAATGGCTCATATTCTTAATTGAGAGCTCATCTTAGTCTATCTTGAAGTTTATAAATTTTGTTTAGTTTGTAGAAGCTTTATTTAAATTTGGTTTCTATTAGCATACTAACATTGCTCATATACATTTTGGCACGCCTGGTGGGACCCCGCATGGGTCATCTTCATTAGCTTTTTAAGTGAAGTTTTGTATGTCATTTGCCAATTTTGGCTAATTTTGTTTGTTTTTGTGATTGGTAGGATTGCATAAATTGGTTTTGTAGGTCCACATGAGCATGAAAAAGATAAAGGACCTCATAATCTATCTCATAGTGCTTGCAGATTTTTCAAGCTTATAGGTGGACAAAGCACTTGGAATTCTTCTTCCTCTTCTTGTCTATATTCTTCTTATTCCATCTACTTCTTTGTCTTCTTCTTGTGAGAGATCTTGGCCATTTTTTTTGAAGGAAGTAAAATCATACACACTTCTTTTTAGTGCTTAAAATGAACCCCTAAATCATACTTAAATCCATTAAAAACTAAAAATTTGCAAAAAAAAAAAAAAGCCTTTTAACAAGTGAAACTAAACCAATTCAATCATTTGAATCCTTGCAACATCAAGGTTTTAGATGCATTCATGTAAAGTTAGGAACACTTCATTTTTGGAAATTTAAAAAGAACTTCAAGTTTCCATTTCAAAAGGTTCAAAATCAACACTAAGTGCACACTAAAATCTAAATCAAAGTCAAAGCATCAATCAAGGGTAAAATGAACCTCATTTGCAAATATTTTAAAGTTCTTTTAAAAATCTCATGAAAACTAAGAATCCTAAATGGTTGCCAAATATTTTCCTAAAAGCTTTGTTATTTGTTCCAAACAAATATCTTGTTGCAAAATTTTGAATGTTTCTTAGGTTTTTCATGCATCAAAACAATCTAGGAATATCATTTTTGGGCTTAAAATATGCAAACTAGAACACAAAATCTTGAATGAAAACCAAAGTCCAAAGAGTCATTTTCACTTTTGAGTCCAAAACAATCTTGAATGATCTAAGGTTAAAACAAAGCACTTCAAAGTTCTTAAAACAACACACAAAATCTCAATCTTGAATGCTCAAAGGTAAAAAACTTGAATGTTTAATCACTTGTCTTTGAATGTCGAGTGATAGCATTGAAGTCATAGTTAGTGCCGAGCATCAGGGACTTTAGATGTTGAGTAACACAATTTTGACATAGTTGTTTGTATTGACACTAACTACTATCTAAACCATTTTTGGACCGACTTAATAATTGAATTATGATATTTTGTTGATAAAGATGAGTCTTATATGAAAATTCCTATGTATTGCATGCATCCAATTAGATAAAAAGGAAGGTTTAGTTGGAAATATGGATGAATCACAACTGTTGATTAATCTTGAGTCACCTAAGTCTTCTTAAGGAGGACAAAAACCTAAATATTTAATGAGTGTAGAGTATGAGTAAGAAAGACAGTTTACATGTGCAAACAAAACATTCATGGAAAGAAAGGAATTATGATTTGAGATATATTGTAGAATTAGTTAAAGGAGAACAAAGGAAGGAAATAGTGAACAACGAAGAGATATGTGATCAAGAAGGATGAAGAATACATCAGTACAAAGGTGATCTGACATCAAGCAACAAAGTGCTAATTGTAGGATCATTGCTGAGACATTTTAATAGGTGAATCACTAAAGTCTCTTAATAGAGTAGTCCTAATAGGCTGTATTGAAATCCTCTAACAAGGTGCTTACTTAATTGTAAGCTAAAGTCCTTTAACCAAGAACACTTCTAATAGGGTAAGACTGAACAATCTTTGTAAACCTTTAACAAGACAGACCTTTCACAGGGTAGATTATGTTTCATGATTAAACATTGTAACCTTCATTAGATGCACATTATTACTACAGTAGTGAAGATTTGTGGGTGTCATCCCCAACCTAGTTTTATCTTCTCATTGGAGGGTTTCTAGGTAATTATATCTTGTGTCATATATATGTGTGAATGCTTACTTGTTTACATACTTTATATGTATATGCTTTACATGGTATTTAAGTTTACTTATTAAATTATGAGATGGATGTGTGGTGAATATTTTTATGGTTTAAATTTTGAAGCACTAATTCACCCCCCCCCCCGAAGTTTATGTTTTCCTATAGTAATTCTAACAATTAGTATTAGAGCCTAGTTCTTTGAAAGTAAAGATTTGCAGCTTTGAGGAAAGATCTTAAAAATTGAAGTCTATAAGTTGGGAAAAGTTATTAAGAAATAGGAAATGGAAATACAACTCATTCTACATCAGTTGATGAAGCTAGAGAAGATCTAAAGAAATCATTGAAAATAAGGAAGGGAATTTCTATTGAGGAGAATGACACACAATACCAAGAGATGGACATTGCTATACTATTTGTAGATAGAGAATCCAATGAATTTGATGTAGCAGTTATATATCTAATCAAAAATAATAGAATCCTTGCTAAAGAGATAATAAATCTTAAGTTAGAGCAAGAATCACAAGCCATATTGCTATGTGAGGTGACCAAACAGAAACATAAAGTTATGGAAGAAAAAGTTATGATTGAAAATGAGAAAAGAATTTTGACCAGAAGATTGAAAAAGAGATCATCAAAATTAACTAGGATTTCAAACATACAATTGGAAACTTTGGGCCAAATGATGATTGCAAATCATGAACTAAATACAAAGGATATTGAGATCACAACATTGAAGTTTCCAAATGAATAGTTGAGCAATGATTTGAAAATGGAAAATGAGTTTGTTGAAAGCTTCAATAAACCTAGTGATGCCATCAAGTACTTTGAACAATTGATGAGATCCCATAGATCTAACAATCATACATCTAGTTTGGGATACACTAGTACTAAAGAAGGAGAATCATCCAAAAGTGCTGAATGAAGAAGTAACAAAGGTAAGAACTCAAAACCTACTTTTCATAATTGTGGTAAGTTAGGACATAATGCTAATGTGTATAGGAGCAAGACTGTAAATCAGAATGTTAAGAAAAAGAACATGGGTCACTACCACAAGTACAATAGACAAGGTCATTAGGCACATGAATGTAGGACCAAGACCATGCACACTCAAAGATTTGAAGGACACTGTTATAACTGTTAGAAGTATGGACATAGAGCTTTTGAGTACATATCCAAATCTAACTAGTCATCAAACAAGCATACAAAGGTAAAAAATAATGAAATTTTTTATAATTGGGATTATAATACAAGGTTTAGTTGTCACTAATATCAAGAATATGGACATGTTCTTGAGAATTATATTAAAACACATTTCAGAAGTGATTACAAAAGGTGGTTGAGTCAAACTACATGTTTTAGTTATTTGAAGACTAGTGACATCAGCATATACTATCCAACAAGGTCAGAGACACCAAGTTGTGAGTTCAAAAAAGGAAAAGGCAAGATAGATATTGAAAATTTCAGAAATGAGATGAACAAGACATGGAAGATAAATGAGGATTGCAATACATCAAGTGTAGATGGGATCACTTCACCCACTAGGTCAGGTGATCACACCTCATCAAACTAAGGAATCAAGAGGTATGTGGGATTGATATTTAAAAGATTTACCATATAATCAATTCCAAATATTTTAGTTTCAAAAATATTACATATGCATGAATAAAGATGCAAAGTGGTGTTAGAAATTGAGGAAAAATCTTTAAGTTTTATCAGTTTTTCATGTTATTGCTGAACATGAAGAGTTTCATGTGGGTGTCGAGTGAAATTTTAGTTGATGCCAAGCTCTTAATGGTTGCCAAGCATATGGAAATACATGTAGATGCCTAGTGAGCCATAAATCCAATTGATGCCATGATTACAACTTGTAGGAACTAGAAAATAGGCTAAATGCATAACATACTATGACCAGATCACAAAACTCAATCAACATACGTTAGCACCCACTAGTCTACCATGAAAACAAAAATAATCAAAAGGAGAAAACAAAAAGTTAGAAACCCCCTCTTTCATTTGTAGCTCCCATGTCCTTCTTTCTTCTCCAAATGATTGTAGCTCCAACTTGCCTATAGTGCACACAATATTGAAGCAAAAGTCTATGATATGGATAATGCGATGAGAATACTTGAAGTCTAATTTTATCTTGAGATAAAGAATGAAAAATGAAAAGAAGCTAGGGACTCAAGAATTCAGACCTAAGGACTTTCAAGACTCAAGCATTTAGACCTAAGGACTTTTGAGCATTAAGAATCAAGACCCAAGGACTTTCAAGACTAGAAATGAGAGAAAGAGTGCTCATTTTATAATTGGCATGGAGGATGAGAGCCTTGGATTTTTCAACCATAGATATGCAATGTGGCAAGAGATTCCTTTGAGAATCCATGATGCATATGACAAAATATGCCAATTGTGAGATTCTATGATGCATGAAAGTCAAACTTGGCTAAATGCGGAAGAGAATCTATGACGCGTCATAAGACACCTCAACCCACTTAAAGCCAAGAATATATGACAAATAAGCCAAATAAGAACATGTGTAAGAGAATAAGAATATTTGATTATGACAAATCTCATCCAAGTTTCAAAGGAGAATCAATGAGGTGTCATATCCAAGTGTCACTATGATGCAATATTTTATGGAATATTTGAATTAAAAATCCTTTTATTCCACAAAATAAGAATTAGTAGAAAATGGAATTAATGATGGAAAATTGAACTTAGGAAATTTTAAATTTCCATGGTTTGTAGATAATGAATAAATTAACTAATAAAATTAATTAATTGAGGACAAGAATTAGGAAGAATAATTAGTAAGCATAATAGAATTAAATTATGGGTTATTTAATCCTATATAGAAAATTAGTAAATGATTGGCCAAATTGATTAAATAAATGCGATTGTATCCTTTGATGAAAATGTGACGATGATGGAGATTGAATATGATGATGATAGATAGACCAAAGCCATGGTCAAATTGATTGATTAAAGTTGATAACATGGCAAGGACAAATGACATGAATTGATTGATATGTAACATTTTACTAACATTGCAAATGCTACATGATCGAGGTTGATTGATAAGATTGATCATAATAGCATTGACAAACATTATCAATATTATTAAGATGGTTGATAATGCCATGATTTGGCATTGAAATCCTCAAAAATGTCAAAGATCAAATGACATAAATGATAGTTTGACCTAGCACTGAGAGCCGCGATAGTACTAAGGTCAGATTGATAAGATTGATAGGTCGATAGGTTTCCAAGACACTGAAAGCCACAAAAATGCCTAGGATTGAATAAATGATGATTGATTTGGGATGTTTGATATGTTTCGGGTTGATTAGGACTGATTTTGAGGGATTCTGAGTTGATTTGGGGTGATTCTGAGTTAGTTTGGTGTGATTTTGAGTTGATATGAAATGGTTTTGAAATGATATGAAATTGATGTGAAAGAGGATACAAATGATAAACTATGATCAATTTTGGCCAAAATATTGAAGTTAGTAGAATGAGAAAATGGGACAAATTAGTATGAAGAAGTGATGAAACCATAGATGTGAACCATTTTTGAGTGTCTACATAGCTGTGCAAGCACTTAGCATTAAATGCACTATTTTAAGGGCTATTCAATCGATTTCTTGTTCATTTGAGATCATTTGAATTTGATGAAGTGCATGGAGAGGTAAAGAAAAACTAGAGAATTTGATCTGAAGTGTTTATAAGAGATTTAAAGACATTGTTCAAGCATAATTTATAAGGTATTTATTTAGTGCCAAGCTATGTAGTTTCAAATTTTGCAAACCATAGATATATGTAATGGTGTCTAGTTCTTCGAAAGAGAAAGGTGTAAAGGGAATATAAGTTTTGAATTTTTAGTTAATTAGTAATGAGATCAAACAACCTATTTTTAAGGCAATTCCAAATATAGTGTATAAGCAAGATCCCTCTAGTGCATTGTCTATAACACCACTACAAGTCATGATGATTCAAGATGTTAGGAATTGTTACATATGTACGATAGGAAGCATAGTAGACATTGACATAAGAGAAGCATATGGAAAGATATGCAAAAATGAACCATTGAAGAAAGAATTCAAAATTGTAGAGAAGATAGGGTTAACTCATGCCCTCTCCAACATCTTCAAAATTGAGTGGATTAAGATTGTCTTAAGAAAAATTCATGATATCTCAATATGGTTAGAGAATGGGCCAGTTAAAATAAAAAAGAAGATAATTCATAGAGTAACAAGGTATCTAACCCTAGATCAACCAAAGAACATGAGAATTGAGTCAAAGGAGATTATTAAAAGAACACAGGGGCTATATGGAATAAGAGGGGAATGATTATTGATATTATCAAAAATCACTTGATAGCTTTTGTAGTAAGGGTAATAGCACACAAATTTTATCATTCTAGCAAACTAAATAGTGCACCTTGCATTGCAATGAATATGGGCTACAATATTGTAAGAAGGATCATACTTATGATCTTGCCGAGTTGTAGTTAAAACAATTGATTGAGAATCTAGGAGCTATAAGGAAAATTGAGAGTGCATAGTGTAAATTTGGATCTATTCTAGTATGTATTTTCTTCTATGTACAAAATAAATTTCCTACATTTGGTAAAGTTGCATGGAAGGTGAATAGATTAATTGCAGTACAAATAAGAGAGTTCATTAAACAATTAGGTGATAACTTTGAGTTAGTGATGACTAGTTATTTTGAATATTTTAAGCAATATATGAAGAAGACATTAAGGATACTAGTCTCACTAGTGGAGGAAGATTTTTATGATGTTTGCTTCCTAGTTGATACTAATTTCACTTATGTACAAGCAACAATTCCCAGGGTAAGATGGATAATGCCATTACGATATGAGATCAATGTTGATGAGGCCTCTACAACAATCACAACATTACTTGCAAAATAAGTGGACAAGGAAGTCAAAGTATTTGGTAATTATGACTTGGCCAAATCAAAGATCACCATGGAATTGAAGACTCCCTGTATAATCAGGAAGAAGAATAAATTGGTAAAGAAACTATGAGAAAAATTTGGTGAAGGAGCTGAGGAAGAACAAGAAGAGGAAGATGAGGAGGAAGAAGAAGACACATAGGCTCAAGTGCCATTAACACTGACATAAGGTTAGGGAGAGGATTAGCATGAGGAGGAAGTAGAAACTGTAGAAGGTGCGAAGGAAGAAGAAGTCAAGGAAGTACCTATAACTATTGAGAAGAAGAAAAGAAAGGCAAAGACTTAGGCAATGAAAAAACCAAAGAAGGTTGGAAAACCTAATCAGCCCAAACCTAAAGTACTTACTACAACGGCTAGTACAAGAGTCATTGCATATAAGGCTAAAGAGGTATCCAAGCCTAAAGAGTAGGAAGGTGGAGCACTAAAAAGACCAAGAAGAAAGTATGTTGCTCAAGATGAATATGATGAAAAAAGACAATTTCAAGTGGTGAGTCACAATCCCTCCTTAGACTTAGATAATCTATATGAGAACATTAGAAACAATGCTAACTTATCAAGTTTCTCTCACATTGAGTTTGATAACTTTGGAAAGATTGAGAAGAATCAAGTAGAGGAAGTAGTATATGACATGATGGATACATTTAAAAAGACTCCTCTAGAGCTTTCTAAATTCATTCCTAAAAGCCTATATGATAGAGTTGAGTAGAAATGACACTATTGTTTTGAAACAAAGAAGCAAATTAGAAGTTATGCCATAACTTGGCAAGGTAGAAATGTCTAAAGCCATGAAGAAATATGCTATCATATTTGTGCCAAACTATAGGGCATTTAACATATTATAACACAACATAGAGGATGTTGTACAAAATTCCAAACAAATGTGGAAGATTACATATGGATTAGCCACAACCAAAGAAAATGAACAAGAACCTATTGAGATAGGAGAAGATGAAGAAGATGACAATGATCAAGGCATAACATAGGGAGACATTGATATAAATATTGACAATCAGGCACTAGCTAAGATAGAGCACCAACAAGAATAGAGTGTACAAGATACACTAATGCTAAGTGCTAGACCTCCATAGGTGACAAGTGTAATAACTAAAATTGTTAAAGTCAAGGATGTTTCTGACACTATTTCTCAAAACATCAATCTAGTTATAGAGGAAGATTTGAAAAGGATACTTGTGCAATCCACTCTCTAGGTTGAATTATGTGACAAACTTGTGATGGGGACACAACCCAAGAATCGAATGGACACAACAAAAAAGGGGAAATTATATTAACTAAGAAAATAAGCTAGTACAAACAGTACAGAGAAAATTAACTTCAAAACATGCCCTAAGGGCTTACAATAGCATAAATCTGGAGATAATTTCTCCTTTCAGTACCTCCTCTCAAACTCCACTCTGAACTGCTTTTTACAATGCCAAGAGTCTCCTTAAATAGACCCCGGAGGGTTAAGGACTAGGAGTACATTCTAGAAAGTGCTAGTAGGCATCCACCGACTAAATAGAAGGTTTCAAAAGCTATGTTAGAAGTTGGTGCAAATCTAGAAGAATCCAGAAAAGGTAACCAAACTTCCGGGAGGCATAACTTTTGAATCGTAGCTCCGATTGATGAACCATTTACATTTTTGGAAAGCTCTCAAATCACTCTATAGCCCTATGGACCAGCTTTGCGTGTCCCCCATTTTTAAAGCCTTTTTGAGGTCATTTAATGCCCCTAACCTAACTTTGAAGCATTCTTAAGAGGTTTCTAAAACCCAAAAAATTGCAATAACTTTCAAACCATGGGGCCTTTTGACCTGATTCTTTTTCTGGAATTCTCTAAATCATAATTACATTCATCTGACCAATTCACACCTTCTAGTTTACCAAAATGATGGCCCAATTACACGCTCCTATTTTTTCAAGATTTTCTAGCTCACGGATAGTGGACCTGTGAGAGTTGGAACCTTTATTTGACCCAAATGGGTATCCAAAAATGAAAACACATGAAACAAAAACTAAGTCTAAGTATATTTTTTTGGGTGACACAGGATTTCCCTTATACCTTTGGATGCTCCTGCATCAGACACCCAGGGTAGATTGAAAAGTGACCCTATCACTTTATGAATGGTAGAGGAAATCCCAAATGGGAAACCTCAGCTACTGAAATCCAAGTTGAGTCCTCGATTGGTCATCCTTTCCATTTGACCAAATACTCTTCATACTGCCTGTTTCTGGTACTCCTACCCACATGATGATCTAGAATGTCTTCTATCTCCTCCTTCTTAGAAACAGGAATTGGACATGGCTCTAACACCAGCTCCTCATCTGCACCATCATCATGATACTCTATTAAATCTGCAATGTTGAAAATGGGAGAAATGTGAATACCACTGGAAGCTCCACCTCATATGCATTTCATTAGTCATGTTTGTTCAAAATTTTGCAGGGTCCAAATTTCTTCATTTTTAGCTTGTTGTAAGTACCGGCTGGAAATCTTTCTTTTCGTAAGTGCACCATGACTAGATCCCCTACTTGGAATTCCTTATGTCTTCTCCTTTGATTGTGACTAAACCCCTTGGCAACTTGACAAACCTGGCAACTCTGTACAAACTTCTTCACATCTTGTGAAATTTGAGGCCAAAAATAATGTTCTCTAAGAATGGCAATGGTCTTATCTCGACCAAAATGTCCTACCATCCCTCCACTGTGTTTCTCCTTAATTAGATTTTCCCTCATGGAACTCCTTGGAATGCACAATTGACTACCTTTGAACAAAATACTATCCTGAACCAAATAGTCTAACCACTTGGTTCTATCTATAGCAACAGGTTCTTTTCAAGCTTTCCAGGCTTCAGCAAAATCAGGATCCTCAGGGTACAAATTCTTGAGTTCATCAAACCCAACTACTTCAACCTGAATTACTGTAAGCAACAACTGTCTCCTACTTAGTGCATCTGCAACCCTGTTAGATTTTCTACTTGTATGCTTCAACACAAATGTATAACTCTGCAAGAACACTACCCACTTCATATGCCTCTGATTCAATTTACCTTGGCTATTTAGGTACTATAATGCCTGATGATCAATATACAAGACAAATTCCTTTGGCAATAAATAATGCCTCCATTTCTTTAAGGCCTGAACTATTGCATAGAACTCTTGATCATAAACAGAATACTTCTTCTTTGCATCATTCAATTTTTCACTAAAATATGCAATAGGATTACCTTCTTGGCTTAATACAGCCCCAATAGCACTGCCACTAGCATTAAAATCCACTTGGAACACTTTTCTAAAATTTGGAAGTGCCAACACAGGCTGTTCTGTCACCTTCTTCTTCAACAATTCAAAACTTCTCGCAGCTGCTGCAGTCCATTTGAACTCTTTTCTATCCCCTCTTATTGTATCAGTTAGGGGTGCACATATGCCACTGAAATTCTTAATAAACTTTCTGTAGAAACTAACTAGACCATGAAATGATCTTACCTTAGTAGCAAACCTTGGAGTAGGCCATTCCAAGATGGCTTTTACCTTCTCCGAATCCATTTTGAGACCTTTGAGTGATATAAAAAACCCCAAATAGACTAACTCCCTTTTTGCAAAGGTACACTTCTTTAGATTAATTAATAGTTTCTCTTCCCTTAGCCTTTCAAGGACACTATGAATATGTAGTAAATGTTCTTCCAAAGTCTTGCTAAAAATAAAGATATCATCCAAATAGACAATAACAAATTTTCCCAAGAACTTCTTAAGTACTTCATTCATGAGCCGCATGGAGGTGCTTGGGGCATTCGTCAATCCAAAGGGCATGAATAACCATTCATAAAGACCCTCCTTGGTCTTGAAGGCTATTTTCCACTCATCTCCTTCTCGACTCCGTATCTGGTGATAACCACTCTTCAGATCTATCTTTGTGAAGTACTGAGCTCCACTCAAGTAGTCCATAATATCATCCATCCTTGGCAAAGGAAACTGGTACTTGATGGTGATCCTATTTATAGCTCAAGAATCTCTACACATCCTCCAATCTCCATCCTTCTTTGGTGTGAGTACTGCAGGTATTGCACATGGAATCAGGCTCTCTCAAATCAAGCCCTTCCTCAAGAACTCCTGAACCTATCTATTTAGCTCCTCTATTTCAGCAGGAGTCATCCTGTGAGTAGCCTTGTTATGCAAACTAGCTCCTAGAATCAGATCTATCTGATGACTAATTTGCCTTACTGGTGGAAATCCATCTGGAACATTATCAGAGATAATATCTCCAAACTCCCCTAGTAAATCTGAAACTTCAATTGGTATTTCACTACTACCTTCTTTATCTTTCCTAGGAATCAAAGCATAGCACATATGCTGATGTTTCATGCCATCTAAAAACTTCCTTTCATCAACAAGACAAATCCTAGCACTGCTACATACCTTTTCCCCTTCCTTTTTCATGGGCTTCAATTTGTGGCGAATTCCATCCTTTGTCAGAGAGTATGTGTTTGCATGTCCATCATGTACTACATGTCTATCAAACTGCCATGGTCTACCCAACAATAGATGGCAAACATCCATCAAAATAACATCACAGAGAACTTCATCATGGTAACTCCCAATTTTGAATTTCACTAAACATTGTTCACTTACTAGAACCTTAGGATCATCTTTTACCCAAGCAATCCAATAGGGTTGGGGATGTTTCTCCCTCTTGAGCTTCAGCTTAGAGACCATCTCTTCTGATACCAAGTTATCAGTGCTACCACCATCAATGATCACGTCACAACATTTATCCTCACACTTGCATCTGGTACGAAAAAAAATCCTCTGTTGTCCTGGTTCAATCTCACCACTTAGTAGGACTCTTTCATTTACTAAGGTCTCTCCTCTTTCTGCATCCTCTGAATGTGATGATTGTGCATCCTCATCCACATAAGCAACCCTAGCTTGGCCCTCAGCTCTCCTATTTGTCCTTCCTTGTCATTGAGGGCATTCAAAGGCACGATGACCTTCTTCATTGCAATGGAAATAGGTACCACAAAAGCCTCCTCTTCCTTGTCCACGTCCTCTACCTCTTCCTCTTTGATTTCCAAAGTTTTGATCATGGGAACGGTTGAAACCCTCATTCCTCTGGTTCCTGCTAGTACCCACATCTTCATTTTTCTTTTGGGTTTCATTGTGGCCTCTAGATGATCTACCACTTCCCCTTCCTCCTTGACCACACCCTCTTTGTCTTCCTTCAAACCTTTTATTCAACTTCTCTTCAACTCGTAGGGCAAATTGGTATGCCTCTTCAACGCTGGTCATTCTTACCAAACTTAATTCCTCCTGGATGCTAGGTTGCAACCCACTAATATAATGAGCAACCTTCTCCTTATTTGCTTCTACATGTCTTGATCTAATCAAGAGTCGGTAAAATTCCTCTGTATATTCTTGGACTGATCTTCCTGCTTGCTTTAACCCATGCATCTTCTTAAAAAAATCAAGCTCATAGTCCACAGGAATGAACTGCTTCTTCAATTTGTCCACCATGTGATCCCATCTTGTGATCCTCTCCTTTCCTCTTCTGTTTCTTTCCAATTGAACCTCTTGCCACCAGATTTTGGCATGGCCTTTCAGTTTGGCCTTTGCAAACTTAACCCTATCTGGGTCCCTGATATCCTCATACTCAAAGTATTCTTCCAGTTCATTTATCCAATCGATCAACTCATCTGGTTTCAGATTTCTTAAAAATACACCCACTTCAATTGTGGGTCTTTTCCCAAACTTAGTAATGGCCCTAAAAAGCCTTTCCTCTACATGATTCAGAACTTCCTTGTCAAATTCCCCTTCTGGTTCCATTACTTCTTCTTCATTGTCATCCTCACTGTTGTCACCTGCGACAACATTTGCTCCTCTACGGAGCTCCTCTTGCAATGCCTGTACCTGCCTTTGGAGGGCTCTAACCTCCTCAGGATTAATAGCTCTGGCCCTTCTGCCATGCTCTCTTCATGGAGGCATCTTCTAACTCAAACCCACAACCACACAGTCTTAGTGAAAACTGCCTCACAGTCGGCGTTCTGTCTACCCACTCAGGAAAACCAGCTTTGATACCACTTGATGGGGACACAACCCAAGAATAGAATGGACACAACAAAAAAGGGGAAATTATATTAACTGAGAAAATAAGCTAGTGCAAATAGTACAAAGAAAATCAACTTCAAAACTTTCCCTAAGGGCTTACAATAGCATAAATCCGGAGATAATTTCTCCTTTCAGTACCTCCTCTCAAACTCCACTCCGAACTGCCTCTTACAATGCCATGAGTCTCCTTAAATAGACCCTGAAGGGTTAAGGACTAGGAGTAAATTCTAGAAAATTCTATTAGGCATCCATTGACCAAATAGAAGGTTCCAGAAGCTATGTTAGAAGTCGGTGCAAATCTATAAGAATCCAAAAACGGTAATCAAACTTTCGGGAGGAATAACTTTTGAATCGTAGCTCCGATTGATGAACTGTTTACATTTTTAGAAAGCTCTTGAAGCACTCTATAGCCCTATTGACCAGCTTCACTCATCCCCCATTTTTCAGCCCTCTTTGAGGTCATTTAATGCCCCTAACCTGACTTTGAAGCATTCTTAGGAGGTCTCCAAAACTCAAAAAACTGCAATAACTTTCAAACCGTGGGGCCTTTTGACCTGATTCTTTTTTTGGAATGCTCTAAATCATAATTACATTCATTTGGCCAATTCACACCTTCTAGTTTACCAAAATGATGGCCCAATTACATGCTCCTATTTTTTCAAGATTTTCTAGCTCACGGAGAGTGGAACTGTGAGAGTTGGAACCTTTATTTGACCCAAATGGGTATCCAAAAATGAAAACACATGAAATAGAAACTAAGTCTAAGTATATTTTTTTGGGTGAAAGAGGATTGCCCTTATACCTCTGGATTCTCCTGCATCAACTTGAATTAGTAAGTGCTGATGAAATATTGAAAATAGAATCTAAAACTGCAGGGGAGGAGATGAAAACACAAGAAACATTTATAATCACTCCTCTAATCATAATTGTACAACCTTTACAACCCATAGTTGTTTATCAAAGGAAGGAGAAAACAAGTTTAACTATTATTACACCAATGCAAGACACTCCAATTTTAGAAAATACACAAGAAGCTAAAAAAGACAAGGTTGAGACAGTTGGAGCAGACAAGGTTAAAACACTAGGTAATGATGGGACTCCAGGCCAAATAGGTCAGGTAGATGTACCTACACCTCCAACACAAGATCAAGGTGCAATTAAAACCAAAGTGTGATAGAAAAGGACAAGCCTAAAGAGACTAGCTTGACACCCAAGCCTAAGGAGCTACTAGCAATTCAAGCACTAGTGACATTACCAGAATCTAGCACTCCCACCAGTCAAACTCTTTAGAGGTTAAGCATAGATGCTACACCATTGTAATACTTAGTGTTGAGTCCTAGCTCATCTTAGGTGTAAGTGGTAATTACCTATGAAATATTAGCCTAGATGAATAGATTATATTACCAAAATTTGATTATGCATCAATCACAATTGAGCAGATGGGTATACTATAAGAGGCCCTAGCAAAGAAGAAACATCAAGAAATACTCAAAAGGGATCATAGGTAGAAGAAAGCATTGATTGACATCACATACATTTTCTTGGATGCATTTAGTCTATCTACTACTGATGAAACAAAGACCATAATTGAATAATTGACCAGTATAGTGGAAAGGGTTAGTGACATAGACTTGTAAACTAATGTCAAACTATTAGAATGGTTTGAAAAGAAGTTTCAAAAGAAGTTAAATGAAAAGATATCTAGTGGTATTAAAATAAAAAAGGTCGAGCTAGCAACCAAGATAGAGAGTGTGAAGAAGGTACTAGAGAAAATTTTCTCTTTGTACACCAAACTGTATAATCCTGCACTCTTCACACGAGAAATAAGTAATCACATCCTAAGTTTGGAGAGCCAAATGTAGTCATCCAGTGCTCTATTTCCCAAGTCTCTAGGTCAAAGTGAGAAACATTTTAGGACCCTCATGCAATCCCAAAGTTAGTTAACAACATTATAAGTAGATGAAGCCAACATCAGGGCTAAACTGATTAGCATCTAGTCTACATTGACTCCTCATATGGAGATTTTACATAAGGAGCTAGGCTATGCAGAAACACTTATGAAGAAAGACCCCAATCTTTCTACATTAGATGGCTTATTACACCTTTTACCCAAGTTGGCCATCCAAATTAATTCTTTGGAGGTAGCTTGTGATAACTAGGATGCAACTCTTAAGATTATACTTGAGGTCCATAAATCTTTTTTGGACAAATACAGTATAAGTGTATAACACATTGACATCAGTGTCAAAAAGGGGGAGTAAGAGAAATAAGATAAATGAGCAAAATGGGGGAGAGAAAATGAATAGAAAAATGAGATATCTATACCAAGGGGGGAGCAAGAAACAAATATAAGTGTAAGAGAACAAAAAAAATGCAAAAATCAGTTCAGTAAGGAAAAAACAAAGAGTATTTGTTGATACAAAATATAATACAAAACCAAATCAACAACTTAGGTGGAGTTATGAAATTTGGAGGTATAAGTCATGTTGCAAAATTTTGTATAGAAATTAAATAGATATCTATGTTATACTCATAGGAATAAGATTATCAATGTATGACCAAGTATTTTTGACACTCATGTCAAAGGGGGAGATTGTTAATCTTAGATTGGTTTTGACAAGTGAGTGTCTATACACTTAAGTCATTTACTTAGTTCATGCTAGAGAAGTAACATATGCCAAACACAATATAAAAAATAGGGCATGCTGAGTAAACTATGAGTTTTGAGTCATTCAAGTGAGGAGAAGATAGTATGGGCTAAGTGATTCAAGTGCTGAGTAGGTAGTGCATGCTGAGTCATTTAGGTACTGAGTGATAGTATTGAAGTCACAATTAGTGCCTAGCATTAGGGACTTCAGATGTCAAGTAACACACGTTTGACATAGTTCTTTGTATTGGCACAAACTACTATGTAAACTATTTTTGGGCCAACTTAAGGATTGAATTATGACATTTTTATTGATAAGGATGAATCTTATATGCAAATCCTCATGTGTCAAATGCATCCAATTAAAAAGGGAAGGCTTAAGTGGCAATATGGATGAATCACAACCATTGATTCATACCTAATCCTTAGTCACCTAAGTCTTCTTGAGGAGGAAAATACCTTAAATGTTTAATGAGCGTAGGGTATGAGTAAGAACGAGAGTTTGCATGAGCAAAAAAGACATTCATGGTGACCAAGGTATTATTATTTGAGATACATTGTAGAATTAATTAAAAGAGAACAAAGGAAGGAAATAGTGAACAACAAAGAGACATCCGATCAAGAAGGATCAATAATACATCAGTATAGAGGTGATCTGATATCAAACAATAGAGTGTTAATCACAAGATTATTGCTGAGACATTTTAATAGGTGAATTAGTCAATTCTCTTAATAGAGTAGTCCTATCAAGCTATATTGAAATTTTCTAACAAGGTGCTTACTTAACTATGAGTTAAAGTCCTTTAACCATGCACACTTCTAATAGGGTGTTGAAATCCTTTAAAAGGGTAAGACCTAACAGTCTTTGTAAGCCTTTGACAGGGTAGACCTTTCATAGGGTAGATCATGTTTCATGATAAAAAATTGTAACCTTCATTTGATACACTTTATTACTATAGTAGTGAAGATTTGTGGGTAGGGATTACTTTAACGATGAATCTTCACCTTTTGGCGATCCCGTCTGATGGGTCAATCATCATTTGGCAAATATTTATCATATTTGGGTCCAACGCCTAAGGTGGTCACCCATTAGTTATCACATGATTGGTTAAAAATATTGGTGCAATCACCAATGCGATATACAGTTTGGATACATTTATTTTAAACATATTGCCAACCTTTGCATGTTGTTTCTTATTGGCCGATGTTATTTCACCATTACTACAACCATATAAATTTTCCCTTAGGTTGGGTGTCACCAACCATTTTATCGACGTATGTCGATCACCCACCCCATTTAGCCAACTGTTTCCTACTATACGCTTGAAATGAAAGGTGCATTTTTCCTGCATTTGACATTCCCGCTTGTTAATCCTGCCTAATTTGCCAACCTAGATTAGACTGTAAGAAATTACTATTCTACACAATTCACTATTTTCTGGTCTGGAGACTGGCATTTCTTATTGCTGCCAAACTTTCAGAGTGCTGAGTGCATTGGCCATTGACTCGTGGACCTTGGTTTTTGTGAAAGGAAAGTGATTTTTAAATTATTTTGTAAGTGGTATTGGTTATTTTTTTAGTTTCACAGTCCAGTGTCCACTGGTGATTGGACATCTCACGTGCTAAGATAGCCTATAGGTATTAGGTTTACAAATTATATTGGGTAGTACTGTAGATTGTAGTACTATAGTAGTACTACCCTTTTTTTGAGAATGAATCATATTATTGTTATTATATGTAGTCTAAGTAGTTAAGTCTTTTTTTCAACAACTAAGTTGATTTTTTTTGCAGCCTTTATCAGTTTGCCATCTCAAACAAGAGGGGTCTGATCCCTAAAATCCAAGAGAGGCCATGATTACCAAAACACAAAACCATAGTGGCATATTTTGGTGGTTAAAATGTTGGCAACCTACAAGATTCACAAGTTAGATCTCCAGTGGTTACTGAAAAAGGAGATTCATCACAAGTTGGACCCTTAGATAGTATTGAAGTTCAAGTTGGTGAACCTAATATCTCAGTTGAGGATGAAATTGAACAAGATCTAGAGGAACTTCCCCTGAGTAGGGAGTCAAAAACTAAGATTATAGAGTTGGAGTTAGTCCCAGACCAGTCGGTTGAGAAAACCAAAATTGATTCCATACATCAGGTTCATGCACGAAAGGGGAAAAGAAAACTAGAATCAAAGAAAGATCAATCTCGCTGAGATCTGTCCAAAAGGAGTTTTTAGTTAGAATGGGTGGAAAAGTACTGGTTCATTGAACCAGTGCCCAATCCAAATGATGGTGAGCCTCCTATAGAATGTAGATGTAAGATTTGCACAAAGATAACAAAGAAGGAGAAGAGCCTGGAACTTAAAATTGATACCATAGAAAAGCATGTCGGTAAAGTTTACAAGAAGGAAATTATAGATGGAGTCAAAAAATCCATGCTAACTTGGAAAACAAAGGGGAACTATCTACATATTAAGAATGCTAAAATATACGAGTTACACTAGCAAATATGGGAGAAGTGTTCTGCAGTAAAAGGTTCCATTGAAGATTTCATTGGGAAAACAACATAAGTGAAAAATATGGGAAAAATAGTTCAATTAGGTGTGGTCTTTTATATATTGAGTAGAGGACACCCTATGACGGACTAGCCTACAATGGTTGTGTTATTGCATTTTTTGAATACTCGAAACTATCCTAACAGTCACTGGTCAGTAAACAACAGGTGGGAATGGGCTAAATGTCTTGCACAAGTTGAATAGAAGATATGAAAGAATCTATAAAAAAATAAGATTTCATTGCATTGTCTCTAGATGAAGTTACAACAATTGATAATACTTCCTGGGTGTGCATGCATATTTATAATGTAAACAATCTTTGTTGTCAACCATTTCTACTATCTATTGCTAAATTGAATCGTAGTGCGACAGCTGAAAACTTATATGAATTATTAAAGACTACTTTAATTGAATCTAGAGGTTTGGATAGCATGGAGATTGAAAAAAAGTTGGTGTGTGTTGGAGTGGATGGTGCTTCGGTTATGCAAGGTCATAAAGGCAGTCTTTGAAAAAAGATCAAGAATGATTTGGCACCCTATGCTATTCCCATTCATTGCATGGCCCATTGAATGAATCTAGCTTTTGAAATTGTTAGCAATTTTGGTTGTGTAAGTAAAGTGGAATCTCTGATCAAAGAGATTTACCGATACTTCTGTCGAAGTCTGAAATGAGTCCAAGAATTTCAACACTTTGTTGCAGGACTTACTGATGGGAAGAAGCTTCTTAAAGACAATGATACCAGATGGATCTCTTTGGATGGACCAGCGCATCGAGTAATGTTTGAATACCCGTCATTGCTTGGACTAATCCACTCTGTGCAAGAAAGATTCCCTCAACTATATTCAAGCCTAACTAATGTTAAGGTACTCTTAACTTTAGCAGCTATTCTCCCCATGCTACAGGACATGAGAAATATTATAAATAAGGTTCAAAAAAGAGCTATGTACATTGCAAAATATAATAAGCTACGTAAAATGACATGTAGTATCCTGGATACCCTGTACTAATTATTACCATTAGATGAAAAAAAGTTTGCAAAGTGGTTAGAAATCTCAGATTTGAACAATCTTGAGAACTTTTTACATATTGGTGCAAAAAATGAGGTATATACTAGGGTACATGGAGTTGACATACCAATGCAGTACTATGCTCGCGTCAACCCCAACTCCAACCCCAATGAAGTAAGAAGCGAAGTTGAATCATAACCAGAGAAGGCACTTTCATGTGTTACAAGTGAACCTTCAAGAAGATCAAAGACTCTATGCTTGACTCTGTCAAGTGAGTTTGCTACAATCTATCATAAAAAATCAGATTTAGATTCTCTCCAGAGGAACTACTAGAAGCAATGTCAATTGTTTTTCCACAATATTGGTCTCTAAACAGTCCAACTAATTTTTGAAGAAGGATGACGAATCTGATTCAACATTTTTGCACACCTAAAGTAATCAATGGAGTCACCATAAATGAAATTTTAGATGAAACTTGACTGAGAGATCAATCATACTCTTTTGCAAACATAATGAGGGAACAATATGCTATTATGGAGAACCCAAATGAAGAGGGAGCAGTAAAAAAGCTTTGGAAAAACCTTGGTGAGAGCAATCAGTTGAGAGAAGCAATACCAAAATATTTCAAGCTTACCAATTTATGTTTGACAATGATATTGGGTTCAGTGGAGGATGAGAGAGTTTTTAGTACTTTGGGCTTCCTTAAGTCAAAGGTTAGAAACAAATTAGACAAAAATTTGGATAATTGTCTGAGGCTCTATAATTCTAGGTATGAGGTAGAAAGTTTCCCTTATGACAGGGCTGTCAGCATTTGGAGAAAGTGATGTCAAAGAAGAGGGATTGCCAACATTTCAAACACAAGTGGTGGTGGCAGTGGTTCATATCGTGATATTGAACATCAAAGCAATGAAGAAGATGTTGAATTTTGCATGCATAGCGAGTCTGATGCTGATAGTGAATCTGAAGAAAAAACAATAAATAATGAAATGTTATCTGCAATAAATGAGGAGGATTCTGATGATAGTGATTCTTAGTTGGTCTAGGCAGAATGGCAACTATAGTAGCTTCTCAAACTTCTGCATGAGTCAAGTAGTAGGCTAGTAGCTCTAATCTAAGACTCTACCTACTAATTAATTATGTAACATGTTTGTAGAAGTTAATTTATAGCCTTCATTCACTATCCCTTTATAGATGCTTAATTTTTAAAATTGTTTTTTGAGCATGTTGATATTACAAACTTAGTACTTACATGTGGAGATTTTCATTGATTGTATTTTTTTAACATGTTAAGATTTTCATTGATTCTAGTTTCTTTAAGAAATTGTAACATAATGCATTTAATAGAATAAGCTCTATTTAAAAAAAATTGTATTATAATTTATAATTACAAATCATCCTGTAACATAATACATTTAACGATTCAATTACAAACAATTACAACCCTTTGCAAATGACTCAAGGTCAAATTGCAATGATTGTGAATTCCCTTTTGCAGATACAAGGGAGCAACAATAGCTATAGGTCAATTTGTAATTTTATATATGATCAGATATGCTGGCTCTTGAGTCTTGATTCCTGATATGCCATAGTATGCTAGTGCCTGGCTACCTAACTATCTTGATATGCTGGCTCTTGATTCCTGTAACAATTAACATTAAACAAAGTTGAAATTAAATCCAAAATTTGAAATTAAAGAGAAACAAGTAACAAAATGATTATAGTTCTATCACTTACTAAGTTGTTATAGTGTTACTACTTAGTGCTATCAGCTATGACTGCCACTGATAGCAATAGTAACAGTTCGAGAAGATGACCCAACTTCATTGAATTTCTTTAGGGCACTCCATTCTGTATCATTTGGAAGCCCTTTTTTTGAGGTTGTAGCTAATTAGTTGTAGTCTCATAAAAAAAAAATACTTCTCAGAGATAGAATCATATGATAGGAGGAATCTATCTATAACATCACTCATTGTTGACAGTGGTTTGATGCAACTTGCAATTCCCTCCAGAGTGAATTCCCCAGGCAATTCCCCTAAATCAAAATTCATCTTGCCCTACAAATTTTTCATGTAATTTTCATTTCCAATGAATTTGTTTTCTGAGTTAGCTAGATTTGGTAATCTAACATTCAGTAAGTTCACTATAGTGTTATTCATCTTCATCAACTCTTTGGAAGCAGAATTGAGCGATTCACCAATTCGCATTACTTCTTCACAATGTTGAGAGACATTAATGGCCATTAAAAAAGAATCCAAGTAGTTGTTTATTCCATGGTTTGCCAAATCCCTGTCACTGGATCTCTTTAATTTATTAAGAACTTGGTCAAAAAGATCTTTTAAGGAACTGGTGAAGATTTTTCTTTTAGCCTGAAAATCAATTTTTACATTTTCAAAGACAACTCTGAGATTTCTATTTAAATCAAGCCATTCAACCAAACCATCACTGATCATCATTATTTTGTCCCAAATTTCTTGTTTGATAAGCTTAACTATGTTTATTATAGTATCCTTCACATGATGGTCTTTGGAAGAGGTCATTCTATTTTCTGCAATTACATTCTCCACCTTTTTCTTCATTTCAGACATCTCTTTTTCACTCTTTTTCTACATTTCCTCTAGTTGCCTTTGGCAATCAGTTGCTCTCTTCCTCTCATCCTCCAATTTCTTCTTCAAATCTTAGATTTTATTTGCAGTATTTACCTCTTTCTTCTTCTTTTCCTCGAGTTCACTTTTCAAATCATGGATTATCTTTGAAGTGGACTCCTCCTTTTTCTTCACATTGTCCAATTCCTTCTTCAAATCATGGTGACTTTGAGTAGACTCCTCTTTCTTCATGTTCTCCAATTCCTTTCTCAAATTGAGATTTTTCTTTGCAGCTGACTCCTCTTTTTTCTTTGCATTCTCCAATTCCCCCCTCAATTTGTGGATTGTGTTAGTGCTTGCAATAACACTAGACTTCGTTCTCTTTGCATCCTCCAATTCCTCCTTCAAATCACTAATAGTTTCTGCAGTTGACAACTCTTTTTTTTCATATTCTCCAATTGGTTATTCAAATTGTGGATTGTGTCTGCAGTAGACTCCTCTTTTTTCTTCTCATTCCCCAATTCTTTTTGCAAATTAAAAATCATACTTTCCCTAGACTCCAATTTTTTCTTTTCCTTCTCCCATTCATCCTTCAAAATTTTATTTTCCTTGGCAGTAGATTCCAACTCAATTTTCAATTGATTGATGACCTATGCACTACTCTCTATAGACTTGAACAACTGTGCAGTAGATGCTTGTTCATTCTTAAATCTTTTTTGGCACTCATCCAATTCTTTATTCAAATGTTGTACTTGTTCATTCATCTTTTCTTGCTGGACAGTTTCCTCTATAGGAGAAGATTTCTTTATCCTATTTTGCAATTCTTTGAACCTATTGTCTGCTGCTTTCTCCTTCACCTTCACATTATCAAGGTCCGCCTGTAACTTTTCTATTTGCTTTGTAAGCCTTTTGTTTTCCCTCTTTGCTTTCAGAAGTGTAGAGTAGACCATTTTGTTGCTCTCTTTTGATATATTGATTTTGTCAATATTTTTCACTTTTGACAAATCCATTTGAAGACTGGTAACTTGTATATCGTTATGATTTATTACATTTTGTGGTGGATTATTATCTCTACCCAAGGGCATAACAACCATGAAGTTCATCATTTCATTGTTTGGATCATATGTTAGAAATATTCTGTTAGTGGATTCTTGACATTCGGCAACTGCATCACTTTTCAAAGTCTTCATAATTTGCCTATTTCTTTCGCTTGTCTATTCAAACTTTGATGTAAACTCATTCAAACTAAAATTTGGGTTTTCTGACACAATTGAGTGTTTGAAAGGTGAATTATCAACTGTATCGTTGAATGCTGATGCTCCTCCATCTCCAACTAAACTTACTTCACCTACAACTATATTTTGAGATTTCCAACATACTGAAGATGGCCCATTCCAAATCCTAGCATTTTAGGACTATTTTCAGGGTTTTGTACAGAAGCCATTGGTGCAAACATTGCTGAAGTAACAACTGACATTTCTTGTGGTGTAATTGTCATAAGTTTTTTATTTTTTTCACAAGGTTCATCCATGCTAGTGCCAGTGCCAGTGCCAGTGGGATCAACTACAACTAGATTTGAAGATTTAACACATAATGTGTTGGGATGAACTTCAAAAGTAGAAGTATAATGTTTTTTTTCCCTTTTTAGATGAATCATCTTCAATCTTAGAGCTTCCAATGATTGGTTTACTTCCTCTTTTGGGTGGGTCTGGTATTGGAATTGGATTCCAAATCCCATCACCACTTGCACCAATGGACCCTATACTTGCATAACCCATTTTTTGTATCCTAGTTGCTCCTTTACCATATGTTTGTTTAGTAGAATCACTCATTTGAAGTTTACTAATATCTCTGCCCCTAGTTGACCCAAAATCCTCAATACCTTGAATGTTAGCATTAGACTGGAGGTCCTCTTGTCTTTGAATATCATTGTCACTGCAACTCTCAAGTTGATATAGTACAGTTGGATGCTCTTTATCCCAATAAGTGTTGAAAAGGTCATCCTCATCAATTTCCTCAAAATTTGTTGATGTCTTTGGTTCACCCAAATTTTGCCTCATTTTCCAAAACTCAGTTATCTTGGTTTGACACCACATTTCAGATATGCATGCCTCTTTAATTTCTTTCAACATAGACTTTTTAGAAAGTTCAGATGCTTTCTTGTAGAAATTTAAGTATGTCAGAGGCCCTAATTTGTGTGATGCTGATATGTGCAATGTTGTAATTTGGGATGATAGTTGTTGCATTGAAATATTATTCTTTGCTGCATCTTTCTTCATCTCTTTCTTAACCTCATCCCACAAATCCTTGTTTTTGACTTTTCTATCAATGGCATCTCCTGGTGTTGATATTTGCTCACAGAGTTCCCATTGGCAATAAGTCTTATTTTTATTATGTTTAGTGGATCATAATTCTAGTGACTAACAAAATGAAAGCCAAAAAAAGTTACCAATTCATTTGCCACTTTGAAAGCCTTTCTCTCAAATGTGAGGCCTCCAATTGCGAAAGGCAAGGAAGGAAATATCATTTTCTTTTGTTGTCCACTAAAAAGTTCATCTGTGCTCTCCATCTGCCTTACATATTCTAGTGCAAAATCCTTTCTATAACATGCATTGGAAGTTTGCAGGGTTCATTTGCTGAACCATAAAACCTTAAGATAGTGTACTCTTCCATGAAGAACTAGTTAGCCAATTGAATCTGACTTCCCAATTGAATGCAATCTTTACAAGACACAGGAAATCTAGGCATTGTAGTGCTTGTGATTTTTTGGTAAATAGGTGCCAAAAAGAAGTCTACAAAATGGTTGTAGTTTTTATTGTTAGCAATCATCCTCATCTTATGTGTCCACTCATATACTAGACTTAGTGTCTCTGATTTCTTTTGGGTTTTCTCATCAAACTTATAGAACTCAATATCAAGCCTTTTGTTCTTTGTCTCAAATATTGGGCGATGCTTTGCTAAAAGAAGGTAACACAGGTAACTTGTGAACCTAAATATCTTCATCTTTCCTGTAGCTATACTTTGTTTAATCACTAGTAATTGTTGTTGCATAGATTCAACAATGTATTGAACAAAATCATATCTTACTGCTACATTGTCAACTGACTGACCTTGACAATGGATATTATAAATAATTTCAAGAACACTAGCCCCCACTTCCTTGTTACTGTCCAATCCCAAAAAAAATGATAACAAAGAAATAGTATTCTGAACCAATGGCACAAAAATATCATACTGATAAGGAGGCTTATGGTCTTTGTCCAGTGTAACAGTAACACTACTAGTGGATTCTGAGGGTATTAAACCCTTAATATATGAATCTTGAAAACTTCTTTCTAGCTTTTCATCAGCCTGAGCTTGTTTATCCAAGTCAATGTGCTCATTAGAGTTTTCTGTTCTAAACCCTAACCCTAGGTCTAACAGAGTGAAAAATTCACTCTCAGTTATTGATAAAATTTCCTCCTAAGTGTTTTGGTTTACAATTGCCTTTCTATTTTCATCATAATTCTAAGCACATAGCATTAGAATTTTAGGGCAAGGGAATACTTCGGGTATAGTGAGGTTTTCTAATCCAGTAACTAGAGCAACTAGTTTATTTGCATATTCACCAATACTGCTGTTATATTTGTAATAAATTCTCCCCTTTTGGCGATCTTTCCACTTACTAAACAATGAATGTCTAATTGCCATGATTCTAGAATCTCCATGGATAACAGGATCAAAAATATCATGACATTCATCAGTGAAACCTAGGGTTTGTAGCACTTGTCTGAGTTGTATAATGGTGTTCTTTTCCTTTATGGGTGCACTCATTTGGGAGGTTTTTGACTTTGTTTTGCCCATGCCTGGCTACTACTAGTTATTAGACTTCAGACCCTATTCAAAATAATTGTAAAGTGTAAACCTAAGACAATTAAAATCAAGATTTCTATTGCTGCAAATTGCGATGGAATTTTTTTGAAAAAAATTAAATACCTGGAATTGAGATTGGATAATTGGTGTTGTCATCTGATACCCAAGTTTCACACTTTCAGTCTTCAGAAATCAGAACACAAAATGGAATTTTGCCAGTCTTTAAAAATTTAAAATTTGAAAACCCTATGGCTATTCTGTCAGACTCTCGTCTTACAGTTCTAGAACTCTCAACTTCATACTCTAAAAAGGTAATACTTGACGTTTAATAGTTAAAATGAAAGTAATAAGAAATTAATGGTTTTAACTTTTATGTACACTGTACATCTAACTGTAATAAATTGTCAAGACTCAAAATCAATATTAAATAATGTAGTCATGTACATAAGTTACACATGTCATGATTCCAGATGCATCTTGGTAGATGGGAAAGCATTCCCCAAATTGGCCTGAAATTCATCTCGGGTCGTCGATCTATAGACTATCAAATGGTTATTAAATTTATTATTGTTATTATATTATATTATTTAATATAATATTATATATAATATTATTTATATTATATTAAATAATATAATATAATGATAATAATAATGACCATCTCAATCTGATAGATCGAGATTCATCCTGGGCCATCGATGACTCTAGAATTATTATTATTATTATAATAATATTATACCATATAATATTTATATAATATAATAACATAATAATAATAATAATAATAATGACTCGAGTCATCGATGGAATTATTATTAATATTTATATAATAATTATTGACTCAAGTCATCAACAGCCCAGGAGGGATTTCGGGCCGATTCGAGAAATCTTTTCCCATCTGCCTAGATTCATCTGCAATCATGCGGATGGGTGTCACGATTGCGGATGAATCTAGGCAGATGGGAAAAAGATTCCCCAAATCGGCCCAAAATTCCTCCTGGGCTGTCGATGACTCGATGGTTCTTCTTCTTCTTATTATTATTATTTATATAATATAATAATAATATTTATAATAATAATAATAATATATCATATAATATTTATATAACATAATAATAATAATAATGATTCGAGTCATTAATGCAATTATTATTATTAATATTTATATAATATTATGTCCACATAATATTATATAAATAATAATAATAATATTAATATTATATAAATAATAATAATATTAATATTATATAAATAATAATAATAATAATAATTCCACATAATATTATATAAATATTAATAAAATAATAATAATAATAATAATTCCATCAATGACTCGAGTAATTATTATTATTATTATTACATTATATAAATATTATATGGTATAATATAATAATAATAATAAATATTATTATTATATAAATATTATTATTATATTATATAAATATTAATGATAATAATAATAAGAACCATCGAGTCATTATTATTATTATTATATTATATAAATATTATATGTTATAATTATTTATTATATAATAGAACATATACTATAATTATTTATAATATACTATAATATAATATAATTATAGCCATATGATATAATCTTAACCATATAATAAAATATAAATATAACCATGTAATATAATAATATAATATAATAATAATAAATTTAATAAAATATATAATGACCATCTCAGACAGTAGACTCAATCTAATAGATCGACGACCCGAGATGAATTTTGGATCGATTTGGGGAATCTTTTTTCATCTGACCAGATTCATCCAGAATCGTGACACATGTCATGGAATCCACGATTATCTGAGATGGTCATACTCATTATTATTATTATATTATATAAATATTATATGGTTATAAATTATAATTATATTATATTATATTATAGTACAATATAATTAATTATATTATATGTATATGATATGGTTATAATTACAATTTAAAAATATAATTGCAAATGCTTTATTTTTATTCATATTTATTATTTAGTTTCAAAATTAAAATATAATATAGTTATAATATCTATAAATTATTAAAATTTAATATATATTGAAAATTTTGATAATTGTTTATAAACTATTCTTCATCATTTAAAAGATTTCATAATGAAAAAAAAGTTAGGAATAGGTGACGAGAAAGGTATGAAATAAAAATTTGACACATAAATTATAAAAATTTGACACATAAATATGAAACAAACTTACAAAGTCGTAGACTAAGAAGAACAACGATTTGAGAAGCCAATTTTTTTTTTCATTGATAATATTTTAGACTATACAATGTACATAATACTAATTCATAGCTTACATATTCAAAATAGCTGATTAAATCACTAATCAGCCTAGTTTTACTATTTCGTAATTTACAAAAAAGGGCAGGGCCCAATCCAAAAAAAAATATAGATATCTTGAAAATATTTTTTTGGCAAACTTTTGCCCTAATCAAAACATTTTTTTGCCCTAAAGGGCCAAGGGAACAGGGAACCAGGGAGGCTGGAAGCATGAGCAGGCTGAGGGGCTGAGGGATTGAAGCATTTAATAAGAAAGGTCTTCAATTCCGTCTGTGAGGAATCTATTGGAGAAGATGATGTCACTAAACTCATCCAGCCATGTGAAGTTCGTCTCGCTGATGTCATCATCCAACAACAACCATTTCCACAGAAAATCCCTTTCGAGCTGCGCCCACTTCTGATGGCAAGTCAATTGCCATTCATTCATGCCGAGCAAGAAAGGATGCTTATGTATAATGCACCTTATGCCTTCCTCCCAACACTTGTCTGCTACATCTACAAAAGGGATGCCAATACTTAGCCTCGGTACCTGCTTGAACAATACAATAATTTTGACATCATCTTCTAAAAATGTTTCCTTAAAATATTACGTAGAAGCATTAGCATGTCTATTTTCCTACCTCCAAGGTCGAGAAGAGATGCGAGGAAGCGGGAGGTAATATCCATGGACACACGGTACCTCTTATCATTTCTCAAGAATTCATGGCCGAGTACCATGCATATAGCATGGCAGATAAAAGGACTTCAACCATCTACCTTGTAAACCATGGCAAAAACATCATCAAGAATTTTTCCCAGAAAGGGCTTTTGCAGAGCCATATTAGTGCATTTCGGGCGAATTGGCCTATCCATGACTACGATTCAAGAAACTGAAAACTCTGCAAAGTGCAACTACAAACCAAATTCAGATTGAATAAATTAGAATATGAGAAATAATATTGAAAGAGGAATCTAATTCTTTGGCATTAGCGATCTTCCATATCTTATCTTTTTGTATTCCTATTAATTTTCAAGTCTATGAAATGCCAAAATGTGTTAACATTAATATCAGATAGTCAATAGTGCCTGACATGATTAATGATTTCCATGTAAACTTTTTCACGTGTCTCCATTCTGGAAAATTACGTGCGACTCCAAGTCTTTTCAAGCAAGTGGCCCTGAGATGCATCTACTATCATTGATCTCTAACTAATCAACAATCAATACAACTATTATATTTACTATTAACGTAACAAAAGTGATGATCGTTGACTTGGTAATTGTGACATTGACGTAACTATGTTACGACATTATTAATAACACACCTAACACATTACACAAGTTGAAACTTGAAAGTGACTACTCAACAGTCAGTACACTCACTAACTAATACATGTGCACATTTTGCTTTCAGATTAAACAATTTTTCAGTTTACCACTGAAGATTAGCCAAGACCATTATTATTCATTTTCCTACAAAACAAGTAATTTTCCTCTGACATTATTAATTCATTTTTGGCAAGGGAAAAATAGCCATCATTTATATATCCGTCAGTGAAAAAATAAATTAATTCGCCACATTTAAAATGATTTTTGCTTGGGCAAGAAACAAATCGCCAACATATAATATTTTATTTCCCTATATGGAACAAAAAAATCACCCTCGATATTAAAATTTTCTTGCCCCCAAGATGTTGGACTCGCCAGCATTGTAGGTTTTTTTTTTGGGAAGGGTTTCTTAAAGTTATCCCTATTTATGGGTGTCATCCCTACCCCAGTTTTACCTTCTCATTTGGGTAATCATATCTTGTGTCATATATGTGTGAATTCTTACTTGTTTACATAATCATATCTTGTGTCATATATGTGTGAATTCTTACTTGTTTACATACTTTAGATGTATATGCTTTACATGGTATTTAAGTTTACTTCTTAAGTTGTGAGATGGATGTGTGGTGAATATTTTTATGGGTTAAAGTTTGAAGCACTGATTCACCTCCCTCTCAAAATTTATCTTTTCCTATTGTAATTCCAACAACGTCTTTGAGTAATCTACCATTTTATTGTAGGGTAGCAGTTTCTAGTAGACAATATTGACTTGATTAATCACTAGTTGTGAGTCTACAAAGATATTTAGTTCATCTATCCTCTATTCAATGATAATTTTCATCTTGTTGATTAAGGCTTCATATTCAATAATATTGTTTGAATACTAAAATAGAAGCTTGTATGCCTTGAGTAAAAAAATACTCATGAGGTGTGATGAATAGTGTTCCAATAGCATATCTCTATTGTGTGAATAAACCATTGAAGAAAATTTTCAATGTTTATTGTGTCAGTAGTAATATAGACTCATAAATAAATTTTATGTTCATAGGGTGTTGAGCTTGAAATGGTGCCTCTAACAACTAATCAACAATAGCTTTTGCATTGATAGCTTTGTTAGAATATATAGTCAACCAATATAACTAAGGGGGGGGGAGTGAATCAATTATCTAATTATTATCACAATTATCAACCTTATTAAATCTTAACCATATATAGTCAGAAGTACAACAAGATACTCATGCACAATAACACAAGATATGTTAACTAGGGAAACCCTTGATCAGAGGGAAAACACCGATGGGGATGGTACCCATAAGACAATGTACTAATATAAATATTCCTTGCTAGAGGATGGACCTTGTTAGGAGTATATAAAAAAATCTAGTACATATCAGTCACTATAAGAAGGCTTTGAATCCCTATTAGGAGATTCCAACTCTATTAGGAGTTGTGCCAACCTTGTTAGGAGTTGTAGAAGGAAGCTAGACCAATGAACCCACTATCCAAATGATCTATGTATTATCCCTTGCAAAATAAAAAGAAATAAACAAATTTTTTCCTCCTTTTGCTTTGTCCTTTCAAACAAACTTCTACTACTTCTGATCTTGATACTAGATCACAAACTTTACATCTAATAATCCCTTGGATCACTTACACACATTTTACCAGATACTCTACTCTTCTTCGTACTTCCTTGAACACTTCACACCCAAATCACACTTTATAATCAAGGCAAATACTTTCCTTTATACAAAGTCCTCAAAAAAATTCCTTGAGTTGGCCTTGTGGCTTTTCCAATTAATTATTTCACAATCACATTGTACCTTCGGCTCACAATCTATACAAATTCTCACATGTGTGACTTTAGGACTTGGGCACTTGTGGAAATCATCATTAGACTATCCTCTATCACTATATAAATTTTTGTACCCTCATTATATATGTGTTAAGAGATAAAATAAAATCATCATAAACTGCTTCTTAGGTACTCTATTTCTACACCGCTCTTTATAAATTATGTATATCTTTCGTATCTCTTTGACTTATGTCATGTGCACTTAAGCTCATCATCACGACATATTTTAGAACATGTCCTTTACTATGTGTCACTAGAACATCAAAACTGTATTTGTATGATCATGATCCCTATCCGCTATTCTGCCTTTCTTCACAGAACTATTGCTATGTTGACATCAATGACAAACATAGTCATGAATGAAACATGCCAATATTGCCACATGCTCTCCAATACTTAAAATACTCCCCCAAAGGAATATTATTAGCATTCATGCTAATAATTTCCCCCTTTGACATTGATGGAAACATAGATGAAAAACATCTAGGTTCCAAGAATACCAAACAACACTCTACTGCTACTATTTTTCTCATCTTATCAAATCCTCTTCATCAATCAAATTTGAAATCCTCTAGAATACTGCTATGTTTTGCATCTTTTAGGATTGGCATCAATAGTTCACATTCTAAATAACTCTTAGCTCTTTATGCTGTATATCTCCCCCATAGAGGTATTCCTTCTCCTTACGTGAATCTTTATAAATCTCCTTAATAAAGTAGAGATTTCCATGCACACTTCTATTCTCCTACATTCATACTTAGGAAATTATTTTCATGCCTTCTCTCCCTTCATTAGCATCAATAACAAAGGCCTTATTATGTCAATCATCTACTCCAAGTCTTTAACCAACTCAAGTGTCCAAAAATACTATTTAAGATTAGTTACTAAGAGTCCTTAGTGACTCTACTAATCATAGATACTTCCCCAAATAGGAAGCATCAACATTCAGTCCAATCAAATAATGGTTCTTTATACCCCTTAACTGATGCAATCTCTATATCACCCGATTTGAAGTAGGTAGGGGCATAACCCCAAGCATACCTCTCAAGTACTCAAATGTATCTTTAGGCAAGGGATTTGTAAATATATTTGCAATATGATCTTTAGTACTTACATACTCCAATATTATTTTTTTCTTTACTACTTTCTCTCTCAAAACATGATACTTAATAGACATATGCTTAGTCTTAGAGTGCAATACAAGATTCTTAGACATACTTACTGTACTTGTGTTATCACAATATATGATAAGAGGTTGTGAAAATTCCATCCCAATATATTTCAACATTTGTTTCATCCACATTACCTGATCAATTATTTTCTCTTGCCACATACTCTACCTTAGTTGTTCTCTGTGAATACAATCTTGTTTCTTGCTTAGCCAAGAAACTAATTTTCCTCTAAGAAAGAATTTTCCACCTCTAGTGATTTTTCTATCATCCATACTACCTGCCCAATCCACATTAGTATAAGCACATAGAGTGAAATCACTTGATCTATCATACCATATCCCATAATAAGATGTTCCCTTCAAATATTTAAATATCCTCTTTACTGCTTCATAATGATACTTCTTAGGATTAGCTTGAAATTTATAAACAATCCCAACTACATTTGATATATATGGTATAATGTGAGTCAGATATTACAAACCTCTAATCATGGATATGTACTTCTTTTTCTCAATAGAAGGTGTTTCATCTTTACAAAATAACTTATCACCAATTAGCATTTGTGTACCGACATGCTTACAATTTCTAAGCAAAATCTTTTCAATAAGTCTTTCAAATGCTTAGCTTATGAAATGAAAATGTCATCACTATTTTTACACAATCTGTAAACCTAGAAATAATGTCATCTCTTCTATCATACTAATTTCAAAATCATTCTTCATTTCTTTAGCAAACTTATCACTTGCTTCATCATTGCCTCCAAAAATTATATCATCAAAAAAATATCACTATTATTAGCAAACCATTCTCAATTTCTTTCATATACAAGTTACAATTTGTCATACCTTTAGAAAATCCAAGCTTTGCCAAGTACTTGTCCAACCTTGCATACTAAGTTCTAGGTGCTTGCTTTAGACCATATAAAGCTTTCTTCAATTTGCATACTATATCTTTTTCTTCTGTCAAAGGGAAACCTTTAGGTTGCTCAAAGTACTTCTACTTCAAGTTCTCCATTTAGGAAGGCTGATTTGACATCCATCTGATACACTTTGAAATTTTTATTTGTTACATAAGCCAAGAACATTCTCACTACTTCCATTCTAGCTACAAGAGAATATGTTTCCTCATAATCTATTCTTTCTTGCTATTAATATTGTTGGTGTAAATAAGTACTTTACTATTTACACTTACTTAAGTTTACTTAGGTTAATGCATTATTTAATTATATTGCATTATTTTATTATTTTTATTTATGAGACACTTAGGAGTTTGTGCAACCTTGTGAGTTGTCATGTTGACAACACAAGAGTATGCACCTCTATTTGGGCACATGGTGTTTACAACATTGTTTTGCGTGTCCCACCCTTCTAGGCTTATCCTCTCATCATCGCACTTACTTCGGTGCTTAATGGAGGATAATCCATATCTGGTGGACATGTGCTTGGTTGTATGACACATCATGGTGCTAACTTCTATACATTCTAGAAGCTCTCCCGAGGCCTTTATATTCAGGCACTCCTAGTGTACTCTCATGCATCAATTTATTGAATACATTGTTATTCTGATCATACTCTCTCCATTTTTTGTCTTCAGTTGTGCTTGTGTTTGAGTTCTTAGTTCTTGGGTGAATTTTTCCTTTAGGCAAATTCTTACATGGTATCAGAGTGTGGAGACTTTCTCATCACATAGCCTTTTGAGACCACTTGCTCACTTCATCACCTTAGCCTGCATCTAGAGTGCTGTAGAAATTGGGAGTGTCTAGCACTAGATTTGACCTCTCCATTGCGTTTGGAACGTTGAACCAGTGAAAATTGACTATAAGCACGCCTACCTTGGCCCATAGTTGATTGTGAGACAATTTTTTTTTGCAAATCAGAACGCGGAGGCCCTGATTTGTGGTATGGTTATGGTCTTTTTTAGATCTTGTTAATTCATTTTTGGATCTATCATTTTTTCTCTATATTTTTCATCAATTTTATTTGTGAAATTGTCAAAATATATTTAGTCCGTCAGAGAAATTTTTTAATGCAGTATGGGCTGTTAGATCCCGTACTGCACATTTTTGGTGGATGCATTTTAATTAGCACAGGGCATATTATAAATCTGCTGGCATTAATCAAGTATTTCTGGCCCAGCCCCAACCAAAGTGGTGGCCCGTCATTTTTAGGTAAATAACAACCAGCACAGTGAACCGGCACCCAACCTTTCCTTGACAAGCTTGCTATTTACATTTATGACTCTGTAGTGTTTGTTTTAAACATCGCAGATGCCATTGAACCCACTGATATGGGATTAAATTTTTGAAAATAGGTAATAGTTTATAATCGTCGACAACTGCTATTTAAAATCTGGCCTGTCTGTTGTTTTCAACATGCCTGCAGACCACGCCACGCAGACACACCGCCCTGCCACGTGATGCTATCAGATTCGCCCAGCCTAAGCCACGCAGTGCCCAATCATTCGCCAGGTTGTCCCAGTCACCCGACAATGCAGCGGTCCACATCATAGGGCCACGTCAGATTTTTTTGTACCATCCATACGGTACAAAAATCTAAGTTAGTGCCCCATCATCTAGTGGGCTTTTTTGCTGATGTCATCATTCTAAGAGACTAAATTTGATACTTGTCTGGACGTCATTCCAAGGCATTTTTAAATAATGTTGACTACCATTTGACCATCAAATTTAACTTCACAATTTCTCCTCTAGACCCCTCTCCATATTGCTTTTCAATTTGGCAGCCTGAATTTGCGAGCTTGTAACTTGGACATCCGAACTCCAATTCAGGTGCAATTTTTTTTGAAATCAGGTAGAATTTCTTGAATTTTTTAGTGGTGGTGTTGTTTTCTATTTTTGGTCTAAAAATTTTGCATAATTTTCATTTTTTGGTGACTGTACTTGCATAATCTTGCCTTTTGCAACTTTAGAAGCTTCATATGGGCACATCTGGTCACTTTTTTAGGTTCTATTTATTTTGAAAATGTGTATTTTTTCATCTACTTTCTAGATCTGAAGTCAAATTCTAGGGTTGTCTAGACAAATTTCTCACTTTTAGAATTAGGCCTTCTTTGGCATTATAAAGCTTTGTTCTTTTTCAAAATTGTTGTAAAACTAAGCTACAGTGCTTAAGTGACAGATTTAAGCCTCATAAGGCAGTTGTAAAAGCCAAATCAGAAAGTCCACTTTGCTCATTTTGACAAGTGGCCCATTGTAAACACACTACTTATAAAGTGCCAACAATATCTTTTTTTGGGGATCTTTTGATTGAGTGAAAAGGGGGGGGGAGGGGGGCTGTGTACTGTGTTCTTGTGTCTCTATTTTTTTCTCTTTCATTTTTGCATCATGGGTTTTAAATGTCCTCCTTTAACTTCACGCAACTATTCTACATGGAAAGATATTGCATGGAGTAGATTAATGGAAAAAGGATACAGTTTGTATGTTGATGGTACAATTATCAAACCTACTGATGCTAAAGAACTCATTGATTGGACTAATCTAGACTGACAAGCTTTAGGTGTTATCAGGAGTTGTGTACATGAGGATCTTCTCTTTCACATTAAAAATTGTTCAGAATCTAAGGAAGCTTGGGACAAACTTGAATAGTTATATGGTAAAGTGGATGAAGAAAAGGGATTTCAGATTGAGGATGATCTACTTCTCCTAGATCCTAAAAATTAGGACACAAGTCAGGATTATATCATCAAAGTCAATGAGTATAGGGCACTTCTAAATGATTGTGGAAATCCCATGAAGGATGAAAGGTTGATACATCACATCCTGAAAAAGCTACCTACTGAGTATGCCAACTTTGTTTTGAGTTTTAATACTCACAAGTTGACCATGGGATCTGCTTACCAGAAGCCTTCCTTTGATGGATTTGCAGACATGTTGATTGTTGAACAATCTCACTTGGTGGATTTTGGACTTCTCAAGTTATCTAAGACCAAAGCCTTAGTGGCTAGTGATGGTTAGAAATCTAGTCAAGGGGGAAAAAGAAACAAGAAGAAGAAGCAGTGGAAGTAGAAAACACAATCTGAGACACAACATGACTCCTCTCAACAAGGTGGTTCTTCTTCAAACAAGAAGGGAAGTAATGAAAAGAAGGACAAACTCTTTTGTGCATACTTTAAAAAGCCAAATCATGATGAGCATCATTGCAAAACAAAAAGAATCGATGAGTTAGAAAATCTACTCAAGAAGAAAAAAATTCAATTGCCAGGTACTTCCAAGGATTCAACTCCTAACTCTTCAAAGGGTAAAGGTCAAGCACTTATGGCCAACACAAGTTCTTCTTCAGAATGGATACTTGACTCAGGTGCCTCTTACCACATGGGTTCTTCAAGGGAAGACTTTTCTTCATTGAAGCCGTCAAAGGTACCACACATCTTCGTGGGAGATGATGCTAAGATGGAAGTTGAAGGGAAAGGACATGTTGAAATGGAAGATGGGGAGTTAAAAGATGTTCTTTATGTTCCAAATCTAAGCTCTAATTTCCTATCAGTTTACCAAATCACTTACCTTGGAGATGGTCATCAGGTTGAGTTCCTTCTTGATTCAGTGATGGTGTGAAGTCTCAAAGATGATTCATTGGTAGCAGTTGGGAAAGTTAATGATGAAAAGAGGTTATATTCCTTCTCCCATTTTGTGCCTAAGAGTTCTTCTCAAGCCTTGTTAACTCACTTCACTTCAAACAACAATTTATGGCATGAGCGGTTTGGTCACCTTGACTCCCGGTCTCTTCAGTAAATTTTCTCAAAACACATGGTCAAAGGTCTACCTAATATCAACTCTTTTAAGGGAGAGTGTTCATCTTGTTCAGTAGATATGAATCTCAAGGAGAAGTATGATAAAGGGAAGTCTTCTCGAGCTCTAGTTGTTCTTCAGCTAGTTCACATGGTATTAGCAGGACCATTTGTAGTGACTTCAGTCAGCCAAGGCTACTACATACTCACATTTGTTGATGACTTTTAAAGATTCACTTGGGTCTTCTTCCTTCATCACAAGAATGAAGTAGTTCACAAACTTCAAGAATTCAAGGCTCATGTTGAAAACAAGTCAAGGAAAGCCATCAAAGTATTAAGAGTGGATAATGAGAATAGATATGTTGATAGAAGACTTAAGAACTTTTGCAAAATTGAGGGGATTGATCTTCAGAAGTCAACAACATTCAGTCCACACAAGAAAGATGTTGCAGCTATGAGGATTAGGACTCTCAAGACCATGGAAATTTGCATGATTAAGGCCAAGTCTCTTGATCCCACATTAGAAGTTGAAGCCATTAGCAGTGCTACTCACATACTTAACATATCTCCTCACCCAACCTTAGATGGCAAGACTCCTTTTGAGGCATGGTGTGGCAGAAAGGTAGTTGTGAGTCACCTTAGAGTCTTTGGTTGTCTAGCATGGGCAAACCTATCTTCTAGGAGTTGCAAGGCACCAACACCTAGGCCTTGTACCTTTATTGGTTATGAAGACAATGTGAAGGCTTATAGACTAATGGATCTAGAGACTCATGAGATTTTTGTGGAGAAGGATGTTCACTTTGAGGAAAGTCCTCCTAGCTTGTCCTCTACTCCTCTCCGCACATCATACACACTGGAAACTGATACTGACACCACCGATAGTGCTTCAACAGGTTCGGATATGTGGGGTTTTGACAACAATTACAGTGAGAGGTCACATCGGTCTAGTCCACATGCTTACATTACCACAGTGAAAGGTCCAACACAACATGGCACATCTCATCTTCCAACTCCAGCTTCATTTGACTTGGGAGACAAACTTGAGGACTTACATCTTCTCATTGATGATGATACTTCTATAGTTGTTGCGAGGGCTCACTCTGACCCTCATGTCCATTCTCTACATGATCAATTTGCACAATTTGGTGTGATTGTGGATCCTTATGAACAATAATTAGTGGACATCTCTTTGTTAGTAGAGGAGACAGATGGTTCAGTGGAACAGGTTCAACAGACATCCTTGCTCAATCTGTATTCATTCTTTTCAGCACAATTGGAGAGGGTGAACTTCGGCATCAGTACAGGGATACTTGAGCAGGTTTTTGGGCTAGCACACATCTTCAGGACTATACCTTGGGCCTTGTTTCTTCCTAAAGAGAGGAACACCATTCTACATTCTTGGACTAGCTTCTTCATTGGAGCAGCTTTCACTTGTTGGCATTCTTCTATTGGGGGGGGAGCCTATTTTGTCTCTCTTCCTTCTTTCATTCTCTTATGTATATACTGGGGGGGTCTTGATTACTCCACCCATCGCTACATCCTCCTCTATCTCTCTTTTTGGGGGAGGGTTTTTCCCATGAGGTTTTCCCTCTTTCCCTACTTTATGGGAGATTTGCATTTTCACTATGTACATGGGTACCTAATATGGCCTAGTAGTCGAGACCCATTATGCATCTTCATCCTTGTTTGTAAGCTTAAGGGCATTCCCCTAAGTTGCACTTAAGGGGGGGCGTTGGTGTAAATAAGTACTTTACTATTTACACTTACTTAAGTTTACTTAGGTTAATGCATTATTTAATTATATTGAATTATTTAATTATTTTTATTTATGTTACACTTAGGAGTTTTTCACAACCTTGTGAGTTGTCATGTTGACAACACAGGATTACGCACCTATATTTGAGCACATGGTGTCCACAACATTGTATTGCGTGTCCCACCCTTCTAGGATTATCCTCTCATCATTTCACTTACTTCCATGCTTAATGGAGGATAATCCATATCTGGTGGACATGTGCTTGGTTGTATGACACATCATGGTGCTAACTTCTATGCATTCTAGAAGCTCTCCTGAGGCCTTTATATTCAGGCACTCCTAGTGTACTCTCATGCATCAAGTTACTGAATACATTTTTATTTTGATCATACTCTCTCCATTTTTGGTCTTCAATTGTGCTTGTGTTTGAGTTCTTAGTTCTTGGGTGAATTTTTCCCTTAGGAAATTTTTTACAAATATCCTTTGCATGCCAATATAGCCATGTTTCTTACAACTTCACCTTGTTCATTCATCTTATTTCTAAATACCTATTTGGTTTCTATAACATTTTTGTCTTTAAGCCTAGGAACTGATTCCCATCTTTTATTCTTCACATTCTAATCTAATTCTTCCTTCATTTCTTGAATCCAATTATCATCTTTGCATGCCTCATCTGACTCTTAGGTTCAACTTGAGAAATCAAACATAGTTCCTCATTCACTCCATTTCTTGTCATCACTCCTTTTCCTTTTCTTCCAATTATCTTCTTTGGAGGGTGATTATTTGTTAAGTTCTTGTTAGAGGTAGGAGTTGCTAACTCAACTCTTATCTCTTTTCTTGGTTTAGATCTCTATTCTCCTCTTTGCTCAATGATTTGCACATCATTCTGCAGGTCAGTGTTAGTCTTAAGGAAAACTTACACATTCTCTCTAACAATTCTAGTATTTCGTTCTTCTTCATCATAGTTTTAATCCATCATCTTTTCCTTAATTCCAAAACTTTCATCAACTTTTACATTTTCACATTAAACTATTGTCTTGGTTATATGATAAAAACATCTGCAAGCTTTGCTTTTCAATTAGTACCCAAGAAAAATACCTTCATCATTTCTTGGATCAAGCTTATCAATATCATCATCTCTCTTTATGTAATACTTGCTTCCAAAGATTCTAAAATACTTTACTAAAGGTGTATGACCAAACCACAATTCTAGGGTTTAATTATTCACACCTTTTCTAATCTGTACTCTATTCATGGTGTTCACTATTGTATTAACTACTTCTCTCCAAAATATCTTAGATACATCATTCTCAAACAACATTTCTCTTTCTACCTCTGATATTGACCTATTTCTCTTTTCTACTATTCCATTCTACTCGGGGGTCTTAGGTGAAGATAACTGTCTCTTAATTCCATTCTCTTTATAAAACATGTTAAACTCTCTAGATTTAAGTTCTCCTCCTCTATCTGATCTCCAATATTTAATCCTAATACCTGATTCATTCTCAACTCTGTTCTTAAATATCTTAAACTTCTCAAATGCTTTATATTTTTCTTTAAGAAATTCTACCCACATCATTCTAGTAAAATCATCAACAAAAATCATAAAATACCTTTCTCCATAGAATCCTCTTATCCAGGTAGGGCAACTTAAATATGTATGAACAATCTCCAGTTTCTCTATAGTTGTAAAGTTCTTGTTGGGAAATGATACCCTCTACCACTTAGCCATGATATATTCTTTGCAAACAACATTAGTAGGCTTCGTTATCTTAGGAAAATATCTAACTACAAATGTGTTACTAACCTTCACAATGTTATCAAATTTTATTTGACAAAATCTTCTATATCATAACCAATTGTTATCCACTTTTACAACCAAACATGTCATCTCAGTTGGATTCAACTAAAATACATTACCTCTAAATCTTGTACCTATCCTAATAAAATTACCATCTTTATCTTTGATAATGCAAGTCTTTTTTGTGAATTGCAACTAATAAGCTTTATCCACCAAATATCCAATACTCAACAAGTTATGCTTTAAACCATAAACAAAGTAAACATCACTAGTGTTAGTCTTTTCATCAAGAGTAATAGATCCTATCCCTATGCTCTGATAGGCCACATTATTTCCACCTCTATCAATACCCCTATCATGATTCTTAAATTTAAAAAAACTTGTTCATATCACTAGTTATGTGATGTGAACATACACTATCTATTATCCAATTAGGTTTCTTTTCAATTTGTGAAACTAGAGCCTTTTCTTCTCTAATTTCTTTATCAAGCTCATATTTTTTTATGGCTACAAATCCTATCTCATCTTCACTTTCACTCTAAACTCTTTCCACAATTTCCTCATCTTCATTTGCATACAAACAATTTCTAGGTCTTCTAGACTTAAGAGTCTCTTTATATTTTTTATCTCTTTGTTGGTAAACAGATTTGTCACAGTAGAATTGGCCCAACGGAGTGTGTGGCAAACCATTCACAACAGTTGGATAGGCCCTTGGTATGTGGCCTTCCTCTGCGTTTAGAGGGGCAGCTCCCTTGTATGATATAATTTTGAAGCTTTTCAAATAGATATAAAATTAAAATTGAAAGGGGAGAAAGCTCATGATGACGAATGCACCACATGACTTCAAAGCTTTCTCAAACTACTAACTTAAAATTGCTAATAACAATGATCAAGATCTACGCTTGAAAAACTATTACTAGCACAATGCTGATCCACAGATTCATAAGCATCTACACCATACCGTGAGAATGCTCACTACAAAGAGAATCAACATTTGAAACAATTTAGATTCAAAAATAGAGAACTCAAACTGCACATTCCATTATTTTCTTGCACCAAGAAAGCAATAGAGATTTTTCAATTTAGAAAATAAGAAGTGTACATACTTTCCAAATTTTATCCCTGGATCAAAATTTCAGCATAGTGTTCCCTTATTTTTCTAACCAAAAAGTCCCCCTTTACAAAGCCCAAAAGAGCCCTTATATAGACATAGAGGTTAATAACTACCTCTTCGTGGTTAATAACCACCTCCCAAATACGTGATTTGGGTGAGGTTAATTAACCTCTACAAAATTAACCTATATGATCTGAATCTTGGATTTTAGATATTTTGAGGGGGTGGGGAATTGAATAATTGATCCTTATTGATCCCTCTGAAAATGACATAAACAATGACTGATCTAGTCCACTTCAACCTTTACTTTGTTTATTCATCTCCCTTAACCTCTTATACATCCCCCTTTCCTCCAATATCTTGACACCCATGGACCTGCCAAGCGTCATAACAGTGGCTTGAGGATTGGTGCCTGATGAAGCATTAAAAGGTGGAACCATCAATGACTCTGAGAGCATCCACCTGAGAGCATCCACTCCCAATACATGGTAATTTTGATCCACCACACGCTAAACTTGATAGCCTCCATGATAATGCCAAATGGTCATCACAGTGTCCTTGTAGAACTGCTGCAATGATGAGCTGTCGTTCCTATGCTTTGGAACATTATCAATGTTTCAGTTTGTCTTCTTTTCACTAACTCCTAGTCTAGGGTCACCAAACACACCATCCCCAATGTACGAACCTTTGGGCTTGATTTCTTTCTGCAAACCCTCATTTGCAACTTCATTCATTGTTCTACTTATGCGGTTATGATCGGTGGAATGAATAATTCTCGTGGGCACAGGGCTCTTGGTCTCCACTTTTTTCAGAGTTCAAGGAAGAATGTATCAGTGGCCTTGCTTAGAATTCTGGCATTATTCTCAGCATCAGCAAAATCTAGAATCTCTCATGCTTGAGTGTATGTCTTCCACAGAATCACACACATCTTGGGAGGAAATTGATGAGAAACATGAGAGCAATCTGAACTGAAACAACCCAGGGAGAGCTGAATAATCATTTTAATAAAGCAAACTGCTGTCATTTTCCAACACGCTTTCGTGGCATCTTCAAAATACTTCCCTACATCAGCTAAAAGTTTATTTTCCTGAATTGCAGCACACTTTGGTAAGAATGCAACTAGAGTTGTGTAGTTAAACTCTCCACTACAGTTTCCTTCTCTAATTAGGCTTCGCGCGTTAACAATGGATCACTTATTAGTTATCCATAGGCTTTTGGAGTCTCCTCAACCTTGTTGTCGTCAAGGAAATTCATGGTAGCCATTTCCAGTGTCTTGAACTTGAACACTATCTGATCCTAAGAAAGTGCTTCCTCTCAGTTGTCTTCCCAAGGCGCCAAATGTCCATTTCAAGAATCAATAGATTAACCAGATGTTTTCTGCCATGGATTTTTGTAATATACTGATGAGGTTGAAAAGAGGCATTACGTGTGTAAGCCAGTTGCATCTCATCATGAGGCTCCATAATTTATTCATATCTCTCCATCGGGTTTGAAGATCACAATGACATTGATCATGAGATATACTTAAGAAACCGCATGCTCTTAAACTGACAAAGTCCTGTTTTCTTTTCACCACTCAGATATCTTTGTCAAAGATGTGCTAAGACAATGTTCATGTGGATTGAGCATTTAGTCAAACAGTTTGCGAATCTTGGGTCAAGATAATTCCCATTGCTTCTTAATTTTTGGGCGACTTCCCACACACACCCTACACATATAATATTGTGTTTCATATTACAGTAATCAGGCTACCTATACGTATCCTTTGTTTTGATTTTTGAAGGTAAAACCAGATGCTGATGGTTGTATCATATGCGGTGGACTTTGAGGGCTGACTCATTCCACTCATACCTTCATAAGGAAATTTCCTTCGCTGGCCACAGGACTTTCTTTTACATTGGGCAGCTGTGAAACTCAAGCTCGGGCATTAGATCATCCCATCATGTTTTTTTTTCTTTGGTGTAAGCAGAAACATCCTGTTGAGCTAAACTTGTGCATCATATGCTCTTCTTTGCATATCGGGTTCCCATTTATACCTTTGGCACTCATGTTTTCCCTAATTAGAAATCCACGGGCATCATTACATGGTTCCTCCACTGGTGACTGCGCGAATTTGTTTAATGTATTCGTGTATGAACAAAGCATAGTCCTCTTCAAGTGGTCGTGGGTCAATGACTATAGCTCCAAGTTTTCATTACTTGCACACAACAAACAATCAAACTTTTTATTGCGGATTTGACATATTTTTAACTGATCCACCTATTCTTTTTTTGGCGTCACCGTCTTAGTCCATAAACTTGATGACCAACCACAAGTCACCCCTGTCAATACCTTCAACTTAACACCTTTCTCATGTTCTCCTCCGCAATATCATTACAACTGATTCTAGATTCAACTTTCTTGTTGCCACAGCAATAGTCGGCAGGCCATCGTTGCTCGGTAGATAAGCCAGTAACACCAGGAACTCCTACAAGAGCATCCTTCAAATCATCTAATTCAACTAGTTGCATGAATTCCAATACAAAATGCTTCTTTGACTTAGAATCTATTTCAGGTGCAAAGCATAACCAAACTGAATAAAGCAGTGACATCATGAACACTAACTTGTGGAGAGTGGATATCATTCTACTCACAGTAGCCTGATATTCGGGTAAATGTTTCTTGTGCTTTCGAGAATCTAGAGATTCGTATATCTCCCTCAATACAACCTCTGATCTTTCTTCCCGCAAGAACATCCATTAGTGTTATCTTTCCAGCTCTACTGACACCCATCAAAGCTGTTAAAACTCCTAGCTTGAAAATTCTTATCACATCTCTCAGCCGTTGAAGCCTTTTCTCTGTCACCCCCTCTCATTTCATTTCCATAGGCATGTCAACAAAATACTAGATATCTTGGAAAGGTAATATCATTCCATGTTTTGCATCTATGGACTTGGCAGAATCAAAACCTTTATACTATCATCAAATGCCTGGGCTTGTTGGTAAACAGATTTCCAAAATCCATCAGCATGTTACTTTTCTTCTGTAACCTTCAATATGTCTTCTATCTGGGCACCCACGTCGAAGAGGTTAAGAAAAACGTGTTTTTGGACATTATCATTAACCTATTAGAGAGGTTAAGAAAAATGTATTTTTGGTGGTTAACATTAATCTTTTATTTGGAGGTTAAGAAAAACACGTTTTTGGTGGTTAACATTAACCTTTCAAGAAGTTAAAGGTTAAGAAATACGTGTTTAGGCAGCAATCATTAACCTTTTATATCTGGAGGCTCAGAAGTTGGATTTTAAAAATTTCAAATGCTGCGCGGAGCTGGGAACGAGCCGAAGATGTGGAGGCTTAAAGACTCACAAATTTCACAAATGGAATGATCCATTTAAGGCTTAAAACTTGGCAAGTTTTAAAAATTAACAACGGCTTATAAAATTGAAAGAATTTTATAACCGGGCAACACTCTTTTAGGACACTTAGATGCATAATAACCAAATTCAATACAAATACAACATTTAAATGTTTTCTTACCATCTGGTTCTCTTCTTACAAGTAGGTCTATACCTTCTTCAATCATTCTATCTTCTTTAGATCTAGTTCCACTGCTGCTAGCATAATCTCCATGAGTGCTTGCACTCCTAGATAAGCATGGATGAACATTAAAGGCAGTAAAAGCTATCTCCAATCTTGTCAATTCTCCAAACTACCTCAAACTAGCTTTTGCTACTTCCAGTCTTCTAAGTAAAGTTTCCCTACTGAACTTCTTAGTACAGACTATTAACAATTCAATCATCTGTGCTACTTTCTTGAATGGTGGTGTCAAAATTTTTAAGATCTTCCATACAATCTCATCTTCTTCCTTGGATCCACCATATGACTTGATTCCTACAAAAATATCAAATATCCTACCAACATAACTTCTTATAGGTTCATCTTCCACCATTTTAGCATCTTGAAACAAGCATATCCAATTTTTTAATCTTATCCTTTTTGTATGTGTATCCCCTTCAAAAGTAGATTATAGAGATTTCCAAATCTCATGAGATTTTTGTAGTGACTTTACCTAGCTATATTCACTCTTAGGAAGAGCTGATAGTAAGGCTTCTCTAGCTCTCATATTTCACATGAATAGATCTATTTTTGCTTCACTACATTCTTCAAGTATTTCTTCTTTCCCCATTATTTTTTCATCCTTTGTTAGTAGCCAATATCCTATACCCATACATAGCATATGCGTCTTCATCTTCTCTTTTCAGCTATCATAGTTAACTCCATCAAACTTAGGACAATCCTTTTTGAAGTGACTCACCATTGATCTCCCAAAGCTATTAATATTTCCCTTCAAGGACTTGAGGCTCCAATACCAAATGTTAGAATATATAGTCCACCAATATAACTAGGAGGGGGGGGGGGGGGGGGTGGGGGTGGGGTGGGGGTGCTTGAATTAGTTATCCAATTATAAACATTCCTAAATCTAAACCATATGAGAAATATAATAAAAAATCACAACAAGATACTCATGCACAATAACACCAAATATGTTAAGTAGGCAAACCCTACTAGGGATGGTACCCACAAGATGATGTACTAATATAAATATTCCTTGTTAGAGGATGGAACCTATTAGGAGTCTATAAAAATATTTAGGTATATCAGGCCTTTTTAGGAAACTTTGAATCCCTATTAGGAGATTCCAACCCTATTGCGAGTTGTGCCAACCCTATTAGGAGTTGTAGAAGGTATATGGACACACTGTCAAAAAAAATTTAGGGCAAGACCAAGGAACCCATTGTCCAAATGATATCTTTATTATTCATTACAAACTAATAGAAATGAAATTTTTTTTTCCTTCCTCTTTCTTTGTCTTGGACTTCTACTATTTTTAATCTTGATACCAGATCATAAAGTTCACATCTAATAATCCCTTGGATAACTTACACACATTTTACCAAACACTATGCTCCTTTTCAAACTTCCTTGAACACTTCACATCCAAATCACACTCTACAATCAAGGAAAATAATTTCCTTTATACCAAGTCCTCAAAACAATTCCTTGAGTCGACCTTGTGGATCTCCCAATTAATTATAATAGGACCACAATAAGATAATTAATTATTTCATAATCACATAGCATTGTCAGCTCACAGTCTATACAAATTCTCACACGTGTAACTTCATGAATTTCACACTTGCTAACATCATCATCAAACTATCCTCTATTATTGTATAACTTCACATACCCTAATTATATATATGTTAAGAGATAAAATATAATTGTCAGAAACTGCTTCTTAGGTACTCTATTTCTACACTTCTCTTTGTAAATCACATATATCTTCTATATCTCTTTGACTTATGTTACACACACTTAACCTCACCCTCAAGATATAGAGTAGAAAGTTTCCTTAACCACGTGTCACTAGAACATCAAAAATTTGTCTGTGTGATCACGATCTCTGTCTGCTATCCTACCAATCTTCATAGAACTACTACTACGTCGACATCAATGACAAACATAGTCATGAATACAACACATCAATACTGCCACATGATCTCTAATGCTTAGGATAATCCCCCAAAGGAATACCATCAACATTCATGCTAATAAGCTTTCCTATCAATGTATTTGGTGTAGAACTCTCTTAGTATTGTAACCCATTTTACTAGCCTTCCTATAAGAGTCTCTTTACTCAAAAAGTATTTTAATGGGTCAATCTTTGTAACTAGTTTTGCAGAGTTAGTAAGCATGTAGTGCCTAAGATTTTGGGAAGAAAATACAACTAACCAGAAGGACTTCTCAATGATACTTCTTTTTTTCATTTTGTAGGATATCAATACCCAATTGATATAATAGATTTCTCTTTCTTTCTTGTTTTGATATTCTTGAGCTAGCAAGATGCCTAGAGATGTGTCTTTCATTGAGATTGACAAGTTGAGAGGCTTCCCTTGATTATGAGGCATCAGTATAGGTGGGTTAGAAAGGTAGTGTTTTATTTGATTCAATCTTCTATCACATCTCTCACTCCATTCATATGTTACACCTATATGCAAATATTGGGAAATGGTTATTATTTATTTGTAAGATGTGAGATGAATTGATGAATGGACTAGAGTCTTCTCTATAATCCTCTCACTTGGTTGATATTATGAGTTGAAGGCATTTACATGATAGCATAGACCTTCTGAGGATCCACCTTGATACCTTTAATCAAATCAATTTACCTCGTCAGTTTTATCGATGTGACTCTAAACTGCATTTCTTAGGGTCTAGTCTAAGCCTCAATCTTTCAATGTGGTCCAAGATTGGGCTCAAATCTTTGATATGAGTGCTTCTCTATATAATCTTAGCTAGGGTGTCATCAATGTAATATTCTATTTTTTTATGCATCATGTCATGGAAGATTGTTTTTATAGCCTATTAGTATGTAGCTCCAACATTCTTCAAGCCAAATGGCATTACATTCTAGCACAAGGTACCACAAGCTCATGTGAAAGCTATTTTCTATTGATCTTCTAAGGAAATTTTAATATAATTATATATGAAGAATCTATCCATAAATTAGTACATTTCATATCATGTTATCATATATGCTATCATGTCAGTGTTGGGTAGTGGAAAGTCATCCTTTGAACATACTTTGTTTAAGTCCTAGCTATTAGTGTATACCCTCATAGATTTTTTCTTCTTAGAAAACATCAGAATGTTAGAGATCCATTCAACATAGTCAATGACTTAGATTAATCCATATTTTAGTAGTTTCTTTAATTCATCTTTGATCAGTAGTGCCACATGCATCTTTAGAAGTTTCTATTTTATATGTTTCACACCTAGTGTAATGGACAGATGGCACATTATGACATCAAGGTCTAGACCCATCATATTAGAGTATATCCATGAAAGGTTTATTTTATTTTCCTAGAAAAAAATTAGTGAATCATTCTTTCTCTTCAGCTGATAGTGATTGTGCAAAATGTATGGTCTGTGAAGTTTTCTTGGTGCCCAAATTTGAAGATTGTGTTGGTTCAATTGGTATGGAGGACTTTTCTTAGAAATGATTTGGAAGTGCATCAAATATCCCACCTTCTGGTACCCCAAAGATGTTTTCACCCTTATATGCATCTTTAGTTTTAATATTTTAGGCTCCAATGCTATCAAATATGGTTTTCATCATCAAAATTCTTTTTCTCTTTCCTTTTTAATTATATGTATTATGGTATGGTCACAAACCTAATATCTATTATTTCAAAGTATTTGAAAGCCAATGTTATATCTTGAAAGAGTCAAAGAAAGGAAAGTTTGATACAAAAAGTGATAAAGGCATATTCCTAGGCTACTCCAACAAAAGCAAAGCATACAAATATTTGAATATTGCTACTCACAAGGTTGTAGAAAGTATATAATTGAAAATTGATGAGTTTCTAGAAAAGAGATATTGACATCTGATTAAAAAGATCAGTATTGAAGAAGTGAGATTGTTTGAAAAGAGGGAGATTGTTGATAAAGAATGTTTTCAATGATATCAAACCTACAATTTGCTGGAGTGACAATTGCTTATAAGATCCAAGTACTATCACTTAGTTGATTGATGAAGAGGATTTAATCAATAAGATGTAAAAAAAAGAACCTAAGGGAAAGGTTGAGTTATGGTTTTTTAATGAAGTACAAGGTAAAGTTAAGAAAATGATAAAATGATGTATTGATAATATACTTGAAGATATAGATGTTGGCTACACTTAGAAACTCTAGAAGAATAAATTATAAAAAAGCTATCTACAAAGCTTGGCTAAGTTCATTAGTGGGTGCCAAGCAAGTTCGTTTACACACAATATATTTTTAGTAAGTTCTAAGCAAATGCAAAATCTAGTGTGTGCTAAGTAAAATAGAAGGAGCTAAGAAAATTTAGGTGCTGAGTAGGTAATAAGTACCAAGCATCAGTAAAACACAGTAGTGCTGAGTAACACAATATGTTCCAAGCATCAAAATTTCAATAGTGCCGAGCTATTGCATTATTTGAAAAGTCAAAGATTCGCCAGATCTTAGTCAATAAGTTTGTTTCCTTGAATTTTGTGAACTAGATCTAGGATAAGGATGATGAGCTGGTGGCACATAATTTTAGGTAAACCTTTTTTGGGTGAATATAGGAGGATTTTTCATGATGTTTCTAGAAGGAAACAAGATAAGGGGTAGATTCATTAAATCTTACCTAATCCATTCAAACTAAAATTAAAAGTAGGAAGATTAGAGTGGGAAAAGGATTCCAAACTTCTATTTAAGGAGATATAGGTCAAAAAGAAAGAGTTGTTGCTGAGTGGTTGGTTGGATGTCAAGCAGAAGGCATCAAGAAGGAAGAACAAAGTACAAGGACTCTACTTTGATAAGTGGCCATATAGGAGATTGCACTAGTATATTGAGCATGGAGACTCAAGGAGATGAAGCTTGAAAGGAGGACAAGATATCAGAGTTGTAGAGAGAGAAAGCCAAGAAAATTTGAGTGTTGAACTATGATCTGAAATCTATAAGTTAAGTTGTGAGTTGTATCAACTCAAAAGCCCTTTTTGTTCTCTCTAACAATTGTATCAATTAGGATAAAAATACTATGGACTTAGGTTGGTTTAAAAAACCATTTGTAAATATTTTAATAGGGTGGCATTCTAAGTGAATGTTCTAAAGTCCTCTAACTAGGCCCACTTCAAACAGGGTGGTTGAAATCCTTTAACCAAGTCACATTTAATAGTGTGTTGTAGCCTTTAATAGGGCAAGCTTTTCATAGGGCATCACTTCACAAGAGTGAGAATTGAGTAGCATGTTACTAGTGGTTTTTTGAAAATTGGGTTTCCACGTAAATCACTATGTTATGTGTTGATCTTTCATGTCTTATTCCTGCATGTTGATTTTTAGTAATTTGCTAAGTAGAATGTTTAGCTTGGATGTATGATTAGTTAATTGGACTCACTATACCTAGTGAAAAATTTTTTGTCAGGACATTTGGGCCTTGAATAATTGATTCACCCCCCCTCTCAGTTATTCTAAAACATTTCTAACAATTGGTATTAGAGCTATTTGCCATATTTGGTTTAGAGGTATTAGAAGTAGGAAGATTAAGATGTCCAAGAGAGAAGTTCCCAAGCTCAACAGAGAAAAATTCGCTACATGTCAAAGTTTAATGAAGCTACACCTTGGATCAATAAGTGACCATGCACAAACCTCAATTGAAGTGGAACATGTTGATCCTGCTGTTCCCACTGCTGAAGATATGAAGAAAAAGAAGGAGCACAATCATGCAATGCTAGAGATTGCCTCTGCCCTCAATTGTGCTAAATTTGATGACATCAAGGGTTATGACTCTGCATTCAAGATGTGGATATCCTTGACTAATATTTATGGAGGAGATTAGAATTTTCAAAGAGAAAAAAGAAAAAGCCTTAGAGGAAAGTTTGATGACATGAGAATGGAGGAAGGTGAGAACAATGCTCAATATGCCTCTAGAATAAAGGAAGTAGTAAGTGCAATAAGAAGTTTGGGTGGTCATTTAGATGATGACACTATTAATAAAAAATTCTTAAGAACCTTGCTCCCCATGTATGCTATTAGAGTTTCAGCCATACAAGAATTAAGATGTGTACCAGGAAACATGCTAACTCTTGAAGGTATAGTGAGAAGACTCACTACATTTGAGTTGTCCAACTTTGATAACTACAAACTTGAGAATCTTGAATCTTCTTTCAAGGCCAACCTATTGTTGAAAGACATTAAAGAAGTAAAACTAAAGAAGAAGAAGAAAAAGGAAAAAATATGCATCCAGTGATAGTAGCACAGATAAAGAACATGTGGAACAATTAGAAGCATTGTTGGCTAGAAGATTTCATAGAGGCAAAGGTAAATTCAAATTCAAGCTACCTATCATATGTTTTAATTGAAATGAAGTAGGACATATGGTTGCAAGATGCACATAGAAGAAGAATTATAGAGAAGGAAATAAGAACAAGAATAGAAGAAAAGATGATAGCAAAGATTACAAAGACAAAGGAAAAAAGTTTTATATTGTTGAAGAAGAGGATTCTAATGAAAATGATGATGAGGTAGTCTATGCAGCCATGAAGGATGAATCAGATGAAGATGAGGCAATAACACTAGTAACCTATGTGAAAAAATAATGACAAATGGATCATAGATAGTGGATGCTCATATCACATGACGGGAGACAAAAGTAAGTTTGTTACCTTTACTCAGTATGATGGAAATAGTGTTAGATTTGAAAATGATGCTCCATGTCTAATCAAAGGAAAAGGTTCTATTAAGCTTACAGAGAAAATTTCATGTGATAATGCATACTATGTTGAAGGATTGAACTACAACCTACTAAGTGTGTCACAATTAGGCAATGTAGGTTGCAAAGTAGAATTTGGAAACAAATCTACCAAAATCTATGATACTAATGGAAATCTAACAGGAAGAGGAGAACAAACTAGGAGTAATATATTTTAACTAGATATGGAAGATGCATCCTATATTGTTGTTAGATTTGATGATGTGTGGCTATAGTATAAAAGGCTATGTCATGTCAACTTTGATAATCTGATTAGCATAAGAAAAATGAAGAAAGTTAGAGGTTTTCCTAAACTAAATAAGCCTAAAAATACAATGTGCAAATAGTGCTAGCTAGGAAATATGACCAAGTCAAGTTTCAAAAGAAAAATCTACACTTCCAAAGAAGTATTAGAGTTAGTCCATACAAATTTATGTGGCCCAATAGAAGTGCAAAGCTACAAAGGAGATAGATATATAATGTTGTTTGTAGATGACTATTCTAGGATGATGACTACCATATTCTTAAAGCAGAAATCTAATGCATTTCAAATGTTTAAGTGGTATTTGGCTAGGGTTGAGAAGGAAGTAAGAAAAAGTCTAATTGTCTAAGATCATACAGAGGAGGAGAGTTCACATCAAAAGAGTTTGAGACATTTTGCAATGACAAAGGAATTAAAAGACAAATGTTAGCATCAAGAACTCCCCCATAGAAGGACATTGTAGAAAGAAGGAATAGATCACTCATAGACTATGCTAGAACATTAATGATGGAGAAAAATGTTGCTCTAAAGTATTGTAGAGAAGCTATAAGTACAACTATCTACACCTTGAATTGAGTACAAGTCAAGAAAGGTACAAATGCAACACCTTTTGAATTATGGTATGGTCACTCACACAATAAAAAACATTTCAAATTATTTGGTTATAGCTACTATATTCTTAAAGATACTAGAAATGACACATTTGATGCAAAGAGTGATGAAGGCATATTCCTTGGATACTCCACTAGAAGTAACGCATATACATGTTTGAATACTAACACTAACAAGATTGTGGAGAGTGCAAATGTAAATTTTGATGAGCATGCAAAAGTTCAAGATAATGAACCCATCAAGAAATTAGAAGAGTACATATCCTTTATATACTTCTATGAAGGAATGCTTACCGAAGAAGAAGCTACCAATCAAGTTGGGAATCAACAACAAGTTTTAGTATCTCACAACTAGTGAATGCCGAGTTGCATTCAGAAGTCAAGTTGTAGAATGAAGATAATGCACATTCTAATTCTAAAATTAGTACACATGAAAGAGATGATGAAATACCAGAAAGAGATGTGCACAATGACTTCGAAACTAAAAAGCCAAATTTGGAAATGAGAAAAGAACCAAGGTTATCCAAGTATGTGAGAAGACATCACCCTATAGAATAAATCATTGGAGACAAGGAAGCTAGACCAATGACAAGGAATATACTAAAGAATAAATCATATTTGCTGAGCAAGATTAAACCCACTACAAGATGATAGTTGGTGCAAAGCTATGGAAGAAGAGATTGAGTAGATAGAGAAGAACAATACCTGGACTTTAGTTCCAAGGTCAACTAATAAGAATGTGATTGGTACCAAGGGGTTATTTAGGAACAAGCTTGATGAGAATGGTGAGATCACAAGAAATAAGGCCAGACTAGTCTGCAAAGGTTATGCATAAGAATAAGGACTAAACTATGGGGAAACATTCACCTCTATTGCAAGGATGGAAGAAGTAAGAACACTACTTGCATATGCTACCTACAAAGGTTTTAAAGTCTACCAAATGGATGTAAAGTCTACTTTTCTGAATGGTGTACTAGAAGAAGAAGTCTACATAGAACAACTAGAGGGATTTTCTGATGTAAAACACAAAGATATGGTTTGGAAACTGCATAAAACACTCTATGGTTTGAAACAAGCACCTAGAGCATGGTATGAGAGACTACACAAATATCTTGTAAAGATAGGTTTTGAAAGAATAAAAGACAAAAAAAATTTGTATATCAAGGAAGAAAAAGGTAAAGACATTTTGATATCTAAAATCTTTGTTGATGATATAATATTTGGAGGAAAAGATGCCCTATGCAAAGATTTTGCTGATCAAATGATACATGAGTTTGAGATGTCAATGTTTGGAGAAATCAAATTCTTTGTTGAATTACAAGTACATCAATTGAAACATTTCATATTTGTGACCCAATCGAAATATATCAAGGAGATACTCAAAACATTTGGTTTAGAAGATTCAAAACTAGTGACTACACCAATGGTAACAGGACATAAGTTATCCAAGAATGATGAGTTAGCTAAAGTAAATCAGACCATGTATAGATCAATGATTGGAAAGTTAAGGATGTTGTGCATATTAGACCAAACATTGGATTAACTCTTGAATAATCACAAGATTTTCTACAAATCAAAGAGAAAATCAACTTATGGTAGTAAAAATAATAATGAGGTACCTAAAAGGAATTGATGACTTTGGATTATATTACAATATGAATGAGAAGTTTGAATTGAAATCCTACATTAATGCAGATTGGGGAGGCAATATTGATGACAAAAAAATCACAGTGGAGGAGCACTTTTCTTAGGTAAAATATTGGTTACTTGGACTAGCAAAAAGCAAAGTTGTACCGCACAATCCATAACAAAAGCTGAGTATGTTGCTACTGCTATCAATTGCACCAATATTGTATGGATGAAGCACCTATTGAGAGGTATGAAAGAAGAGGTAACTAAACCTATGATACTCTATTATGATAACACAAGTGCCATCAACATATCAAAGAATCCTATGATGCATGCCAAAACAAAGCGCATTGCAATTAAGTATCACTATGTAAGAGAATTGGTGGAAGACAAGCAAGTGAAGATGGAATATGTCAACTCAAAGGAACACATTACTGAAATCTTCAAAAAACCATTACCTAAAGATGCATTTGAATATCTTAGAGGTAAGTTAGGGTTGATACCCCTATCCAAGGCTACTTGAGTAATAGTGAGATTGTCCTACATCAAATGAATTGATTGCTAAAGTGATATTAATGTATGTAGAGGATACTTACTTTAGGTCTTGGCTAAAGTAATTAAAGTACAAAAATTATAAATGAGTCATAAGAAAGGTAATAGAGGGAGACATTGAAGTTCCTACAAATGTTATATTTGCATGATAAGATGCTGAAATAATGTGTCTTTGGCATTATTGTCAAAGAGGGAGAAATAACAAAAATTGATCAATGCATGCAAAGGGAGAAATAATATGCAGAGGAAGAAATAGAAAATTTAAAAGGAAAAAAATATAAGAGGGAGAAACAATAGTTAAGAGAAAGAGTACAATTGATAAAAAAGGAAAGCTATAGAAAAGAGGGAGTTATATAGAAACTAATCAGACATGTAGAGGGAGAAATAGCAGAAAAAGGAAACAATAACTCAGAGGGAGAAAATAGTGCCAACAAGAATCAATTAGAGAAAGAGTAGAACAAAGAGGAGAAGACAATGTGTCATCAAAATAGAAAATCCATAATACCTTGAAAGAGGGAGTTACTTATAAAATTTAGAGGGAGTCACAAGCTAGTTTGTGTTGCTGATAGAATGAACATTTCTTGATAAAGTTTTCTTTTTGGCATTTGATTTATTGTTTTAACCTAGTTAGCATTTTGATAACTTGCTTGATTAGTTTGGTTTGCCATCAATGCCAAAGAGGGAGATTTTTGACATCTAATTAAAAAGATCAATATTGAAGAAAATAGATTGTTTGCAAGAGGGAGATTGCTGATAAAGAATGTTTTCAATCATTGTTTTTTCATTGATGTCAAACTTGCTATTTTTTGGAATGAAAATTTATTATAAGAGCCAAGTAATATCACTTAGTTGATTGATGAAGAGGATTTAATCAATAAGATGTAACAAAAGCACCTAAGGGAAAGGTTGAGTTATGATTTTGTAATGAAGTACGAGGATAAGTTAAGACAATGATAAAATGATGTATTGATAATATACTTGAAGATATAGATGTTGGCTACACTTAGAAACTATTGAAGAACAAATTATAATAAAACTATCAACAAAGCTTGACTAAGTTCATTAGTGGGTGCCGAGCAAGCTAGTTCATGCACAAAAGATTTTCAGTAAATTCTGAGAAAATGCAAAATCTAGTGGGTGTTGAGTGGAATAGAAGGAGTTGAGAAACTTCAGGTGCCAAGAAGGAAATAAGTGCCGAGCATTAGTAAAATGTAGTAGGTACTAAGTAGCAAAATATTAGTTGAGCATCAGAATTTTAATAGTACCGAGTGTTGGTATGATTTTCACTATGCAGAGGTTAAGGGAAAATCTTCTGAAAAATCTTTTAAGTCTTGAAATTTTGAAAGTTAGGGTTTTGTTCCTTGTGTTTTTAAAATCATTAGATTGCCCTAGTTTTTGAATACCCTCACAATTATTTTTGGAAAAATGTTTTCAATGATATATTTTTCCCTAAGGGAGGGCTTGCATAAGCATGAGGTCATTATAATCTTGTTTAATCCTACGTGACTATGATTAGCATATAAATTGCTTAATTATTCTATTAACAATTACCTCTGATGATGCAAAGTCTTTCTAATCATTGATCCTATTCAGATCAACGAGTATCGCATGCCCGCAATTTCAAGATGCAAGGTATATAAATAATGCAGGCATGCGACTTGGTGACACGTAGCCTTTACATTCCTAAATCCCAATGAATCATAAATTGTCAGGAAATTTTGTAGGTTTTTCAATACTTTTGCACACGTCCTAATTTTCCTACGATATCATTGGTGGATTCATTAGCAGAGATATGCATTTTATCACCAAGAAATGTCAGCCGTTGATTTCATCTTGATCAATGGCCAACACTTTCCCACAAGAAGGAGATGTTTGTCAGATAAATAATGTGGGGAAGTGAAAGTTGGACAAGTGGCATGGTTTGACGAGATGGGCCCGCTATTCTCAAGACTAAAAAGTAATAATGATGAGATGTCTCTGTGGTGTGTGTCAGATGATTTGGAATAGGTGGATGGACATCATTTGTCACTATTAGCAAATATTCTACTTAAATGGTGAAGTTTATATAACCATTCATCTATCAGAGATCAAAGGCCAGTGCATGCCCATAATTTGAAACGACACAGGAAATAAGTAATGCAGGCAAGTAGATTTTTGACATGTGGCAAGGTGGGGTCAGGTATTTGTAATGCAGTATGCCACACTATAAATGATTGATGACGCGTACTGCCAGATGTGCCACTAAAGGATTTTGACTACTAAATGGAAATGAAGTCTTATCAACCATAGATCTTTCGAAGATCTATGGTTAGCGCAATCCCACATTATGAAGCTACAAGTCAGATAAGAAAAGCAGGAATGCGCCTTTGCGACATGTGTCATAGTGGGACTAGACTATGAAAAATGCAGAAGTCATGCCATAGGATCTGCCAAATGTGTTTAGCTGGAGCTACTTATGATGTGGGCTAGAAAGGTGTTAGAAATAAACACAGTAGTCAAAACACGCTAGTTAAAAGTAGTCATGTCATTGGCCCAAGTGGATAATGTGAGCATAAAATGAAGAGTTGTTTCTGATCATTGATCCTTATCTTGATCAACGAAAGGCACTTCCCTACATTTTGAATTTGAGAAAAGTTTAAACAAAGCAGGAATGCACCCTACATACACTTGTCTGTGGTGAAATCAAAAGTTTTTTCTTAGATGCCTTGCAGGGTAAAATCAGTATCACCGTTGATCTTTCAAAGATCGATGACTAGCGCAAGCTTGCAATTTGAAGATGCTCGTTAGATAAGGAAAGTGAGAATGTGCCAGCATGACACATGGACTGAATGATGCCAAGTACGTGCTTTCCTAGAAGAAGATATGGGATCTACTGGCATGGAATGTGGTTAGACAACATGAGCTCATATGGTGATTTCTTATTGGTTAGTACAGTTGATTGGTTTTTATTAGAAAGTGGATTAGTCTGATCGTCGATCTTCTCTTGATCAACGAATGATGCTTCCCCACAATTCTAAGATGCAAGGATTTTAAATAATGTAGGGAAGCAAAATTGTGACATGTAGCATTGTTTTAGAAGCCGTAAAGCTTGTTACCTTTTAAATCAGAACCGTCTGATCCGATGAAAATCTATGGATAGGATTCAAACTTGGATGCAAATTGTGGGCAATGGTTACTGAGAGTAAATATGATTCAGACCTTATGCGTGCAATTTTATTGTATGATAAGAGCCCAAGATTTCACCATTAATGAACCACTAAAGCATCGAGAGAATATCAGGGCATTCAAAATTTTTAGAGCTAGGGCATGAAAATTCTTGGTTAACAATCCAGTAAAATTGTAGAAGATATCACATAGTGCAGAAGTGCAAATTTTGGCGGGTAAGTACTCTGTGACTTTCTAAGTAAATTTAAAGTATCTGCTGTTGTGACATTTCTAGGGTTCATTCAAAATGGCTCCCCAAAAAGAGTTTACTAGGCAAACAGATTATTTGAAACGTTCTGTGCATGATGACTTTCTTGAAAAATTCCCCTTATCAGTGCATGAAATAACTAAGGGGAGGGAACTCATCCTGAAACATCCCAGAATAGTTGTAGCAGAAGGTTTTTATGACAAAGCTAATTGGGTAAGAGATGCCCAGGTTTCCATGGGAGGTCTAGAGTTGTTTAAGAAATGGTTTTCAGAGCAAAAATTGGACACTCCTATGAGCAATGTTTGGGAGTTTGATATTGGTAAATTAATAGTCCCCACTATTTTCTTTGATAGTGATTTATTGATGGACCTGGCAAAGAAATATGATCCTATTACGGGATGGGTAAAGAATCATTCTGGAGTCAATCATTTTAGGGTTTTCCCTGAGCTGTTCAGTGAGTTTTTCAACCTTAACCCTAACCACGCTATGCATGAAATCATTAATATGGATGATTTACAAGCCAGATATGATGCACAACAAATTTACCTAAGAATAGGGCCACTATAGGAGCATGCTGCCAAGGTTGGTAATTTGCCTGTGATTACAACCAGTACCCCAGAGCCATTGTTGAGAAGACATTTCAACTTGAGAGCTCAAGCACTATATTTTTCTCTTTGCAAGATTTTTGGGATAGATGAAGGTGATCAAATTCCAAGTTCTATTGTCCTTATAATTGTTAGATTATGGTGACTGATCAGGGAAGTACTGTACATACTTCATAAATAGTAGCCGATATATTATGGCTGACATATGGCCGACATGTTGTAACCCTAAAATGAATAAAATACTTGTATAAAAGGGTTTAGGGTTAGGTATTTTTCATTATGTTGTGATACAAAATTGGTTCTTGCAGTGGTATTGAGCTGTAAGGGATTACGAATTGTAATCAGGTTGTAATCACTGGATTGTAATAAGATCGAACTTGCTATTTGGTGGATGTAGCCCAGGGATTGGGTGAACCACGTTAAATCTTGGTGCCTTGTGTTCATTTCTGTGTGATCTATTATTTTCTGTTATTAGTTATATTTGCATGTAGTTTTTATTTCTGTTCGTGGTTTATCCTAACAAGTGGTATTAGAGTGAGGTTGTCTTTCAGTTATCCTCTGTAGGAAAGTCTCACGATTGAGTGGGAGTGATGGTAGATGAGGGTAAGATAAGGGTTGACAGGTTTAATGGGTAGAACTTCCAGTTATAAAAGATGCAAATGGAAGAATATCTATATTAGAAGGATTTATGGAAGCGTTGGAAGGCAAAACCAAAAATTAGGGAACTATGTTAGAGGCTGAATGGGATCTTTTGGACAGAAAGGTACTCAGAAGCATTCAGTTATGCTTGGCACCATTAGTGGCATTTAATATTACAAAAGCAAAGATGATAGAAGATTTGATGAAAACCCTAGCGACATTGTATGAAAAGCCCTCTACTTCAAACAAGGTATTTCTCATGAAGCATTTATTTAATATGAAAATGGCAGAAGGTGGAGCTGTTGCAGATTATTTAAATGAGTTTAATACTATTACTAGTCAATTATCTTCTGTGGGTATCAATTTTGATGAAGAAATTAGGGCTCTCTTGATTTTGTGTTCTTTGCCTGAAAGCTGGAATGGCTTGGTAATGGTGGTGAGTAATTCTGTTCCTGGATCTAGTACCCTAAAATATGATGATGTGATCAGTGTTATTTTAAGTGAGGAAACTCGTAGAAAATCCTCAAGTGGATCTACATTAGGAAGTGCTTTGAATGCACAAAGCAGGGGCAGAACAACTAAGAGAGGAAATAACTCTAAAAATTGTGAGAAATCAAGAGGAAAGTCAAAGGGGAGGAGGTCTCAATTGAGAGGACCAAATGATTGCTGGTACTGTGGGAAACCAAGGCACAAAAAGAAAGATTGCTGGAATCAAAAGAAAAATGAAGGAGATAAATCAGATGGAGACAAGGAGGCAAATGTGGTAAGTAACAAATCCAAAGAGGATGCTTTGCTTCTATCTTTAGAGAGTGTTGATGATTCATGGGTTTTAGATTCTGGTGCTTCATTTCATGCTACACCTCATAGAGGTTATTTCATTGATTATGTCCAAGGGGATTTTGGGCTTGTTTATTTGGGGGATAATGAACCCTGTCAGATTGTTGGAAAGGGAAAAATTAAGATTAAGTTGAAAAATGGGAATCATTGACTACTACATGAGGTAAGACATGTTCCAAGGCTGAGTAGAAATTTAATTTCAGCCAGGCAACTCGGTGATGAGGGTTGTGTAGTTACTTTTAATGATAAAAATTGGAAGGTTTCAAAAGGTTCCCTTGTAGTAGAAAAAGGTGTGAAAGTAGGAACCTTATATCTTTGTATAGGTCATATTGTTCCTTCTACTTTGATTGTTTCAGAGAAAAATGAAAATTGCTGCAGTTAAGTAGGGAGAACAAATAGCTGCTGTGGATTCTGATACAACACTGTGGCACAATAGACTTGGGCACATGAGTGAGAAAGGTATGAAATTACTTCATTCAAAGAAAGTTTTACCAGGTCTAAAATGTGTGAATATGGATTTCTATGAAAGTTGTGTGTATGGAAAACAAAAGAGAGTGAGTTTTGTAAAGACAGGGAAGGAAAACAAAAAGGAGAAATTAGAGCTTCTTCATACAGATGTATGGGGACCAGCTCAGGTATTTTCCCTTGGTGGCTCTCATTATTATGTTACATTTATTGATGACACAACTAGAAAAGTATGGGTTTATTTCCTTAGACAAAAATTTGATGTATTTCAAACTTTTAAGAAATGGAAATGCTTGGTTGAAAATGAGACTAGTAAGAAATTAAAATGTCTCAGATCTGATAATGGTGGTGAGTATTATAGTCATGAATTTGAAGATTATTGCTCCACTAATGGTATTCGTAGATAGAAAACTATTCCAAGGACTCCACAAGAAAATGGAGTGGTTGAATGCATGAACAGGACTATAATGGAGCGCAAGGAGCATGAGGTTTCATGCTGGGTTGCCCTTACACATGTGGGCATAGGCTATCAATACTGTAGTATATTTGATTAATAGAGGTCCCTCTACTCCTTTGGGCTGTGGTATTCCAGAGAAAGCATGGATTGGTAAGAAGGTGAGTTATTCTTTTCTCAAGACCTTCAGTTGTGAAGCTTTTGCTCATATAGACTCTGAAAAGAGAACCAAGCTAGAAGCTAAATCAAAGAAATGTGTCTTTGTTTGATATGGCATTAATGAATTTGGTTATAGGCTTTGAAATTTTGAAAATTTTAAAATTTTAGAAGTCAGGATGTTATATTCAATGAGAAAGTGTTGTACAAAGATCTATTCCAGCAACATGAGAAGAAAGAAGATGATTATGTAGTGCTGGATGATACTCCAAAAGTTGATGTTCTAGCCATTCCTCATGATGTGCAACAACTGCAACAACATATACCACACACAACAGTAAATGTTAGATGGTCAATGAGGAAAATTAGACCTCCACAAAGGTTTTCTCCCTCTTTGTATTCTATTTTACTTAGTGATGCTGGTGAAGCTAAAAGTTATGATGAAGTTCTATAGGTGGATTCTAAGATTCAGTGGGAGTTTGCAATGAAAGATGAAATGGACTCTTTTCTGAAAAATAAGACATGGGATTTGTGCAAGTCGCCTATAGGTAAAAAGGCTTTATAGAATAAGTGGGTTTACAAGTTGAAAGAAGAGGAAGGAGGTAAGAAAAGATTTAAGGCCAGGTTAGTTGTAAAAGGATTTTCATAGAAAAAGGGAATTGATTTTGATGAGATATTTTCTCCTGTTGTTAAAATGACTTCTATCTGTACTATTTTAAGTCTTGTGGCTACTGAAGATTTGCATTTAGAGCAGTTGGATGTTAAAACAACCTTTCTTCATGGTGATTTGGATGAAGAAATATATATGGCCCAACCACAGGGTTTTGAGGTCAAAGGTAAGGAGAAATTAGTGTACAAATTGAAGAAAAGTTTATATGGCTTGAAGCAAGCACCTTAGCAATGGTATCTAAAATTTGACAGTTTTATGCATGAGCATGGATATAACAGGTGTCATTTAGATTACTGTGTTTATTTTAAGAGGTTGGATGATGATAGCTACATTATTTTATGTTTATATGTTGATGAGATGCTTGTAGCTGGGTCTAACATGGATCATATTAAGGGGCTAAAATGCCACTTAGCACATACATTTGCTATGAAGGATTTGGGGGCAGCAAAATAAATCCTTGGTATGAAGATATGCAAAGATAGGAAGAACAAAACCTTGATGCTATCTCAGGCTGATTATGTTGAGAAGGTGTTGCAACATTTCTCTATGGAGAATGCTAAAGCTGTCAGTACACTTTTACCTAGTCATTTGAAATTGACTAAGGAGATGTGTCCCAAGACATAGGAAGAGGAGGATAAGATGTCTAAGGTACCCTATGCTTCAGCTGTAGGAAGCTTGATGTATGCTATGGTATGCATTAGGCCAGATATTGCACATGCAGTGGGAGTCGTTAGCACGTATATGAGTCATCCAAGATTTGAGCATTGGAATGCTGTTAAGTGGATTCTTGGATATTTGAGAGGAACATCCAATAAGTGTTTACACTTTGGGGGCTCTACTATTGATTTACAAGGCTATGTTGACTCTAATATGGTAGAGGATATTGATACTAGGCAGAGTACTACAGGTTATGTCTTTATTGTTGGTGGGGTAGCTGTGAGCTGGGTTTCTAGGTTACAAAAGATTAATGCTCTATCCACTAAAGAGGTAGAGTATGTTGCTGCTACAGAGGCAACCAAGGAGATGATATGGCTTTAGTTCTTCTTTGAAGAATTGGGAGATCCTCAGAAGGATAATTATTTGTTCATAGATAGTCAAAGTGCCATTCATCTTGCCAAGAATTTAGCTCTACATTCTAAGATCAAACACATACAGTTGCGGTACCATTTAATTCTATTGGTTTTGGAGGATGGACAGTTAAAGCTGGAGAAGATACATACCAATGACAATCCAACAGATATGTTGACAAAGGTTGTAACAAGGGAGAAGCTGAACTCCTCTTCAGCTTCGGTTGGTCTTTTAGACTAACCATGAATAAAAGAATAGAAGAGTCGAGGGTGGTTTGATCTAGTGGGAGCCCCATGTGGTAGTGGTATTGGTACAGGATCAGTCTCCAAGTGGGAGATTGTTGTTTCATGTGGAGCCTGATCAGTCCCCAAGTGGGAGATTGTTAGATTATGGTGACTGATCAGGGAAGTATTGTAAATACTTCATAAATAGTAGCCGATATATTATGGCTAACATATGGCTGACATGTTGTAACCCTAAAATGAAAAAAATACTTGTATAAAAGGGTTTAGGGTTAGGTATTTTTCATTATGTTGTGATGCAAAATTGGTTCTTGTTGCGGTATTGAGCTGTAAGGGATTATGGATTGTAATCAAGTTGTAATCACTGGATTGTAATAAGATCAGACTTGCTATTTGGTGGATGTAGCCCAGGGATTGGGTGAACCACGTTAAATCTTGGTGCCTTGTGTTCATTTCTGTGTGATCTATTATTTTCTATTATTGGTTATATTTGCATGTAGTTTTTATTTCTATCCGTGGTTTATCCTAACAATAATGGCTTAAGCCCTTCAATTTGGAATGAGTACCATTTTGGATTTTGCCACTTTTATAGCAAAAGAGATTCACAATGGTTTGGTTGGAATAGCAAGGGGAAAAGTAAACAAACCATTCTGTTGGTATTCATTACTGATGCATGTATGCTTATACAAGGGATACACTTTCTTCTCCAAGGGTATGGAGTTGGAAACAACCAAGGATGGAGAAAGGAATCCAGCGTAGTTGTGGAGTGTGGATATGCCTTCAGAAGCCACAAATGCTAGTTATGTAAGGTTTGAAAAATATTTCGCATCTAGGCTAAGATTTATTTTGAGAGGGGATAGCCCTAGAATTCCACAAGCATTGTTGGAATTGGTTAGACCTGGAGATCATGCACAAGGATTGTTGGTTAGTCATATTTGGGGTGATATAATCCCTTATAATGTTTCAACTATGATAAGGGTATATGGTTTTGTAGGAAATCCACATGTGTTTCCTTTTCATATGCCTTTGAAGATAGGGATTGCTAAGCTCTTATGGTAGATAGTCACTATAGATGAGAGGGAATTGATTAAGAAGGGCACTTTCTTTCCAATTGTTACTGTAGTGCATCATTTTGTCTTTGTCAAAAAAGGGTGGAAGCACTTGAATTTGTTTTTGGATAGATATAACATGGAAAAGTCTCATGCCAGATTCATTGACCCTAAAGGATTCTATGACCTTTTAAAAGAAAGGGTGAGAGCTTCTCATATGGTACATCAATTTTACTATCTAGAAGATATAATTAGAAATATCTTCACATTGCAGGAACAAGAATTGAGGAAAGAAAAATGGATAGTTTTCAGTAAGACCCTAGAATTTATTAATGCTTTTGACCCCCAGTATGACCCATTGAAAGATAAGAAATACTGGGGAGCTAAAATACAAGCATTAATGAATAATTTTCCATAATAATTCAAACCATGAATGAAAAGAAAGCTATGTATGTTGAGACACATCCAGAAAAGGCTATAGAAGTACAAAGAAGAATAAGCAGTAGAAATGTGGTAGCTCTTAGCCAATATACATTGCAAAAGAGGGTAGGTTATGTCATGATTCAAAATGTGCAACAAGCACCCTCTCATCGAAAGCCAAGGTCAAGAAGTCTATCTGCAGCCAGCTCTCCAAAAAGGCAAAAATTAGAGCAAGGGTCTTCTTCTTCTGAAAAGGAACAATAGTCCCCAAGCCAATCCCCAATCCATATAGATGATGAAGTATCTCTAAGGGAACATCTTAGACAAATGGGTGGAGAAGGGGATGCGATTGTCACTTCTATAGACCTACATGTTGGAGAGCCACAAGAACCTCCTACACCTTCCTTGGACCTAACCATTGCTAATTAGCAAGGTAAGGAAATTGACCCAATAGTTGCATAGGCTTTTGAAAGATTTATTAATGATGAAAATTTTGTAAAATCTAGGGCTTTTGCTCAGTTTTTGTGGATATTAAATATGGGAAATTTTGAGAAAGCCTGTGAGAAAATCAAGGTTGAGCAACCAGATAAACTTGACCCAGTTATTAAGGGAGAGGTGAAGTCAAATTTTTTGAATGATTTTGTCCAGTTTACTCCTAAAGCTGGGAGGAAAATAGTTAGATAGTCTAGAGTCCTCCTTCTACCATAATGGGATATAGCAAATGCTATTGTTTTTGATTCAGTAAGGAAGCAGAAAGATGTTCAACTAACAACTACTAAAGAAATTTTATAGGCTCATAGAGGAGTCAAATTTAGTCATGACCATCAAGCCCTTGTTATATGGTCCATGGAAAAGAGGGAAAATACCAGGATGCATGAGTTTCCCACTGCAAAGAATACTGGTTCATTGATAGTATATAGGGTTGATGAGGTAAGTAGTAAGCAAATAATGGGAATGGCCTTAGAAGTGCTAAAATTTGGTGGTGTTGTATCTGGCCAGGAAGAAGATATATTTACCCAACTCAATGCTAGGCTTGAAGAAGTTTTAAAAGCATATGAGGAAAGGGGTATATAGATACAATCATTGGAAAACAAAGTATCTCAAATGGAGAAGGTATTGGGGAAAAGAAAAATGGGAGAAACTAGCAAACCTAGGATTGCCTACCCCCCAAGGCCACCTATTGAACCCTTCAAGTCTACTCCAATAGTTGAGGTACCTGATACTCCAGAAAGACCTTAGTTCTATACTGCAGATGATTTTGAAGAAGAGAAGAATAAGTTGTATGCCATGCATATAGAGCTTAACAATTAGCATGAAGAAAAACTGAGGCAAGGTATTATGTACCTAATAGATAAAATAGAGTGGCCCACATTCTTTGATCAATTGTCAAAAATTTCAGCAATCAGGGATGAATTAAAGCAAAATGAAGCTATATTCAGACCCATTGTAAAAAAGTGGACAGAGAGAGGGTTAGATATCACTACTATGTGTATATCTGTTATTCATTTAACATATCATCAGATAGAAGGAATTTTTGACTTACTAAATAAGTTGCAGGGTTTTGATGATAAACAAGATTCTTTCTATAGAAGATTAACCAATTGTCTTTCCAAGTATTTTGTAGAAAAATTTGATTTATTCCCTTGTGCTCTAAAGTCAGTTGATAAAATAAAAGAAAAGGAAGAATGGAAGAAAGAGCTAGATGAAGCTTTTTGTGAGAGAATAAATAGGGTTATAAATGAAGCTGGCCACCTGTTGTGGGCAATAACAAATGAGGAGTTGGTTAAAGTGTAGATATTTTACAACTCTATCCGAAAAGAATTGGTTAATATGGAGACAATTGCAAATTCCCTTTTAACTGTACAAAGACAAGTTCTGAGTTTTGATTGGCCGTATGATGTTGTCTATAATAAGTGGAAGGACAAATTCATGTCTATAGAGAAGATGTCAGAAGATGATGAGGAAAAAGATCATGCGGATGTAACTATTACTTTAATAGTCAATGAAAAAGACAGAGAAAATCCCCAAGTTAAAGTAAACTTACAGATAAATGAAGGAGACACATCACTTTCAAGCCTCATGGTCACTTATTCCAAGGAATTAGATAGATAAAAGAATCAAATCATTATGACAATTCTAGAAGATGTAATAGAAAGGGCCCACAAAAGGAATGTTTGATGTAAAAAATTTTCTGTTACTTACATTTTTGCATCTTGTGATAAGTTTATGCAAATGTTTCTTGTAAAAGAGACCCGTCACTTTCTCTTAGCTTGAAGCTTGTTGCATCTCACACTATTTAAGTGAGATTCCAAAGCTAAAGAATGGTCCGAATTCTATTTTTTCTAAGTGATATGCTTAGTCTGTCTTTGGTCCAAATTTTTGAAAGCAAGTTTATGATGTATTTTCTCTGTCAATTCTCTGAGAATACATGAATGTAGAATGGGCTGCATTTCTTTCTGAAGGTCATTCTGAGTCTATTGTAAATGGTATACAATTTTCAAAGAAAACAAATAAAAATTGTGAACTATCCCCATATCATTTCTTTCTGAATCTTGTCTCCTTTTAATTACTTGGTTATCTTGATATTGTATAAGTAAAGGCTTGTGCAATTGAATGCAATCTAGTTTGGTTGTATATCTATTTATCACTACTGTTAATTCAATGGATTAAATAAAAGCTTTGGTGAATGTGATAAGGTTTCTTTAGTAGTGGAAAGGGTTTTGAATGATAAATTATGATAAGAATTGCTGATAGAATTTGTTGTAAGGCAACAAGTTAGATATAAGAATTTTCTATAGACTTTGAACCCCAATGGATTAGGCACTAGTCAAATTGATTCAGCTAAAGGAGAAGTATGTCACAAATGGTTGTCAAAATGTAGCATCAAATCAACTTTTACTTTTATTTCCTGTAGATCTTCAAAGCTGGCTAGTACTTGTCTGCATGGAATGTTTTAGCTTTAGTTAGCCACTATTGTTAAGAACATCTGCAGATCTATAGAAGAATTTTTGGCCATATCTGTTATATGGGATGTGTTTATCAAGCTATCAAGAATTATGTATGTGTTTGAGGATTTGAGATGAGAATCGGAATGAAACTAAAATAATCCTCATACAGTTTTCCCAGTCTTGAATCATCCCTGGGTATACCCACCCTGGTATTGTAGAGCTAGAAGAGTAGAAAACCACCTTTGGTTTTGTTGAAGTTGGGTCCAAATGCAATTGTTAACAAGAATTGGCTAACCTTTAGATTGCATGAGTACTATCATCTTGGTATTAAGCATTTTGTTGCTTAGTAGTTTTAGTCCTTTTAAAACACCAACACCGAGCTACTACATTATTTGAAAATTCAAAGATTTTCTAGATTTGAGTTGACAAGTTTGTTACCTTGAATTTTGTGAGCTAGATGTAGGATAAGGATGATGAGATGGTGGCACAAAATTTTAGGTAAACCATTTTTGGGAAAATACGAGAGAATTCTTCATGATGTTTCTAGAAGGAAACAATATAAGGGGTATATTCATTAAATCTTACCTAATCTATTTGAACTAAAATTAAAATCAGGAAGATTAGAGTGGGAAAAGTATATCAGACTTCTATTTAAGGAGTTACAGGTCAAGAAGCAAGAGTTGTTGCTGAGTGGTTGGTTGGATGTCAAGGAGAAGGCATCAAGAAGGAAGAATAGAGTATAGAGACTCTGCTTTGGTAAGTGGCCATATAGGAGATTACACTAGTACATTAAGCATGTAGACTCAAGGAGATGAAGCTTGAAAGGAGGATAAGCTGTTAGAGCTATAGAGATAGAAAGCTAGGCAAATTTGAGAGCTAAACTGTGATATGAAATTTGCAAGTTAAGTTGTGAGTTGTATCCGGTCAAAAGCCCTTGTTGTTACTCTAACAATTGTATCAATTAGGATAAAAATCCTATGGACTTAGGTTGGTTTAACAACCATTTGTAAATCCTTTAACAAGGTGGCAATCCAAGTGAATGTTCTAAAGTCCTCTAACTTGGCCCACTTCTAATAGGGTGGTTTAAATCCTTTAACCATGTCACATTTAACAGTGTGTTGTAGCCTTTAATAGGGAAAGCCTTTCACATGGCATCACTTCAGAAGAGTGAGAATTGAGTAGCATGTTACTGGTGGTTTTTCCCAAGTTGGGTTTCCACATAAATCACTATGTTATGTGTTGATCTTTCATGTCTTATTCTTGCATGTTGATTTTTAGTAATTTTCTAAGTATAATGTTTAGCTTGGATGCATGATTAGTTAATTGGGCTCACTATACGTAGTGAAAAAGTTTTATCAGGACATTTGGACCTTGAATAAATGATTCATCCCCCCCTCTTAGTTATTCTAAAGCATTTCTAACAAGAGTAAATAAAAAAGAAGCAAGGAACTTGAAAATTACATAAATTTTGTTTACTATGAGCCTGAGACTTTACCCAAGTTACAAGAAAATGTGATTGAGCCACAATAGACTATACCACTTGAGTCACCCAAGTCTATAGTGCAAACTAAGTTGCAACCAATGCAACCCATGATAGAGACAATTCAAACTAAGTCTTAGATAGAGGAACCTTAGTCATAGACAAAGGGAACTGAGTTTCAAATAGTGGAAACTAAGCAAAGATCAAAAGATCACATAATCATTGAACATGGTGAACCAAGTATAATAATTCCAAAATCTAGAAGGAAGGGACCTATACTTTCTAGATATTTTGGAAGGCATCATGTACTTGATCAAATAATTGGAGATCATAAAGGAGGCATATTGATAAGGAAAAAACTAAAAGGTACATGTTTTCTTAATGAATTTGAACCTAGAACTATAAAAGATTCTTTGAACAATGAAAGTTTGTAGAGGCAATGAATGAAGAAATTGAGCATTTTGGGACTCAAAATTGAAGCCCTAATTTTGAGTACCATTCAAAAAATTAAGCCCTATAAGTACTTTTTATTGTATGTTTACCCAACTATCTATTTGAGACCTAAGAGGTGTTTAATGTTTCTAACACCTTGCATTCAAAAATCCACTCATCCCATGAAGATATATTTCCATTTCGAGTCATGTTGTGAAGTTTCATTTTGAGCAATGTCTAAATCTACATTTTTGCCAAAGTGTCAAACATCGACATGAGGCCTAGTTTTCCTTCAAATATCTCACACTGAGTAATGTTTCATTACTCACCACTTTATGAGTGTTTATTATCCATAATAGAGACCATATGTTTCGTATTAGGAGTCATTTCAATATGTTTTTACTAGGTTTTTAATCCCTCAAAGTTGGTTGTTTATTGTTGTTGTGTTGATATAAATTGTACAAAATTCTAGGAGGCCTTGTTTGACTTGTTATAACTTTGACCCAATTAACCAAAATGAAAAAATTCATTTTTCATTGAATTCTATAGGCCAAAGACTTGCTGTGTTTCAATTTTGAGCTTATGAAATATCTATTTGATCAATTTTCGAACACAATTCCAAATGCAATTTATGATGTTTTACTAGTGTCACAAAGTGCAGATTAGTTGGTACCCCTATTCATGATGTCATATCTCTGAATTTGTGATAGGTGAGATCAAATGGATTGCACTGTTGCATTCTACTAATACTTTAAGGTTGCCAATTTTCAAATCTTGAAAAATTTGTCTGCACACTTTTCCAGGTCCATTCTGTTTGCAAAAATTACTTTTCTACTAGTGTTTCTAGTTCTGCAAATTCAAGTAGCCCACTTTGACCATTCACCAAATGTGCCTAGTTATTATTCATGAGACCTAATCTAAAATTTATACACTCCTTATGATAGTGAACCAATTCTCTAGTTGTCATTCCCCCAAGTGTTAGTTTGACCTATTTTGAAAGCTAAATCCCAACACAATTGATTGTTTTCTAACATATTTTCTTGTAGGCAGTTCTAAAAGGGCAACTTTGATAGTTAATATACTTTGATTGAGAATTTTTCATGAGATGATATTTGACATGATGCAAGAATGTGTAATAGAGGATCAATGTGATTGATTTTAGAGCCTAGTCAGGTGCTTTTGTTAGTTTTTAAAGCCAGTCAAAGGACCTTCTGCCACTAAATTGATAGTTTGTAGATTAATGATAAAATGAGTTTTAATTGATTGTTCAGTGGGTCAAACTTGATTCTAATTAGTATGATAGGTTCAATGGATTAGTTTGGAATATTAGATGTTCAAAAATGAATTTTTTTTTAGCTGGACCCATTTTGGGGCCTGACTAAATTCATCAAATTATTAAAAGGGGTGAAATCTTCTTGGTCAGAATGATCTCATCAAAATATGCACTTATCACCAAGTATTTTTGCACAACATGCTTTGATTTTTCTTTAAAGTTTCAGAAGGATTGATGAAATCAAATGTTAACATACAATATCAATGAAAGATCAGATTAAGGGATTAGAATGTCAATAAGATCAAAAACTTCTTGTTATGCTGTTGATTGTGTAAATAAGCAATCAAGAATTTCAAGTGAAAAATATAGGAGTCAATATAATATCTTTGCACATCCCAAAAATTATATTTGTAAAAGGTTAAGGACATTGGAAAAAATCCATTTGTTTCTTGTGCAAACATGTGCTCAACATGATCCAAAGGAGGTGATCGATCTTAGGAAAAAGACATATCTTATTTGGACCAACCACTGTTCATTTGAAAATGGTGATCCATCCCACTTTTTCCTTGCATAACACTCCTCAAATCATCATCCCCAACTTTGATCTATGTTTCTATATAGGCATGGGCTCATATTTTCAACCACAGGTCTTCACTATTCAAGATTCCACTCTGTAACCCCTATATTAGACTTTGTAAATGGATGAATTGGCATTTGAAATTAGAATAGGTTGTAGTCGATATTAACAACCTATCCCTTAAAAAAATGGAAGAATTTGTTAATATTGTCCTTAGAAATGGTGAGGCATTTGTGGTAGATGTCTATTGTGAGAAAATGAGTACCAGAGGCAATGTAATTCATCCTCTTAGTTGCTGATGTTTGAATAAAACATTAGATGGAAAAAGAAGCCAATAAGAGAAGGAGATTGAGTGGGCATTCTAAAGCATAAACTTTGTTAACTAGAATCTTGCTTGCCCATTCCAATAGGTGTACGCAACAACCATCCACTTCCTGGTGAAGTGGCACCCAACCCAGGGAACTTTCCTTCATTAAATAATAATACCTCCATGCATAAGAGCCAACAGTAAGGGGCCTGATGCTTTCACCTTCATTATAGAAGGCTCCTAGAGGGTCAGTTGTTCAACTTCAAAAGAAAAGGAATGGTCTATTTCCTTTGGCTTGGTTCAAATGGTTTTTCATGCATTGCTTTATTATGAAGTAATTACATATGCCAGTTCATGATGGAAGATTTGCACACAAATACCTTCACTGGCCCTTTCCCACACAAGCTTATGAATTACAAGCATGTAAATAGGTTTGATTTGGTTATAAAAAGGTAGAAAAATTTCAAATGATTTTTCCCACATTGTCCATGGGTGGGAACTTACATGTGTTTATAAACTTCAACACACACTAGGTGGAATGTCTTTAAGACAACTCCTTATGAAGGCAAGTCCTAGCGCATGGTTCCCACGGTGAGTTGGAGGTGACCATGCATAAAATTTTGAGCAACATGCTCAATGATATCACACTAACAAGATTTGATGGATGAACTGATGAGTAACATGTAGTGGCCTGAGAATGAGTTATGAAATGACAAGTGGCAGATACCTCTAATTTGGTGTAGATCCTAATGTATTAACGTGGCACATGGGACACATGTCACAAAGGTGCATCCCTACATGCATAGTCAGTAGTTCTTGATTTTGAATGTGGGAATGTGCCTAGCTAATATGTGGTAGTGGGCCTTGCTCAGTGGTGAGGTGACAGGCGATAGTTAGGAACTAACTGGGTAATCTAAGAGCCAGTGAGAAGCTAACACGTAGTGATCACCAATCAACTTGTTAGAGGGTGCCACATGGAATCTAGGTGGAAGATGATATGGTAGATGCCAACCAATGGTTACTACCACATGAAATAGGTGGTCAAACTTATTTGACTCAAAATGTATAAATGAGGGAAAAAAATCAAAACAATAAAAAGTGATTTTTTAAATGTTTTTCAAAAAGAATCATGTGCAATTTTTTTAAAAATTGAAATGGATATATCTAGGAAATATGAAATTTTTGCATAAATATTAAAGAGGCAAGTGTAGACTAGAGACCCTTGCCAAGGAGCCTATTTTTCAAAATGGGATTTTGGGTGTTTCTGGTAAGCAAACATAGCGATATTATATATCACAAGAATTGGGAGAGAACAAACTTTCCATTTCTAGAGTTTTTTTGTAGAAGAAGCCATCTACTTAGGTTATATGAGGTTTTGTCCCATATTTTCAGTTTGCAACCACATTCAGGTATCAAAGTTTAGTTTTGATTTCTAGTAGGATGATGAATTTAATATATGTAAAAGGTAGTAAAAATGAAGTTATGGGCAATTTTTTTTTTTACCTCCAGTTGATTGAATCAAGATGTTATCAGCATTTCATGATTTATTTTAGATATTTGAGTGATAAGGATTTTCATCATTCATAAGAGATATTTCCAAGTTTTTTATAGAATAATAATGAAAATCATATTAGATTTCATGGGTAGAAAGAGGAGAGATGTTTTACAACTACAAAGAATTAATATTCAAGTGGACACATGTCACTTTCAGATCAAATTCAGGACTTCATTCATCTCCTATATCTCTCTTTTTCCAATTCATTATAGAGGTTCCAATCTTGAATTTTCTCAGATTTGTGAGACCAAGGGTTCTAGTTTTGAACACATTTCACTAATGTGATACAATTTTTCTTTATTATATTTCTCTTGTATGAACAATAGTAGTGAAGATAATATAGCTAGTTTTGATCTATTTAGTGGTTTTGTGACTTTTTTTACATGCATCTGAATGTATAGTTTCAAAGAAATGAATACAAATGAGAAGGAATCTCCTTAGTTTCATTTTGATTCTTGTCTCCTATATCTATAATCTACTATCTAATGTGGTTTAGGGACAAAGAAAAGAGACCCATTTGCATCCCCTTAAATTTGTATGTTTGATATGTTTTGTTGTTGGAGCAAAGGGCCAAATAAATGCTTGATGTATTTGATAGGATTGCTGGTTATTTTGAGAAAGATATTTCATGAGAATGAGGTCTTTATGAACATTGATGTCTAACTCATAAGGTGATAGGACAAATTTGATATCTTGATGTATGGAATATGTCACTGGTATCACAGATGTATGTGTGTGATTTGTGAAACTGCCCAATAGATAAGACATTGATTGATATAGGATCAACTGGTTCTTACTATTGCATATTTGGGATTTTTTTGAAATAAAATTTAATCAAATATCTTTCCCTTTAATGTTGAAGAATTGAAAAGGATGCCCTCACTTAGCTTAGAAATTTCTTTTGCCATGTTATTAGCTTTTCCATGTCTGATATCTGTGCACAAGTGTTAGAAGATTTAAGAATTTTATCTACTTTTTTAGATTCAAGTGGATGTTTTAGCATTGGTACCATATAAGTGAATTTGAGGTCCACCCACCTAGGTTTTGCAAAGCTTGAAGTAGAAGAAGGGTCTAGCCTTATAGTTGGCCTGGTGTCTGAAAGAGTATGTTGAAGATGGGAAGTAGCTACCCCTAGATGTATCTTGTTCTCATTGGGATAATTTGAAACTATAAGATTTAAAAACACTAATAGAGCAATTGAAAGAAACAATACCTGGACTCTTGCTCCTAGACCCAAGGATAAAAATATAATTGGTACAAAGTGGATTTTTAGAAATAAATTGAATGAAAATGGTGAAGTATCAAGGAACATGACAATGATAGTGTGTAAAGGATATGCTCAATAAGAATGCATGGACTATGGAGAAATATTTTCTCCTATTGCTAATTCAGAATACTACTTCCTTATGTTGTACATAAAGGATTCAACGTCTATCAAATGGATGCAAAATAAACTTTATTGAATAGAATTTTGGAGGAAGAAGTCTACATTGATTATCTTAAAGGTTTCATTGATCCAAATAAAATAAACATGGTCTACAAATTGGGTAGAGATTTATATGGTTTGAAACAAGCTCATAGAGCATGGTATGAAAGACTATATGGATATTTGGTAAAGATTGGTTTTCAAAGACCTAATGATAATATTAATCTATATATTAAAGAAGGACAACACAATAAGGTATTATTAGAAGAAATATTTGTGGATGATATTTTATTTACAAGTCATGATGACTTATGTAAATCATTCTCTAAAGAAATGAGGAAGGAATTTGAAATGTCAATGTCTAGAGAGATAAAATTATTGTTGGTTCACAAGTTCATCAAATGAAGGATGGAATCTACATTAATCAATCAAAGTATACCAAGGAAATATTTAAGACCTTTGGAATGGAAGATTCCAACCCAGTTGCAACACCTATGTCGATTGAACACAAACTATCTAACAATGATGATTCAAAGGAGGTAAATCAGACTACCTACAAATCCATTTTTGGGAAAGTATAGTTTGTGGTAGACACAAGGCCTAACATTACATTAGTAGTTGGTGTATTTGAAAGGTTTTCTACAAATCCTAAAGAAAATCATATGATGGCAATCAAAATAATTTTAAGATATCTAAAAGGCATTGAAGAGTATGGTTTATGGTACAAGAAAGGAGGAAACTTTGAGTTGAAATCCTTTATTGATGGAGATTAGGCTAGAAGCATTGCTGATAGGAAAAGCACCAGTAGAGGAGAATTATTTCTTGGATAAGTAAGAAGAAAAATTGCACATCTCAATCTACATTAGAGGCATAATATGTTGATGTAGCAGTTAATTGTTCTAACATAATTTTGATCAAGCAATTATTATTAGGACTGCAGGAAGAAATCAAGGACCCAATGGTTATTTATTGTGATAAAATAAGTATAATAAATATATCCAAGAATCCAGTGATGCACACTAAGACAATACACATTGCAATCAATTATCATTCTATGAGAGAATTAGTTTAAGACAAAGAGGTAAAATTGGAATATGTGAACACCAAGGAGAAAGTTGTAGACATATTCACCAAGCCATTACTTAAGGATGCATTTTTGTATCAAAGAGGTAAGGTAGGGGTAATTCCCCTTTCTGATGCTCACTAGAGTACATATTAGTGATACATCAATAGAGCTTCATTGACAAACTATCAAGTTGATGTGAGGATTTTAGAGCACACTGAATATAAATTAGTACATTAGGTACATTGAAAATTCATTGTATAAAGTCTTTGTCATTTGATGTTAAAGAGGGAGAGATTGATGTCATGTCAAAGAAAAGAATCAGAGGAAAAAAATTGTATAAGAGAAAGAGGGAGTTCTCATAGTTTAGACAAAGTTTGAAGATAAGATTTCAAAGGGAGTTCTAATGGATGAAGAATCAACTAAGGATATTATATATTTTTTAGTTGTCATTCTATTGCTCTAAGTTTTCTTTGCATAATGACATGTTGTATTGCCATCAGTGCCAAAGAGGAGATTGTTGAAATTAATTATTCAATTGTATATTGTCATTGATGTTACACAAATTTCATATTCTAACTAAGCACACATAGTGTTAACTAAGCTCAGTCGAGAACTATAGAAGACTCCAGTATCAACCAAGAATATTTCAATGTAAACCAAGTTGGATTGGTCAATGAAGAGAGTTAATGTAAACTAAATTAAGTTGGTCAATAAGGAAGTTAGTATTAACTAAGTTTGGTCAGTTAACAAAGAAAGTTCTATATTAGCCAAGTGTTTATTCCAATGTTAGCCGAGAGACATCAAATTACTTTTCTTAATCAAATGGTTAATACAAGTTGACTTACTAGATGTTAAATGTTTGTTTGAAAGGGTATTCAAGCTGACTTGACATTGGGTTTCATATATATCAAAGGTCAAGTTGTGGATTGAATCAAGTAATTGAACAATAAGAAATATGCAAGATAAGAAGGATATCTAATTAAAGACAAAACATCCAAGGAGATGAAAATAATATTCTGATAAGGGAGGATCAAGAGGTTAAAATAGAACAATGATATGAATCTACAAATTTAGTTTCTTCATTAATCAAGTCAATCATTGTTACCCTCTAATAGTTGTAGCAATGAAGAAATCACTTAACAGAATTGTCTTAACCGTCATTTTGTAAATATTCTAACAAGGTGACATTTCTAGATTGAAGTGTCTAAAGACCTCTAACAAGGCCACTCCTAATAGGGTGATTCAAATCCTCTAATAGGTCACTCTTAACCATTTATTTTTCAACCTTTAATAGGGTTGGCTCCTAATAGGGCTCAATTTAGAAGAGTGAAAAGTTATAACTACTTGCATTGGTGGTTTTCCCAAATTAGGTTTCCACATTAAATCTTGACATCTCATGTGTTCATGTTATTTTATTAATGCTTTATGTTTCTACAACTAAGTTAATAAAGGTTAAGATACATTAATATTTTAAGACTGCTTTGTTAACTGAGTTATAGTGTATATCTAGTTCTAACTGAGTGTTACAAAGATTTGGCTTAGTGAGAAGTTTATATTAACACCTAAGGGACTTGGATTTTTTTTGGTAGTAACTGATTCACCCCTCCCCTCTTAGTTACTCCTCATATATTTCCAACATAAGTGTGATGCAGTACACGAGGGATTCAACAACATTTGCAATATCTTAGATTTCTTTGTAAAAGGAAAGGATATACGTTCTGAATTAGAAAGAAAATGGGGACCCTCTATGTATGAATTGAATAAAATCTTTGAACTTACTAAAAGGGATATGGATTCGCCTTCACAAATTAAAGCCACAATTGATTTCATTGACACTGCAAAAAAAAAAAAGAGTTATATAAATCAAGAGCACCCAAAGTTGGTGATCCGCCTCACAATAGGTGTATAATAATCATGCCCAAGGCCGTAATTAGGAATAGCATATTCAATATAAGGAATATTTTCCCACCATGAGGTGCATTTAATTTGTCAACCTAGGGATGTATACTTGAAATGGTCAGCACAATATGTGCACTAGGTCTCTTAATGAGTCATCATGCTTATGCTGTAGTAAAGTAAATGCAAGGAAAGAACCTACACTAGTCCTGTAGGAAACTAGCACACTCAACTCTTCACTAAAACAAATACTAGAAATATAATTAAATACTAACTTATATTCCAACTCAATTCATCTACTAAAACTATTCTTACAAATGTTGTAGGAACACTCACAAAGTATAATGCTATAGGAAGGAACTTATAACTTCTACCTACAATACTAGAAATACTGAAAACAAATCTACACTACTCTAATCTAATCCGCCTCCCAAGTGGGTCCCCTTGGTTGGATTTTTCTATTCTACTAACATAGAATGTAAACCAAGAGCTATTTCATTATGTTCCAAAAATTCCTTACATGAGAATGATATATAAAACTGTGAAAATAACTCACTGCAAGAGTCGATAATTTCTTTTCATAAAGTCTCTTCTAACCTCTTAACACTATTGATCTGATCCCTATAAATAGAGGATCAACACTTATTCTAAAACAAGAAAGAAAAAAATCTGACTACGAATCTACTAGAGAAAAAGAAGGAAAGATAATAGTTCACAGTACAAGTAATAAAGTCTAGACAACCCATTTGACACAATAGTAAATGCAGAGAAAATATAGATAATTTTCATAGCTCCTCCTTGGTAGCAATCATATCTCTTGGTATCATTATGACTTCTTCCACTGAAGCTAAACCTTAACATTTTCTACTTGAATGCTGTTGGCCATCTTTGACATTCTCCCTTGAATACTTTTGACCATCTTCAAATTCCTTTGCTAACAAGTTAGTTATAATGCAAAGATATTTGCAAATAAGAATAATCAAATTAAATCCAAATATTACAACACAAATTTTGATGGTTATATGAAATATTGCATTATATATATAATATTGGCAAGATATGACATACTATCTACCCATAGGTTAATGATTCTATTTTGGACTTTAATCATTAGTTCAGGTAAACATAAGTTCACAAATGTCTTGGTGGTATTAAAATAGATTATTAAAATTATCATAAAATAGAGGCAATAATTAGCCTCATCATTTTCCCCCTTGTAAATTGATTCTTTTCCTCAAGCATTGCATTTCCTGGTTAGTGATTTGAATTCTCCAACTTCAGTCCTCCCTCTAATACTACTTTTGAATGTGTAGTAGAATCCTCGTGTTCTCTCCCAAACTTCCCTTCTATTATCCTCCTACATCTTGTCAAGTCTGTTAGCATTAATATCATATTGGGGCCACATGAGCATTGGAGGTTGCATAGTGAGTGGGCACCATAGTTCTAGCCTAGCCTATTTCCCCAATTGTATATACTTTGGAGCTCAGCAAAGGGTGGCCTCTAAATTCATAGGACTGTGTGGCTCTAATCTTTTGAGTGTCTTAGGTAATCTACCCCACCTACTTTTAATACCAACCATGGCTCTTTGAAAGGTAAAGTAAGGTAGGTTATCATATTCTACTTAGACCTTAGTTCTAGCAGTGGAGATTCTGTCCCTTATCTCCTTGTGCTTATCCCGATAAGTCAATCTAAATTAGTCTGTAAGAATTTCCTCTGGTTTACTACTCTCAACTCTCAATAATAGGGCTCTATTCTTTCCTCATCTCTATAATTACTCAATTGTCTATCATAATTAGCTTCATTATACATCCAGGACATCAAAGCACTCAGATGTATATCCCCTATGTAGAGTAAAGGATTCCATTGGGTCTCTGCTAGGATGATAAAATTATGCACATATAATTCATAGAGCAAGTTTTTCTGCTAGGATGGTAGAGTCTGGTATAAACCATAGAATTCTTGAGCTGATTTTAATTCTAAATTTAAGTTCTTGAGGGTTAGTATAAGTTGGAATAAAAGGAATTGTTTCTTTAAACACATCGCATATATCCAAGGTGGTGGTCTGTAAGCAAGTGCTTGATAAACCAATTTGAGAGCATGATTTGTCCATTGTTTTTGGTTTGTCAATTGCTCTTTTAAATCTATAATTTCCTCACCTTGGGATTCTTCTTCCTCTCCTCTTCCCATAGGGCTGTAGCAAGAATATTTTTTCCATACAGCTAGAAAATAAGTTTTTGTAGGGTAATGGAACCACTGTCCTCTTCACAGTTATTTTTCTTTTTCCTCTGTTCCCTCCATGAATGCTCTAATAAATTTGTAAGCAATGTTGTCTTGTAGGGAACTAGGTTGATGTTTGAATAAACTAACTCATACATTATGGGAACTGTTTCATCTTTATAGCTTGGAGTACCTTGTTGGCCTATTGGGGAATCATTTTGATTTTCATTTATTTCAACCCTACATTCCTCATTAGGGTTTTTAGGAATGTTTGAAGTTTCAAGGTGAGGAGGAGAGTCATCCAAAACAATTTGTACTGGGGATTCTTTAGTGGATGGTTTGGATGAAGTAGATTGAGCTTCTACTGACACCTTAGAAGTTTGTCTCCTCATTCTAGGACTTCTTCTTATAGGGATCTCCTCAGGTATCACAACTTTCTTCCTGCTACTTCCTTTTAGTGTCTCTGCTATAGGAGTAACTACTATAGGAATCATCTTAGTTTTCTTTTGCTTTGCGACTATAGGGTTTGATTTTTCTACTACTAGAGCTGAGGTTTCTTCTTGTAATTTCCATTTTCTCTTTGCTCAAGCAGAGGTAGGTATTTTAGTCTCTTGAATAGGTAAGGGCACATTTTTTTGTTGTACATTACTAGCTTCAACATCTTGAGTACTTTGCTCAGTAGGTTCATCAATGAGATCTACATTTTCTTCACTAAGTTATTTATTAAGGACAACCTGGGGTTGTAGGGTTTTAGCTTGGACAAATTCTACCCATGACATGGGAGAGGAATCCCTAAGTGATCTCTCTATGAGAAATTTGATTAGGGAATGATGGGTGACAGATTTTTCCTTTCCCTTTTGGGCTTCTTTAGCGCTAATGCATAACATGTTATACAAATAATTGGGAACATTTACTAGATAATGGTGCCTTATGTAACTGAGCAATTTAAAATGATGTGCATGTAAATATGAAAATCTTCCTTCATAGGTAAGGTACCTGATAATGTGCATAACCAACTCATTGTATGGTGATAGAAGAGACATCCTTTTGCAACCCTACTTGGTTATATCTAATTGAGGATCAGTTGGTGTAATAAACTAAGCCTTGGCTGATCTTGCATCATGCATATTAGGGTAATGTTTTCCTACTATTGGTAACCCAATTAGTTCTGCTATTCACTCTTCTATAGAAACAATTGTCAATCCCCATATGGTAGCTTCTCCCTCATTAAATGTTCTTTTAAATTTTGTGGTTGCTTCTTCATCAAATGTGGTTAGACTTAAGAAATACCCTAAGAAGCCACCCACATTAAATCTTCTCACTACCTCTATGTTTGAGAGTAAAACAATATACTCCACCAGTTCTCGTCACTGCAATTGTCCACCCATTTCTTCTTGACAATTTCACTCTCTACTTTGCTTGCACTATATCCCTCTTCCCTCCTATGAATTTAGGCTTTCTTTTGTTTTTATAGACCTATTTTCACATTTCACACTCTTTTTAGCTAATTAATGTCATAACAATTCGTTATGAATAGCGATAATGTAGTTTAATGAGAGTAAATTATAGATATGTGAAAATCATCTAAGAATTGAATTTGGAACACTTGAAAATTAAATTTGGGTCACATCATAGCCTGATAGTAAGGAATCATTCAAGAATAAGGGTATGACACCTAGACACTTGCATACTTATAGCAATTGAGTTTTAATCAATAAAGAGAGTATAAAGATTTGAAAAATATTAATGAATAAACATGAATGTCATTGGATTTTAGTAACCTTCCCTACCCCTACGAAACATGGACAAGTGTCCAAACTTGTTGGACTTAGCACGAGGTATGGAATTGGCATAATGCCTCAATAATATAAATAATGTAGTACTAGATATAAGCAATGAAATCTATATACTATAAATGAATAAAGATTTGAAAAGCTTATACCTATTAATTTATCATTGCATGTACCAAAAGGTGGTAGAAAATACATCAGTAGTGACAACATATGTCAGAAAACTTGCAGTGTTTATTGAAAGCATTGTAAAATGATGACATGAAAGGTGGGTGGGTGGTAGGTAAAGAAATGAGATGAGTTGGAAAAGAAGAAATTAGAAAGTGAATGGAGAATTTTTGAACTTTATGTGGAAATAAAGTTTTTATTATGGGCATGCATGAAAAAATTAGTATTGAAGAGCTACAAGTAAGAGGTCAACACCTTCTGCTATAGGAAGGGTTACCTGGTGTGCATTTGAATCTAGTAGTTGAAATTGTTGTAGGAAGTCCTATTTTGTTTGGGGCCATTTATATAACTTGAATCTATGGCCATTGACTAAAAACTTAAAAGGCACTGGATCAATGGTAGTTAACTAGATGGCTCCATTGAAAAATACATGGTTTATTTCATAGGGACCCAACCATCATGTCTGTAACTTGCTTGGCATATCTTTAAATATGGAATCATACAACAATGCCTAGTCACTAATGTAAAATTTTTTATTCTTAATGTGGGAGTCATGCCATTTTTTCCTTTACTTCTATATAATTTAGGTGCATTCTAGAGTGGCCTTGTGCATTTCATCCAAAGAATTAAGATGGAGAAGAGATTCTCTTTGTGCTACAGGAAGTTCAATGTTCAACTCCAGTGCTGTTCTTAAAGTTTTACATTCAAATTAAATGGGGAGCATTGCTACTTTCCCATACAGTAGCTCAAATGGTGTGAACCCTGTAGTAGTCTTCCATGTTGTTCTATAGGCCCAAATAGCTTCTATTAGTCTACTATTCCAATCCCTTCGGTGCAAATGAACCATTTTTGTTAAGATGGCCTCTATCTCCCAATTTGTGACTTCTACTTGTCTATTAGTTTAAGGGTAATAGGGCCTTAATTTTTGGTGTCTGATATTATATTGTTTCATAAGTTTTATGATCAGATTAGAAGTGAACTGAGCACCTTGGTTAGTGACCAGTTCTTTGGGTACACCATAGCGAGTAAATATTTTTTCATACAAAAATCTTGCAACTTTGTGATTACGAGCATGCTTCATGGCTTTGAATTCAACCCATTTTGTTAGGTAGTTAGTGCACACAAGGATATATGATTTCCCATTGGATGGAGGATCAATTGGACCAATGAAGTCTAGGCCCAATTTGTCAAATGGTGTTAATGTCAATTGTGGATTGAGAGACATTTCATATGTTCTTGTTGGTCTACCCATCCTTTTACATTTATCACACTTCTATGTATAGTTAGCTACATATTTGTAAAGTGTAGGCCAATAGTAACTAGTTGTTAAAATCTTTGATGCTATTCTTTTTGCTACAAAGTGTCCTCCACTTGGTTCATTATGACATGCATGTAGCATGTCATATGTCTCATCCTCTCTCACACATCTCCTCATAACTTGATTAGGTCTAGTATAAAATAAGATATTATCAATCCAAGAGAAATAGAAACTTTTCTCTACAAGTAGCTTCTTTTCCTTATAAGAGAAATGTGCTAGCATTTTATTAGCTGCAATGTAGTTAGCAGTGTTGGCATACCATGGAGTTTGGACAATAATATGGAATAAATGCTCATCTAGAAATACATCATCTATTAGAGTAGTGTCATTCTCATCATGGTGGATTCTTGATAGATAACTAGCTACCAAATTGGCTCTTCCAGGCTTATCAATGACGGTGATATCAAATTCCTACAACAAAAATAGCCATCTTGCTAACCTACCTGTAATAGTAGGTTTGTTCATGAGGTATTTAATTTTTGCATGATTAGTATGAACAAATATGGGATATCTAGTTATGTAATGCAAAAATTTGTTTAGAGCACAAACTATTGCTAATAATTCTTTTTCAATCACTGTGTAGTTTAACTTTGGTCCATGAAGGCTCTTGCTAATATAGTAGATTTCTTTTTCAAGATGTTGAGATTTTTTTCCTAGAACTACACCTATGGCATAGTAAAAAGCATCTATATGTATGTGAATAGGCAAAGTCCAACCAGGACCCCTAAGTATTGGTGTAGTGGTCAACAATGATTTAAACTTTTGAAAGGAGTTGTCACATTCCTTTGTCCGGGTAAATTCAACCTCTTTGGTAAGCAGGGTATAAAGAGGACTACCTATTTGACTAAATCCTTAATGAATCTCTTATAATAACTAGCATATCCTAAAAAAGATCTAACTTTTTTTTGTGGGAGTGGGGAGTGTGAGAATTACCTCTACTTTTGTAGGGTCTACTTGGATTCCAACTTCAGAGATAAAATGTCCCAATACTACTCCTTCTTGCACCATCAGGAAGCATTTCTCACTATTGAGAGACAAGTTGTGCTCTTCACATTGGATGAGTACCTTCTCCAAGTTCTTCAGAGCTTCCTCAAATGTGACTCCAAATGTACTAAAGTCATCCATGTATATCTCCATGCAATCATGTGATATATCAGTGAAGATGCTGATTAGAGCTCTTTGGAAAGTAGCTGGTGCATTACATAAACCAAATGGTAATACAAAATAAGCATAATAACTTCAAGGACATGTAAATGTGGTCTTCATCTAATCTTTAGGAGTAATTCTTATTTGGTTGTATCCACTATATCCATCTAGAAATGAAAAGTATTTCTTTCTAGCAAAAGTATCCAAAAATTGATCAATAAAAGGTAAAGGAAAGTGATTCTTCTTTGTGGCATTATTTAATTCTCTATAGTATACATAGATTTTCCATTTCTCTCCTTTCTTAGGTACAATAACTAAGGGTGATACCCATTTACTATCAAAGATTGGATAAATAAATCCAACATCCAATAATTTTTGCAACTCTATCTTAACTATTTCACATAAGATTGGGTTTATTCTCCTTTGAGGCTGTTGGATTGGCAAGCTTTCTTCATTGATGTATATCCTATGGGTGTAGAGTTTAGGACTTAATCCCACAATATCCTTATAATCCCAAGAAAAGGCTTTTTCATGTTGATCGAGGAGCTTGGTTAATAGTTCCAATTGGGATATGGACAACTTATTGTTTACACGAAGATTATGACCAAGGGAAAGTTCCATCGTAGTTGTTAATTCTACCATTGACACTTTTGGTACTAGTCTTATGGATACTTCTCTTGGCAATAGCTAGTTAATTATTTCAGGAGTTTTTGGGTAAACATAGTCTTCATAGGTACATAGCTGTAAGACATAACTTTCATTAGTATCTTTGGCCACTATACACTCATTGGTGAGAATGCTTTGTACTATATCATCTTCTTCCTATATTTTTAGAAAAGATTATTTATGCAACATCATGAGCTGAGCTACAAAATTTAGTTCTTCCTCTTCATCTCCTAAATTAGCCAAATAGGTTCTCCTAGATCTGGTTGGGGTTGGGCGAGTAGATATAGCTCTAGCTTCCTTATGTTTTGACCATTTGAAATTGTCATACTGCCTAATCTACAACTAATTTTAGTATCAGTAGTGGTTAACCAAGGTATTCCTAATATGATAGGATAGCCAACAAGTTTGACTTTGGGTGATAGGATAATAAAATCAGTAGGGTACTCCCATGAATCTAAAGTCACTATCACATCTTCTATGAGACCATCTGGAGTGACAATTTAACTGTCTGCAAGTTGTAACACTATAGGAGTTGTCCTTAAGCCCTCCATACATAACCTATGCATTGTATCTTTGCTCATTACATTAATTGCTACTCCAACAGCAACTAAAGCATTTTTCATAGCCTATCCATTTATGAATAAGTTAACTACAAGACTACCAGGGTCTGAATACTTTGGTGTTACTACTTTCCCTAACATGATATCTGCTAGTTGCTTGACAACATGAACTATTTGAAGATCTTTCTGCTTCTACCCTAACTTCTTAAGAAATGCTTCCTTAATAGCCTTTCCATAAAGAGGGACATCCTTGATAGCTTGAAATAAAGAAATTTGAACATGCATGTTTTTCAATCGCTCAATAATGTCAAATGTCTCTTCCTTTTGGGGTATAGATTTCTCTTTATCTAGCTTTTGTAGAAAAGGAGGATTCACTATAGTATGGTCAGTAGTCTTGCTAGATACATTAGTTGGTAGGTTGATATCTCATAGTATCACTTCTAGAAGGGGTGCTATAGGAATATATGCAACTTCTATTATAATAGGATATTTTGGTGTAGGCAAAGTTTTACCCAGCCTTAAATGTATATCAGATACTTCTAAGGAATATGTAGGGAATTGTTGAGTATCTATAGTGTATATTTGCTATTGTGGTTGCTTGTTGTTTGGATTTGGCTAAGGCTAAGTAAGAAACTGAGTTGGCTTAGGGTTAATATTAGTTTTTGTAGGCGGTGGCATTATTACAGGTTGTTGAACTGGAGGCGATAGTTCTGGGTTACCAAGATTTTGGTTAGGCCATTATGAAGCCCCCCTCCATTGATTATTAGGCTACCAATTTCCATACTATGGTTTCCAACTGTTATGTTGATTTTTCCATTGATTATTTTGTTGGGTTTGCCACTGGTTATTGTACTAGTTCAGCTAAGAAGGTTGGGAGTACAGGGAGGGATTCTAATAGCTTCAGTTTTGCCATTGAATATTATAAGAATTTGAAAATTGTAGAGAATCTTGAGGCATAACTTGTCTCAAGGCCCACAGTCAATGTTGATAAATGAAGAAAATTTGATCATTATCCCCATCTATCTTCATGTACTCAATCAACAAATGTTGGTTCTCTAGGTTGGCTACTAGTTTACATGTGAAATCTTGCTTCTATTTGCAATAATGAGGATGGTACTCGACCAATCGTGATTCAACTTTTGCATGCTTCTTATTTGTAGTCATTATGTCAAGATGTGTAGTGACATCATTTATGATGTCCTGCTTGAAATTTGATAGTAGGTTAGATATCTTGAGCTTTGAAATACTCTGACTAATTCCTTTAGTGATTGTGGAATGAGGTCCTTGGCCTTTCTTCATAGTTGACCTTGAATAGTTTAGATAGATTTTCTTGAGGTCATCATAGGAAGATTGATATACATTACCACTAGTCATCAGGTCTAGTGCTTTCTAGACAATTATCATGCACACCTCTCAAAAAGTATAGCTATTGTGAATCCTCAGACAACACATGCTGAGGGTTCTTTTGCAATGTATACAAGAAATGTGAAACATAGTCTTCCAATCTTGAAGATGTTGTCTCCTCTTGAACTAGATGCTTGGAAAAACTCTTTGTATTTATCCAGAATCAAAGTTTGCATTTCATCCCAAGTTCCTATTGCATTGGCTCCTAAGCCCATGAACCATCATAGAGCTAATTCTTTTAGTGTTTCTAGAAACAACTTGAGCTTATGGGTATCAATGTTATAGTCAAAGCTATGAAAAAGAAAGTCAAAGCTATGAAAAATTATGTCAAACTCAAACAAGAAAGTGTCAAAGTCTTTAGTTGCAAGGCCATATGACTTTAGAAGAGCAACTATAGGTATATTCCTAAGATTAGTATTATTTATGAGGCTTGGAAGAGGAAATGGAAAAGTAGGTTGTGCCATTACTAGAGGTATTAGATTATGAGGTTGCTACTGAAAAGAAACATTGGGTACTAGATTGTTAACAATTGGTAGATTGGGAGTAGTACTATCAAGGAAATTGGAAAAATTTTTAGCAAAAGGTTGAAGACCCCTTGTATCTATAGGTTCTACTCTTGAGGATGATTCTATAGGAAAAAAAGAGCTTGTGTCCTCAAAAGGTAACTCAACTTCTTCTTCTTCAATTTCTTCATTCAAATTAACAGACTCCCATGGAAGAAATCTGCCATAGTCATCTCATCATCTTCCTCTTCGATGCATCCAATTGAAATCTTCACACTGGTGAAGAAAGTTTTTGTTGGTCTTAGAATGGTTTTGAAAATTGAGTGTCAACACACTTAACCAATTTTCACATAGAAGTCGAGTACACTATATATACTGAGCTATAGTAGTGTAGACACTCAAAAATGGTTTGCATCTACGATTTCATCACTTCTTCATACTAATTTGTCCCATTTTCTCATTCTACTAACTTTAATCTTTTGGCCAAAATTGATCATACTATATCATCAATATCCTTCTTCACATCAATTTCATATCATTTCAAAACCATTTCATATCAACTCAAAATCACCCCAAATCAACTCGAAATCACTCGAAATCACCCCAAATCAACTCAAAATCACTCAAAATCAGTCCTAATCATCACAAAACATATCAAACATCCCAAATCAATCATCCCAAATAAATCATCATTTATTTGATCCTAGGTATTGTTGTGGCTTTTAGTGCCTTGGAAACATATCAACTTATCAATCTTATCAATCTGACCTTAGTACTATTGTGGCTCTTAGTGCTAGGTCAAACTTGTATATGAGCAATGTTAGTATGCTAATAGAAACCAAATTTAAATAAAGCTTCTACAAACTAAACAAAATTCATAAACTTCAAGATAGACTAAGATGAACTCTCAATTGAGAATATGAGCCATTAATGGGCTCTCTCAATGAGAAGCTCTCTTGTTGAGTAGCTTTGTCTAAATAGATAGGATGTATGCTCAAGCTTTGTGCTTCAAAAAGGGCTTCAAATGGAGTTGGAATTTGGGTGTGAGTGTATGGTTTTGATGTAAAATGGCTTCTTAAAATGGCATTATGACTTTACTTCATGGATTGTGTTATTTTGTAAAGGGGAAGGATCCAATTTATAGGCAAGAGGCTTGAGGGATTGAGGACTAAGATGCAAGGATGGGAAAAAGCTCATGGAGGGCAAAGATTGCATGAGAAGAGAGCACATGGATTGTGCTTCCTTACAGCCAATCAGGGAGTGACACATGTCATAGGGTGAGAGGATGAAGGAAAGGGGAAGGATGAGTCAACAAAGGAGGCTCAAGGGATAAAATCTTCATAAAGACCCTCATAATGACTTGTAAGAGCAATAAAAGGGCTTGGAAGAGTCATTTATGGCCTAGTGGATTTCATAAAGTTTTATGGTTGAGATATTTTGAGGGAGATGAGAGAAATTTTGACTTGGGCTTGATTAGGAGGGTTTTAAGCTTGCTTAGGATTGTGCAAACGATTAGAGGATGGATTAGGATGGTTTAGGATTAGCTTAGGGATAGGCAAGTGGATGGAATTTAATGAGGGTGGGTGAAGGAGGAGATATTTGTTAACTTTGGCTTGGGTTAGTAAGTCTTAACCCATTTTTAGGGAATGTGACAAGGTTAGGAGGGGATTAGGATTAGGTTTAAAGACATCTTCTAGAAGAGTCTAGACTTTGGATGAGGATAAAGACTTTCTAGAATAGTCTAGAATTTCCTAGGATGAGGATGAAGACTTTCTAGAAGAGTCTAGAACTTCTTAGGATGAGGATAAATTAGATTTTTAGAAAATAAATAAAGTTTTATTTATTTCAAAGGTTTGGGTTGAGGAGATATTTATTAAAACTTTTTTTAATAAACATGAGGATTAATATTTAATCTTAATTAAATATTTTGAGTTGGGATTAGGGGTAGGAAATGATGGGATTAGCCTTTAATTAAAATTAAAGAAGGATTAGAAGCTTTAGGAAGAGGTTAGTGGTCTTAAGGAAATTGGCCAAGTTTTGGGCAAAAAATAATTTATTTATTTATTTTGGGTTTTTTGGTCAATTTATTAGTTAAATAATTAATAAATAAGGAAATAATGTTTAAATAAGATTTAAACATTTTTGGGAGGGATTCCTTAATTAAATATTTTTAATTAAGATAAAGGGATTTAATGGCATAAAATTAAATAAATAAATTAAATAATTAATTAATTAACAAATGATGATGTCATCAGGAATTTTTCAGAAAATAAAAATATTTTATTTTCTAAAAGTTTTTAGGTGTCTACATTTTGCCCCTCTTTGATGTGATGCCGCAAGTGGCATGGCATCAAAGATAAGAAAATAAGATGCCCAAGGCTAGAGCAGAAGAGGAGAGAATGGACTGCAAGATGCCCCCTCAAGAAGGCGACAGGGAGAGAAAGCGAGGCTCGATGACTTCTTGAAAGGTACAAGAATTCGAGATGAGCAAGAAGACTCAGATTGGCTTAAGAGAAGAGGTCTAGTTAACTCAAACTCTCACTATGGGAGAATGATAAAGGAGAATCAGAGGAACAAGAGGAAGCAAGCTTAAGATCTCAGGGATTGCAAAGGATGAAGGAGCAGAGTGCTATAAAAAGGAATCCAGGATAGGGAGATGGATGAGGGGATTATAAAGCTGATGCAATAGGATTTCAAAGAGTCAGATTGGCAGAAGATGGGTTTTAGAGATCCCTAGCACTAGGATTGTGGATCTCAAAAGATGAGGCTTGGTGGATTGATTTGGATTGGTGGATCCCTAAGACTAGGATTGTGGATCCCTAAAGCTAAAGGTGAGGAATGATTCAAAGAGATACTGATGCATAAGCTAGGGTAGGAGAGGCGGATGCTGGATATGGATGGGGGATAATGGATATGAAGGAAAACCATTGAAGCTTTTTGAGCAGGGGGATAATTCAAAGAGAAGTACCACCATGTAGTTGAGCACTAGATTTGCTATAGGATTGTTGGCTAATTGCCAAGGTTACCAAGAACATCAAGGCCTTTTCACCAACTGTCCAGAGGACTGACGAATTGACTCAAAAAAACCATGCAATGATTGCCCTAGTATCACACATGAATCCCAAAGGAAGCAGTGTGGAAATGACACTGGGTAACCCACAAGCAGAAAAGAAAGCAAGAAAAAGACATGATCAAGACCTTACGCTCTGATTGCCCCATTTGCAGTATATCATGATATCTAAGATCGTGGCAACCTTGAGGAGGGAACAAGTGGTGCAGAGCACAAAGCTTGGTATTAGAGGAATGGATAAAAACTCCATCTTGTCTTCATTCTTCCTTCCTCATACCTCTTTGGATGTAATTAGAAGTTTTATGAAGTTTTATGCAAGGTTTGAATAAATATGAGCCCATTTGTGTAGGCACTTCATCTTATTTGGTGACCCTATAAACCAAGGATGTAAGTAGCCTATAGGGTATATATGTTTTAGGTGTTTAGGAGGGTTTCATATGGCCTAAATAGCCATGATGCTCAATAATATCATGTTTAGAATGTGTTTTGAAGTCTTCATATGAAAAGTTGCTCATATCGGCAGTTTTGAAAAAAAGTTGCTGACAACTTTTGCAAGAAAACTGTGCAACTTTTGCAAATCAGTTACATTCGACCTCTAACTGCCTTGGAGGTCGGTTTTTAGGTGTCATTAGGCTATAAATATATTGATCCTCTTCCCAAAAGAACAGAGGAACTTCATTTGTACGGATTTTTCATTGGATGAATAAAGAACTCCCTATTTTTCTGTTTAATTCGCTGTTTTCAGAGGTTGCACGTGTGGTACGGACGTGAGACTAGAAGTTTAATGGTGGATTTGCAGAGTTTTATGTCCCACTGACTCTTTGCATTTTATTTGGAGTGATTTGAAGGAGTTTGGACAAAGTTAGAGCAAATTGGGTGAAACCAGTCCCAAACCCTCCATAAAATCAGGGTTTTGTGCAAATGAGCCATTAGAGTGCACCTAATTGGCCTCAGGGGTACAAAACCCAATAATCTGAGAGAAGACATGTACCATTTGTTGATTCTAGAAGTAGGAGTAGTTTCCATGGTGGGATTCCAAGTTTCAATGATGCCCTAGTTCAAGTTAGGCATAGAATTTGAACTCGGAATGCAGATTTGGAAGTAGAATTGTGAAGTTCGGTTGATTGGAGTGCAACCAAAGGTTGAATTGGAAGTCTTAGACCTTCCCTAACACCATCCAAGTTAGTATCTTTTTCTGTGTACCCATTTCCTTGCACTTGCTTAACAAACCAAGCCTAATTAGGCCTATTAGGACTGCGTGTTTTGCATAGGTTGGGATATGCTAGAGTGGAGTGAGATTTTAAGATTTGGAGGTCTTTAAGGGAAGTCAAAAGGGTATCTGAAACTCTATTTTATTTGCCAAGTCATTTGGGGAAATCAAAAGATATGGCTGAAACTCAGGTTTTGCTGACCTACTAGGATTTACTAGGTAGGTATTGGTTGGGTGTATTACAAAAGTGTGGGAATCTGAAAAGTTGTTGATTCAGAGTACATTGGGATATGTGAAGGTGTGTTGACCATCAAATCAAGTGGTTGAGAGGCCTAAAGCATAGATCCATGTTTTGGCCTAGTTGTGGGATGCTATTTCTAAAAGCAAATTGGGAGCAGACTTTGCTTACCTGTTCCTTGCATTGAGAAGGTTGTCAAACCTTGTGAGAAGGTTATTTGCCAAGAGTGGAAGGTCCTTTAAGGATCTCTTAAGGCTAGAAGCAAGTTTGGCTTGTTTGAAGGGTCTAAGTGCAATCTAGACCAAGAGTACACTTCCGGTGTGTAACTCTGCATCAAGGTGGTATCAGAGCAGGTTAAGACCTGTTTTCATCATGTCTGAAGGAGAAGATGGACCAGAGAGGGCTCTCCCTCTGAGGGTCATAAATGCAAAACTAGCCAAGATAGTACAAGAACAAATGGCTGAAAGTAGGGCCTTTAGAGAAGAGAACAGAGCAGTCAAGAGAGAGTTGGAGAGACTCAAGGGTAAGTTGAAGAGAGGAGAAAACTATGAATCAGAAAATGAAGAGGTGGAGCAAGATGACAATGCAGCAGCAGTACCACCTGATCAAAGGCCTCTCTTACAAGCACTAGAAAGGATGGGAGTCAAGGGTGGAGAGATCCCTACATTTCAAGGAAAACTCAATCCTGATGAATGCATTGATTGGCTTGAAGCCATGGACAATCACTTTGAATGTGACCATATTCCACCAAGCCAAAAAGTAAAGATTGCCAAGACTAAGTTGAAGGGTGCAGCACTAAGCTGGTGGAATTTTGTTCAGAATGAGAGGGATGAGGATGGCAAGGAGCCCATAACTACTTGGAAAAAAATGAGAGCAGAGATTAAGAGGCAGTTTGTGCCCGAGGATTATGAAATCCTTGTGAACCAAAGGTTGCATAACCTCAAACAAAGGGATCTTGATGTGAGCACATACACACAAGAGTTCCATAACTTGACATTAAGAGCCAAGGTCAATGAGACAAATAAACAAAAACTAGCCAGATATGTAAGTGGCTTGAAGTATTCTATTCAAGATGAATTGACATTGGTAAATTTGGAGTCTATACACCAGTGTTTTAATCTTGCATTGAAGATTGAAGAGAAGCATAAGAGGAGAGGTGATTCAAACACCAACAAAAGAGGAGGTAGCAATAATTTCAGAGGAAGAGGAGGCAGATTTCAAGGCAGAGGCTCTGGTTTCAGAGATGAAAATCAGAATCAGAATATGGATACCAGTCAAAGAGGATCTTTTAGAGGCAGAGGCAATAATGGCAATAGAGGAAGGAATGGCAACAGGAGCAGAGGAGGCCAGGTCTTCACTGGTAGGTGTTTTATTTGCAATCAGACAGGGCATCAATCCTTTAGATGTCCCCAAAAAGGAGGAGGCAGCAGCAGACCCGGAGATAGGAGAATTAATCTATTGCAAGAAGAAGAAGAGGATGGGCAAAGCATCTCATCCTATCACACCACAACCTCCAGACTTGCTAATCCTGAAACTGGAGAGTGCCTCATGATGCAAAGGACACTTTTGAAGGTACCACAACCTGCTGAACCACCTCAGAGGAAAACATTGTTCAGGACACATTGCAAGGTGAAAGGAAAGGTATGTAAGTTAATTGTGGATTCAGGGTCAACTGACAATATAGCATCTAAAGAAATGGTGGATAAATTAAAGTTGCCTAGGATACCACACCCATACCCTTATAAAGCTTCTTGGTTGACAAAAGACAAACAAACATTGGTAAATGAACAAGTTTGGGTGGAGTTCACATTAGGAGAGTATTCTGATAAAGTTTTATGTGATGTCACTGAGATGGATGCATGTCACCTCTTATTAGGGAGGCCATGTCAGTTTGATGTAAAATCAAGGCATGATGGAGAAACCAACATTTATACAATAACTAAGGGAGGTGTTAAGTATACAATGAGGCCATTGCCTGATGATAACAAATCAGACCATATAGTTAGTAGTGTGACTTTAGTAGGGGAGAAGGAATTCCTCAAAACTATAAAAGAAAAGGACACACCCTGCTTTGCAATAGTGGTAAGACCAAAACAAGAATCAAGGAACCTAGTCAAGCCTAGAGCAGATTTGAAAAAAGATGATGTAGGACCCAAGGAGGTTAGGGATTTGCTGAACAAGTATCATGGGATTGTGGCAGGGAGTGTACCATCTGCTTTACCACCAGAGAGAGAGGTGAGTCATTGTATAGACCTCATACCAGGGGCCACTTTACCAAATAAGGCTGCATACAAGTTGACTCCAGAACAGAATGAGGAGATAGCAAAAAAAATAGAAGAGTTGCTGTCTAAGGGTCTGATTAGGAAGAGTGTGAGTCCATGTGCAATACCTGCAGTACTTGCACCAAAAAAGGAAGGAACATGGAGGCTATGTACGGACTCAAGGGCTATAAACAAGATAACCATCCGGTATAGGTTTCCCATGCCAAGAATGGAAGATTTGTTGGATTGTTTAGGAGGGGCTAAAATTTACTCCAAAGTAGACTTAAAAAGTGGATACCATCAGATAAGGATCAGAAAAGGGGATGAGTGGAAAACAACATTTAAAACAACTGAGGGTCTTTATGAGTGGCTTGTGATGCCATTTGGGCTATCAAATGCCCCAAGTACCTTCATGAGATTGATGAATGAGGTACTTAAGCCTTTCCTTAACAAGTTTGTTGTGGTATACCTAGATGACATACTAGTGTTTAGCAAGGATGAAGAGGAACACTTCAAACATCTAGATTTGGTCCTAAAAAGATTGCATGAGGAAGATCTCAAGACCAATTTGGAAAAGTGTATATTTGTGAAGGATGAACTGATATTTCTTGGTTTCGTTATTTCTAAGGACTCTTTGAAAATGGATCCATCCAAAGTAGAAGCTATAATAAATTGGCCATCTCCTACCACTGCTGGTGAGGTTAAAAGTTTCCATGGTTTATGTAATTTTTATAGAAAATTCATAAGGAATTTTAGTGGGATATCTGCTCCAATGGTGGATACCATTAAGGGGGGCAAGAAATGTCATTTTGTATGGACTAATGCTGCAGAAGAATCTTTCCAAATGCTGAAGCAGAAGATAGCACAAGAACCAGTCCTAAAGTTCCCTGATTTCAACAAAGTGTTTGTCATAGAATGTGATGCAAGCACTAAAGCTATTGGTGGTGTATTGAGTCAAGAGGGCAGACCAATAGCCTTCTTTAGTGAGAAGTTAAATGAAGCAAAGAAGAAATATTCAGTATATGATCTAGAGTTGTATGCTATGGTCCAATCCTTAAAAAGATGGAGGCATTATTTACTTTCCAAGGAGTTTATTGTTTTTACTGATAATCAGGCTTTGAGCTTTCTTAACAGGCAGGAAAAATTGAATCAAAGGCACATGAAGTGGATGGAGTTCATCCAAGCATATACTTTCTCAATCAAGCACAAGAAAGGGATCACAAACAAAGTTGCTAATGCCCTAAGCAGAAGAAACCTCCTAGTTCAATCAATTGAACTTGAAACCGTTGGCATAGAAGGTATGAAGGATCTATACAGCCAAGATGAAGATTTCAAAGAGATTTATAAAGTTTGCCAAAGCATGGAAGGCAGGTATCACACAGAGCTCTCTGATTTTTTAATTCAAGATGGTTTATTGTTTAAGGGGGGACAATTATGTATTCCTAGGGGATCATATAGAGAGAATATAATCAAAGAAAAACATAGTGGGGGCATGTCTGGTCATTTTGGATTAGACAAAACACTTGAGCAAGTTAGGAGATTCTACCATTGGCCAAAAATGCAGTCCGATGTAAGAAAGTTTGTGGAATCTTGTATAATTTGTCAAAAGGCTAAAGGGCACTCATCAAATGCAGGGCTTTATACTCCTCTACCTATCCCTGACAGACCATGGGATTCAATAAGCATGGATTTTGTATTGGGATTACCAAAAACTAAGGCAGCAAATGATAGTGTGTTTGTGGTTGTTGACAGATTTTCCAAAATGTCTCACTTTATCCCTTGCAAAACTACACATGATGCTTCAAACATTGCAGGTCTATTCTTCAAAGAAGTGGTAAGACTCCATGGTTTACCAAGGTCTATTGTTTCAGACAGAGACTCCAAGTTCCTAGGACATTTTTGGAGGACTCTTTGGAAAAGACTTGGAACAAATCTTAATTTTTCTTCTGCCTATCACCCTCAATCAGATGGGCAGACTGAGGTAACAAATAGGTCACTAGGGAACCTACTAAGATGCTTGGCACAACAATATGGTGGATAATGGGATAATATATTACCACAAGCTGAATATGCATACAATGATTCAGTAAACAGAAGTACTGGTTTGACACCATTCCAAATTGTTTATGGTGAACACCCAAGGGGAGTACTAGAGTTAAGGGATGTCAGTCAGATGGAGAGGAGAAGTGCCCAAGCTCAAGACTTTGCACAAGTGATGAAGGAGGTACAACACCAAGTGAAAGACAGACTGTCTAAATCTGCAGACAAGTACAGAGAACATGCCAACAAGAAAAGAAGGGATTTGCAGTTCAAGGTTGGAGACCTTGTCATGGTCCATTTGATGCTTTAGGCCTCTCAACCACTTGATTTGATGGTCAACACACCTTCACATATCCCAATGTACTCTGAATCAACAACTTTTCAGATTCCCACACTTTTGTAATACACCCAACCAATACCTACCTAGTAAATCCTAGTAGGTCAGCAAAACCTGAGTTTCAGCCATATCTTTTGATTTCCCCAAACGACTTGGCAAATAAAATAGAGTTTCAGATACCCTTTTGACTTCCCTTAAAGACCTCCAAATCTTAAAATCTCACTCCACTCCAGCATATCCCAACCTATGCAAAACACGCAGTCCTAATAGGCCTAATTAGGCTTGGTTTGTTAAGCAAGTGCAAGGAAATGGGTACACAGAAAAAGATACTGACTTGGATGGTGTTAGGGAAGGTCTAAGACTTCCAATTCAACCTTTGGTTGCACTCCAATCAACCGAACTTCACAATTCTACTTCCAAATCTGCATTCTGAGTTCAAATTCTATGCCTAACTTGAACTAGGGCATCATTGAAACTTGGACTCCCACCATGGAAACTACTCCTACTTCTAGAATCAAAAAATGGTACATGTCTTCTCTCAGATTATTGGGTTTTGTACCCCTGAGGCCAATTAGGTGCACTCTAATGGCTCATTTGCACAAAACCCTGATTTTATGGAGGGTTTGGGACTGGTTTCACCCAATTTGCTCTAACTTTGTCCAAACTCCTTCAAATCACTCCAAATAAAATGCAAAGAGTCAGTGGGACATAAAACTCTACAAATCCACCATTAAACTTCTAGTCTCACGTCCGTACCACACGTGCAACCTCTGAAAACAGCGAATTAAACAGAAAAATAGGGAGTTCTTTATTCATCCAATGAAAAATCCGTACAAATGAAGTTCCTCTGTTCTTTTGGGAAGAGGATCAATATATTTATAGCCTAATGACACCTAAAAACCAACCTCCAAGGCAGTTAGAGGTCGAATGTAACTGATTTGCAAAAGTTGCACAGTTTTCTTGCAAAAGTTGTCAGCAACTTTTTTTCAAAACTGCCGATATGAGCAACTTTTCATATGAAGACTTCAAAACACATTCTAAACGTGATATTATTGAGCATCATGGCTATTTAGGCCATATGAAACCCTCCTAAACACCTAAAACATATATACCCTATAGGCTACTTACATCCTTGGTTTATAGGGTCACCAAATAAGATGAAGTGCCTACACAAATGGGCTCATATTTATTCAAACCTTGCATAAAACTTCATAAAACTTCTAATTACATCCAAAGAGGTATGAGGAAGAAAGAATGAAGACAAGATGGAGTTTTTATCCATTCCTCTAATACCAAGCTTTGTGCTCTGCACCAACAAGGAGATTTCTTAGAAAAGATATTTCAAGACCCAACAGAGAAGAGTCCAAATCAAAAGAAAGTGAAAATCCAAAAGAGAATCGTTTGCCAACAAGATGGGTAGGACGAGTTACTAACGAACCAAGATCAGACATGAGGAAAGCTATATCCTACAAGGACCTATCGGAGAGCACCTAAGCTAGTGGATTTGGATGAGTGATGCGTCTGACAAGTTGAACTAAGAAAGATAACACTTTGGTGACAAGAAATCTAGCTAAAGGATGCATTGGAATAGCTAACCAAGATGTGCGATGTGTGCAAGATGCTGATCAAGGAGGAACTAACACAAAAATCTGGATAGATACAATGGTACTAAGCTAAAGAGGATGTACAAGCTGACAGACCAAGATATTTACAAGCTAAAGCTGACCAAGATAGTTACAAGCAGGAAAAAGCTTAGGATGATAGGATAGCAGGATGATTCAATGTTGTGCAAGATGTGAAAGCTAAGGGTGGGGCGATAGCAAAAGATATGGATTTTGGCAGGATGCATCCAATGATGATGAGAGATTTTGTGACCAAGGATAGCTAGAGGAGCAGGATGAGATGGCTGGATAGGATGGTAGATAGCTAGGATTATTATGGATATAAAGAGATGACATTGGGTTGGCATGAGGATAGCCTAGAGCTAGATACCAATGACAAGGGAGGATGGACAAGACAAGATCTCCAAGGAATATAGTGCCCCCAATCAGAAGATAACATGCGGAAGGAGGTCTTATGATGGATGTGATAAGATTGAAGCTAGGATGGAAAAAGCTGAAGGGGCTAGGGAGATGGATGATAACCGAGATGGTTGGTTGAAGCTGCAGGAGATAAGTGGATGGTGTGAGATGGAAGATGGAGGGTGGAGGATAGGTGGATAGATTGGAAGATGGAGTTGGATGTCAAGAGATGACCAAAAGCATGAGGGTGATAGGCTAAGTTGGGGATGGTGGGATTATGCATGATGCTTGTTTTCCAAGTTTTCATCATGGTACTTGTCCAAGGCACTTGAATTGCCAAGTTTTCACTAGTGGACACATTATTTTTCTTTATTATTATTTTTTTTTTCACTTTTTGACTTTGGGCTTAGCTGAAATGATTTTGGCTTTCTTCAGCTATTTTTGGCTCATAGATGTTGGTAGGATGGATGAAAAAGGATTGGATTTAACAAGTGGAATGGTGGGTGGGAGTTTGATAGATAATGGATGTGAAGACATAAGGCTTGTGGGTAAATGGATGAGGAAAATGGAAAGATCATCATTGGCACACACCTTGAGAGGTGATAAAGTAGTGGGAAAGATGGTTTTGAGCAAGGTTGGGGAGAAAAGAGAGGAAGAGAAAGATAAGGACTAAAATTAGAGTTGGAAGATGGAGGATGGGAAATTTAGGATAAGAAGCATATGGACTAAAAGTGGATTGGGGGGATGAAGGATGCTTATATGGGGATTTGGATGAAGGATGGATGGATGAGGCTTTTTGAGTAGCATGAATGGATGCCAATTGAGATTTTTCTTTGAGATGCATTTCTTTTATGAGCATCTTGGGTATCCACATGATTTTTGACTTTTTTAGCTTGGGCTTTTGTGGCCTCTTGACTTTTTCTTTGATTGGGATTAAATGTTTCTATTTTTGAACATGTATTTTAGAAGGGACATGTTGAGACTTGGATTTTTGTGGATTTTTGGATTTATGCTTTTGTATTTTGGCATCCAATATGCTTCTATTAGCCATGGGATGGAAACAAGAGCATGGAGGAGATGGAGGGATAATTGATGGAGTGATAGGGTTTAAAGGTTGGAAGGGATTCAATGGTGAGTGCCTTTGATGATCTAGCTGGTGGATTTGAGGGGATGGAAGGATAGATTGGAACATAGGATATGGATGGATATAATTTCCCAAAAAGGATGGAGGGAAGGAAGGATATGGGCCCAAAATAGATGGAAACAGCAAAGGTGTAGGTCCCAAAATAGATGGAGGGGATAAAGGATTCATATTAGGTATGTAAGGACCCAAAATGGATGGAAAGGGGGTGGGATTTAGATAAGGGATATATGGACCCAAAATGGAGGGTTGGAGATAAGGAGTAGGATGAGGGCCCAAAATAGATGCAGAATAAGATGGATGGGAACTTTGGGGTGGAGATGGAAGGACTTGGGACCATGTAGGAATAGCAGGGATACCAACATCTAGGAATACATTTTCATTTCTTTTTTCAATATGATGTTCATTATTTGGAACACAAGATGTGAGTCCATTACTAGCTGAAGGAGTTGGAGCTTCGGATATGATAATTAGTTCTTCTTAGATGGATCTATCATCATGGATTATGGGAGATGTATGATCATGAAGCAAAGGAGATGGGAGGATAGGATCTTGAGTTGGGTGGGCTGAGGGAAAGGGATCTTGAGATGGAGTAAGTAAGATGGTAGGATTTAGATATGGAGGGGATGGTAAAGGTGGATCATGTAGGGGAATAAGTGGGATGGCGAGATCTTCTGTTCTATCGGAGGATATTCCAACATTCTTTTGAACAAGATCTTGACAGGAATGGATGGGAGTGGATGCATGAGGCTCATTATATGGGATTTGGATTATGCTTGAAGGAGGAGATGTGGATGGGATTTGGAGCGATTCGATGGGTGGTGGGATTTTGACACTTGTGGGAAGTGGAAGGATTTTAAGCAATTTGATGGATGGTATGGGGATGATAGCTATGGGGGATGGGGGTGATATTATAGATGGGGAAGCTTCATCACTGACTACTTCACATGGTTGGATTAGATGACATGGCTTATCGACTATTGGAGGTCGCTTTTCTTGTATTTCCTCTAGGAGATTCCTTGGAGACTCGTGTGTCAGAGGTGGAGGTGGTGGATTGATAGGAATAGCTGGTGTGATGAGGGTGGAAGATTGGAAGCTGGGTTGATTGGGTGATGGAGGAGAAGTTGGGATATTAGATGGCATGACTAGATAGTTTGGAATAACTCTTGGATTTTGGGGGATGGTTGGTGGAAGGCCTCTAAGGCTTTCAATATACCCGTCATAGTCAACAAGATTTTCATCATCATTGGAATAGGAGGTGGTGGGAGCAAGGACAATATGACCGAACACATCATGATAGGTTTGGGATTTCATGTTTTGATGATGAGTCAGATGGGGATGGGGTCTTGCATATGGATGAACACGGAAGCTCATGGTTGGATTTGGATTAAATGTAGATTTTGGATTGGCTGATGAAGGATTTCCTAGGGAGAATCAAAGCTGTATGACAGACCTAAGGAGGATTGGTTGGAGATTTTTGGATTTCCTATGGATGGAAGACTTCAAGGGCATGCTGTCAAAAAGTGAGAGTTTTGCTTTCCTGTGTGCTGGATTTGCTGGTGGCTATGTCAACTTGAGGATAGACTAATGATCCTATGGGCATGACATGAGATTGACCACTTGTGGATCCCAACCTTTAGCTCAAGGTGATAAGGGATAACAAGTGACAAAGCTAGATTACCCTAGACAAAGCTTTGTCAAAGGGATAACCTTGGTGAGGCTGGTGGATTGGTCGGATTGATTAGATAGAAAATTCTAGCAGAATGACAACAACTCTCTAAAGGCTTGGGTGTGATTTTGGATTGGGTTGCTAGCTAGCTAGGTGGGATGATTTGGAGAGACTTTGGATTTGGGATTGTTCTAAAGCAAGGAACTAGATAGATTCGGTTGCAGCAGGGGAGCTTGGATGATTTTCTGATGAGGCAGTGACTATGCTAAGTATGCCTTGAGCTAGGAGATTTCTGTTTTTTTGGGATTTTGACCAAAGTTGGCAAACATTCATTCAAAAGCTATGAACAAACAAGCAGACAAAATTTTGGAGCAAGCATGTCAAACACACCAACATCCTAGGAAGCTTTCTACAAGGATGAAATTTGTTATAGCTAAGGAGTCCTCGATATACACAAGGTACGTGAGGCCCAAATCCATAGATGAAACTAAAAGGATGTCACATAGCCGAGAGGAGTGGTAACCCACTTCTCCTCTTTCACTTCTCAAGGGTATAAAGTTCATTGAGGCTTAGCCCGAGTGACAAAATCTTGATTCCAAGAGAGGTGTCTTTGGATTCAAATCCCCAAGCAGGCCTCCTAAAAAGTGTAAAACAAGACCACATACATGATCTTGGGCTTTAAAAAATAGGCGTTTATTCCAATTGATGATTTAGATTTTGTAAGCTATGATTGAAGACACTTGTGATTATGGCATACAATGTTCATTCCAATTTGATAGCATCATCAGCATAATGAAAGTCAAGAGATTATCAACATAAGAAATGTGAGCGTCATTGAAAATGCGTCCAAACCATACAATGTTCATTGATTGTTAGGCATTCAAGATTGAGTGTGACTTTTTTTTAAGCCCAAAACAAAGATGTGTGAAACTCGATTGCTAAGCGCATGCCTGGAGGCCCTCCACATCAAGAGTTGTTCAATTTTTATGCCCAAATGAAGTGTTAGCGAGATTAATGCGCATTCAAGGAATTTTCTAACTTAGAAAAACCACTAAAGACCCAAGTGAGTGGAGTTTGATCTTTGTGGAGCACTTAACACCCTCTTAGGTAGACCCATCCCCATAGATGGCACTGAGATTGCAACCAATGGTTAAATTGATGGGTGATTAAAGAGGGTGAGTCCAATTACAAACGTACTCAAAGCATCTTTATTAGTTTTTATAACTTAGAAGATTTAAAAAATGTGGATTCTTTTTATGCCCCAAAAGATGATTATTTGATCTATGGCATTCAAGATTTAATTTTTTGTTTTAATCATGCATTCATAAAAAAAACAAACTTGATTTTAATCCATGGCACTCAAGAGTGATTTTAGCAACATGCATTCAAAGACAAGTAATTAAACATTAAAGTTTTTTCCTTTGAGCATTCAAAATTGAGATTTTGTGTGTTGTTTTAAGAACTTTGAAGTGCTTTGTTTTAACCTTAGATCATTCAAGATTTTTTTGGATTCAAAAGTGAAAATGACTCTTTGGACTTTGGTTTTCATTCAAGATTTTGTGTTCTAGTTTGCATGTTTTAAGCCCAAAAATGATATTCCTAGGTTGTTTTGATGCATGAAAAACCTAAGCAACATTCAAGATTTTGCAACAAGACATTTGTTTGGAACAAATAACAAAGCTTTTAGGAAAAGTTTTGGCAACCATTTAGGACTCTTAGTTTTCATGAGATTTTTAAAAGAACTTTAAAATATTTGCAAATGAGGTTCATTTTATTCTTGATTGATGATTTGAGTTTGATTTAGATTTTAGTGTGCACTTAATGTTGATTTTGAACCTTTTGAAATGGAAACTTTGAAGTTCTTTTTAAATTCCAAAAAATGAAGTGTTCCTAACTTTGCATGAATGCATCTAAAACCTTGATGTTGCAAGGATGCAAATGATTGAATTGGTTTAGTTTCACTTGTTAAAAGATTTTTTTTTTTTGCAAATTTTTAATTTTTTAATGGATTTAAGTATGATTTGGGGGTTCATTTTAAGTACTAAAAAGAAGTGTGTATGATTTTACTTCCTTAAAAAAAAAAAGGCCAAGATCTCCCACAAGAAGAAGAAGAAGAAGTAGATGGAATAAGAAGAATATAGACAAGAAGAGGAAGAAGAATTCCAAGTGCTTTGTCCACCAATAAGCTTGAAAATTTTGCAAACACTATGAGATAGACTATGAGTTCCTTAGTCTTCTTCATGCTCATGTGGACCTACAAAACCAATTCATACAATCCTACCAATCACAAAAAAAAGAAAAATTAGCCAAAATTAGCAAATGAGATACAAAACTTGACTAAAAAAGCTAATGAAGATGACCCATGCGAGGTCCCACCGGGCGTACCAAAATGTATATGAGCAATGTTAGTATGCTAATAGAAACCAAATTTAAATAAAGCTTCTACAAACTAAAAAAAAATCATAAACTTCAAGATAGACTAAGATGAACTCTCAATTGAGAATATGAGCCATTAATGGGCTCTCTCAATGAGAAGCTCTCTTGTTGAGTAGCTTTGTCTAAATAGATAGGATGTATGCTCAAGCTTTGTGCTTCAAAAAGGGCTTCAAATGGAGTTGGAATTTGGGTGTGAGTGTATGGTTTTGATGTAAAATGGCTTCTTAAAATGGCATTATGACTTTACTTCATGGATTGTGTTATTTTGCAAAGGGGAAGGATCCAATTTATAGGCAAGAGGCTTGAGGGATTGAGGGCTAAGATGCAAGGATGGAAAAAAGCTCATGGAGGGCTCAGATTGCATGAGAAGAGAGCACATGGATTGTGCTTCCTTACAGCCAATCAGGGAGTGACACATGTCATAGGGTGAGAGGATGGAGGAAAGGGGAAGGATGAGTCAACAAAGGAGGCTCAAGGGATAAAATCTTCATAAAGACCCTCATAATGACTTGTAAGAGCAATAAAAGGGCTTGGAAGAGTCATTTATGGCCTAGTGGACTTCATAAAGTTTTATGGTTGAGATATTTTGAGGGAGATGAGAGCAATTTCGACTTGGGATTGATTAGGAGGATTTTAAGCTTGCTTAGGATTGTGCAAACGATTAAAGGATGGATTAGGATGGTTTAGGATTAGCTTAGGGATAAGCAAGTGGATGGCATTTAATGAGGGTGGGTGAAGGAGGAGATATTTGTTAACTTTGGCTTGGGTTAGTAAGTCTTAACCCATTTTTAGGGAATGTGACAAGGTTAGGAGGGGATTAGGATTAGGTTTAAAGACATCTTCTAGAAGAGTCTAGACTTTGGATGAGGATAAAGACTTTCTAGAATAGTCTAGAATTTCCTAGGATGAGGATGAAGACTTTCTAGAAGAGTATAGAACTTCTTAGGATGAGGATAAATTAGATTTTTAGGAAATAAATAAAGTTTTATTTATTTCAAAGGTTTGGGTTGAGGAGATATTTATTAAAACTTTTTTTAATAAACATGAGGATTAATATTTAATCTTAATTAAATATTTTGAGTTGGGATTAGGGGTAGGAAATGATGGGATTAGCCTTTAATTAAAATTAAAGAAGGATTAGAAGATTTAGGAAGAGGTTAGTGGTCTTAAGGAAATTGGCCAAGTTTTGGGCAAAATTTTATTATTATTATTTATTTTGGGTTTTTTGGTCAATTTATTAATTAAATAATTAATAAATAAGGAAATAATGTTTAAATAAGATTTAAACATTTTTGGGAGGGATTCCTTAATTAAATATTTTTAATTAAGATAAAGGAATTTAATGGCATAAAAATAAATAAATAAATAAAATAATTAATTAATTAATAAATGATGATGTCATCAGAAATTTTTCAGAAAATAAAAATACTTTATTTTCTAAAAGTTTTTAGGTGTCTACAAAACTATCATTCATGCCATTCAATCTTTGACATTGTTGAGGCTTTCAATTTCAGATCATGGCGTCATCAACCATTTTAATAATATTTACAGTGTCCGTCAATGTTATTATGATCAACCTTATCAATCAACCTTGATCCTGTAGCATTTGCAATATCAATTCATGTCATGCATCCTTGGCGTGTTATCAACTTCAATCAATCAATCTAACCATGGCTTTGGTCTATTTGTCATCATCTCATTCGATCTATATCATCATCACATTTTCATCAAAGGATACTATCGCATTTATTAATCATTTTGGCCAACCATCTAGTAATTTTCTCTATAGGATTGAATAAGACAATTTAATCCTATTATTGTTTCTAATTATTCTTCCTAATTATCGTTCTCAATTAATTAATTTTATTAATTAGTTGGTTTATCATTCGCAAACCATGGAAATTCTTAATTTGCTAAGCTCCATTTTCCATCATTAATTCTATTTTCTATGAATTCTTATTTTGTGGAATATAAGGATTTTTAATTCAAATATTGCATCATAGTGACACTTGGATATGACACCTCATGGATTCTCCTTTGACACTTGGATGAGATATGTCATAATCAAATATTCTTATTCCTTATGCATGTCCTTATTTGGCTCATTTGTCATGGATTCTTGGCTTTAAGTGGGTTGAGGTGTCTTATGACATGTCATAGATTCTCTTCCACATTTAGCCAAGTTTGACTTCCATGTGTCATAGAATCTTACAATTGGCATATTTTGTCATATGCGTCATTGATTCTCAAAGGAATCTCTTGCCACATCACATATCTATGGATGAAAAATCCAATCCTCTCACCTTGAGTGTTGATTATAAAATGAGCACTCTTTCTCTCATTTTTGGTCTTAATGCTTGAGTCTTGAAAATCCTTAGGTCTTGATTCTTGAGTCCCTAGCTTCTTTACATTTTGTATTCTTTCTCTCACACTAAAATCATACTTCAAGTATTCTCATGGCATTATCCATATCATAGGCTTTTGATTCAATTTTGTGTGCACTATAGGCAACTTTGGAGCTACATCATTTGGAGAAGAAAGAAGGACATGGGAGCTACAAATGAAAGAGGAGGTTTCTATTGCTTTCTTTATTAGTTTGGCTTTCATGCTAGATTAGTGGGTGCTAATGTATGTTGATTGAGTTTTGTGATTTTCTCATAGTATGTTATGCATTTAACCCATTTTCTGGTCCTACAAGTACTTTCCAAGCCAGAGTTCCAATAGGTGCCAAGTGACTTCAGGTGTTGAGTGGACCATATGAGTCAAGTGATATGTAGGTGCTGAGTCATAGTTGATGCCAAGCAAGGAAGAATGTAATGAGTACTGAGAAAACTAGAATCATATATGTGCCAAGCACTCGTATTCTAGTATGTGTTGAGTAACACAGAATCAACATACAAGTTTGTGCCTTCATAAACTCAGATGTAAACTATTTTTGGATGAATCACGAAGGGATTAAAAGATAAGATTGAATCTTTTACATTTCCTATGCAATGAGCATGCAACCAATAAGAAAAATGGAGAAGGCATGCAACCGATAAGAAAAGTGTAAGGAATGAGTAGAAATTAAAGATTTAATATGGATCATAGATTCATACCTAACCCTAAGCCTTTGAAATCCTTAAAAGGAGGATGAAACCCCATTGTATGCATAGAAGAGAGAAATGTATAGGTAAACTATAGAAAAATTCAGAGGGAAGTGTGAAAAGACTTAGAGGAATAGAGTTACATTGCAATATTTAGTTGATCAGAATAGAGCAAGGGCATCAAATAGATATCATATCTCAAAGGATCAAGATCAAAGAGAGCAGATCAAGTGCCTAGATTCAGCAATCAAGGATTGTAAGCTATCAAGTTTATTAATCTAATACTTTCTAGCAATTATATTAGAAAGAAAATCCTATGTTGATAGGTTAGCTTAACAACTAGGTTGTAGAAACTTTAACAAGGTGATAAAATCCTTTAACAGGGTGAAACTTCATGTAAAGTGTTTGTAAATCCTTTAGATAGGTCACTATTGATACAATATAAAGCCTTTAACAGGGCAGACCATCAGAAGTGGTCAAACATTATTGTTGTAGTGATTTTGTGGGTATCATCCCCAGCCAAATTTTACCTTCTCATTTTGGAGGGTTTTTGGGTTACCAAATTTGGTGTTATGTGTTGTGATGCATGTGTTTACTTTATGGTTGTTTGATATGTTTACATGCATGAAGTTTATTTTCAATTAAAAGTTTTTTAAGGTTAAAGTGTGATACTTTGATTCACCCCACCTCTCTCATAAGTATCCTTCCCATTTGATTATTCCAACAATTGGTATTAGAGCAAGGTTCTCACAAGGAGAAGCCTAAAAACTTTGAGAAAGAGATTTGAAGATGGAAGTCTTCAAACTTGGGAAGATCATAAAGAATTAGGTGATTGATGTGCACCTCACTCTACACAACTTGGAGGAAGCAAGAGAAGAATTGAGAAAATCCTTGAAAAGAAGGAAGGATATAGCCATAACTGAGAATGACACACAATACAAGGGGATTGATACCATAAAAGTATTTCCCAATGGATATCCCAAAGACTTTGATGCAACAATAAAAAAATTGATGGAGAAGAATAGAGCTCAAGCAAAAGAAATTAGAATACACAAGCTTGAACAAGAATCACAAGCCATAATGCTTTGTGAGGTAACTGAACAAAAGAAGAGAGCCATTGAAGAAAAGGCCATGATAGAAGATGACAAGAGAAATCTTACCAATAGACTAGAGGAAAAGACAATTGAGTTTGAAAGAATCTCAAACATGTAGTTAGATACCCTTAGCCAAATGATGAATGCTCATCATGAGCTAAATGTCAAAGACATTGAGATCTCTACTCTAAAAATGCAAAATGAACAATTGTAGGATGAATTAAGAAGAGAGAAGGAGATAACAGAAAGCTTCAACAAATCAAGTAAAGCCATCAAGCACTTTGAAACACTATTGAAGTCACCAAGGGTTAGCAATTATACTTGAGGACTTGGTTACACGAGCACTAGATAAGGAGAATCATCCAAGACTGTAGAAGAAAGGAGTAACAAAGGTAAGAACACTAAACCTATGAAAACACAAACTGAAGCCCATGAAAAAGGAAGGTGAAAAGGTGTGTAGCAGTGCTAGGATTTGTCTTGTTGATGGAAGGAAGTTTTTAGATGGCATGAAACATCAGTGTATGTGCTATGCTTTGATTCCTAGGAAAGATAAAGAAGGTAGTAGTGAAATACCACTTGAAGTTTCAGATTTACTAGGTGAGTTTGGAGATATTATCTTTGATAATGTTCTAGAAGGATTGCCACTAGTAAGACAAATTAGTCATCAGGTAGATTAAATCCCAGGAGCTAGTTTTCCTAACAAGGCTGCTCACAGGATGACTCCTACTGAAACTGAGGAGCTAAACATACATATACAAGAGCTATTGAGGAAGGGCTTGATTCGGGAGAGCCTGAGTCCATGTGTAGTACTTGCAGTATAGCACTAAAGAAAGATGGAGAGTAGAGGATATGTACAGACTCTCAAGCTATAAATAGGATAACTATCAAGTATCGATTTCCTTTGCCAAGAATGGATGATCTTATGGACTGCTTGAGTGGAGCTCAATACTTCACAAAGATAGATCTCAAGAGTGGTTATCACCAGATATGGATTCAAGAAGGAGATAAGTGGAAAATAGCCTTCAAGATCAAGGAGGGTCTTTATGAGTGGTTAGTCATGCCCTTTGGATTGACAAATGCCCCAAGCACCTTCATGCAGCTTATGAATGAGGTACTTAAGAAGTTCTTGGGAAAATTTGTTATTGTCTATTTGGATGATATTTTAATTTTCAGCAAGACTTTGGAAAAACATTTATTGCATATTCGCAGTGTCCTTGAAAGGTTAAGGGAAGAGAAACTGTTAATTAATCTGAAGAAGTGTATCTTTGCAAAAAGGGAGTTAGTCTACTTGGGGTTTGTTATATCACCTGAAGGTCTCAAAATGGATCCAGAGAAGGTAAAAGCCATCTTGGAATGGCCTACTCCAAGGTCTGCTATTGAGGTAAGATCATTTCATGGTTTGGTTAGTTTTTATAGAAAGTTCATTAAGAATTTTAGTGGCATATGTGCACCCCTAATAGACACAATAAGAGGGGATAGAAAAGAGTTCAAATGGACTGTAGCAACTGCGACAAATTTTGAATTGATAAAGAAGAAGGTGATAGAACAACCTGTGTTAGCACTTCCAAATTTTAGAAAGGTGTTCCAGGTGGATTGTGATGCTAGTGGGAGTGCTATTGGGGCTATATTAAGCCAAGAAGGTAAGCCTATTGCATATTTTAGTGAAAAATTGAATGATGCAAAAAAGAAGTATTCTGTTTATGATCAAGAGTTCTATGCAATAGTTCAAGCCTTAAAGAAATGGAGGCATTATTTATTGCCAAAGGAATTTGTTTTGTATACTGATCATCAGGCATTACAGTACCTAAATAGCCATGATAAATTGAATCAGAGGCATATGAAGTGGGTAGAGTTCTTGTAGAGCTATACATTTGTGTTGAAGCATAGAAGTGGAAAATCTAATAGGGTTGTAGATGCACTAAGTAGGAGATAGTTGTTGCTTACAGTAATGTAGGTTGAAGTAGTTGGGTTTGATGAACTCAAGAATCTATACCCCGAGGATCCTAATTTTGCTGAAGCATGGAAAGCTTGTAAAGAACCTGTTGCTATAGACATAACTAAGTGGTTAGACTATCTAATTCAGGATGGTATGTTATTCAAGGGCAGTCAATTATGCATTCCAAGGAGTTCCATGAGGGAAAATCTAATTAAAGAGAAACACAATAGAGGGATGTTAGGACATTTTGGTTGAGATAAGACCATTGCCATTCTTAGAGAACATTATTTTTGGCCTCAAATTTCACAGGATGTGAAGAAGTTTGTACAAAATTGTCAGATTTGTCAAGTGGCCAAGGGATTTAGTCACAATACTAGACTATATCAGCCATTGCCTATTCCATCAAAGAGATGGGAGGACATAAGTATGGATTTTGTTCTTGGATTTCCGAGGACACAAAGGGGTAATGACTTAGTATTTGTGGTGGTTGATAGGTTCTCCAAAATGGCAAATTTCATTCCATGCCACAAAACTCATGATGCTGTCCATATTGCAGACTTGTTTTTCAAAGAGGTGGTAAGACTACATGGTCTCCCAAGGAGTATAGTTTCTAATAGAGACACTAAATTTGTGGGGTATTTCTAGAGAGCATTGTGGAAAAAGTTGAGAATAGACTTGAAATTCAGTTCCACACATCACCCGCAGATTGACGACCAAACATAAGTGGTAAACAAAAGTCTGGGCAATTTGTTGAGATGTTTAGTTGGGGATAAGCCTAAGGGATGGGATTTGATTCTACCACAAGTAGAGTTTGCTTACAATAACTCTATAAATAGGAGTACTAGTAGATCACCATTCCAAATTGTATATGGAAGTAGCCCAAGGACTGCACTAGAATTGAGGAAGATAGAGCAAGGGGAGAGGACAAGTGCTAAAGTTGAAGAATTTACTAAACATATCAAGCATCTACATGGGGAGGTTTAGGCACACATTACCGAGATGAATCAAGAGTATAAAGCTAGGGTTGATCAAAGGAGAAGACATAAGAAATTCTAAGTAGGGGATCTAGTCATGCTACACTTACGAAAAGAAAGATTTCCCACCAGTACTTACAACAAGCTAAAAATGAAGAAATTTGGCCCCTACAAAATTTTGAAGAAACATGACTTAGGAAATGCATATGAAGTAGAGTTACCAGATGGAATTCACATTTCTCCTATTTTCAACATTGCAGACTTAACCGAGTATCATGATGATGGTGCAGATGAGGAGATGATGTTAGAGCCATGTCCAATTCCTATTTCTAAAAAGGAGGAGATGGAGAAGATTTTGGATAGCCATGTGGGTAAGAGTACCAGAAATAGGTAGTATGAGGAGTATTTGGTCAAGTGGAAAGGACGATCGATAGAAGACTCAACTTGGATTTCAACAGCTAAGGTTTCCCATTTGGAATTTCCTCTACCATTCGTAAAGTGACAGGGTCACTTTTCAATCTACCCTGGGTGTTTGATGCAGGAGCATCCAGAGGTATAAGGGAAATCCTATGTCAACCAAAAAAATGTACTTAGACTTAGTTTCTATTTCATGTGTTTTCATTTCTAGATACCCATTTGGTTCAAATAAAGGTTCCAACTCTCACAGTTCCACTATCAATGTTCTAGGATAGAGTATTTGAACACCTTGGGATACGTGTAAATGTCAAAAAAAGGAGTATGTAATTGAGACATCATTTTGATGAACTAGAAGGTGTAAATTGGTCGAATGATTGTAATTGTAATTTAGAGCATTCACGAAAAAGAATCAGGTCAAAAGGCCCCACGGTTTGAAAGTTATCACAGTTTTTCAATTTCTGGAGACCTCCTAAGAATGCTTCAAAATCAAGTTAGGGACATTAAATGACATTGAATAGGGCTGAAAATGGGGGAAAAGAAAAGTTGGTCCATATGGCTATAGAATTCTTTGAGAGCTTTTCAAAAATGTAAATGGTTTGTCAATCGGAGCTACGGTTTCCCAGAAGTTCGATTACCGTTTCTGGATTCTTCTAATTTTGTGCTGACTTCTAATGCAACTTCTAGAGCCTTATATTTGGTTGGTGGATGCCAACTAGCACTTTCTACAATGTATTCCTAATACTTAACCCTTCAGGGTCTATTTAAGCACATTTTTGGCATTGTAAAAGGCCGTTCAGAGTGGAGTTTGAGAGAAGGTATTGGGAGAAGAATTTATCCCCAGATTTATGCTATTGTAAGACCTTAGGGCATGTTTTGAAGTCTATTTTCTTTGTACTGAATGTATTAGCATATTTACATAGTTAATAAATTTTTTCCCTTTCCTATTGTGTCCATTCTGTGCTTGGGTCGTGTTCCCATCACTAAGGTATTCTTCAAGTGTCAAGTTGCATAGTTATAAAGTTTGATATCTTTTGAAACCCTAGATTTTCAAAATGGATTCCAGTTCTAAAAACCCTAAGGAAAAAGAAGGTTTCAAGGTTTAGTAGTTAGCAATGAGGTCAAACAACCAAATTTTAGGACAATTCCAGAAGTTGCTTATAAAAATGACCCTATTGATGCATTATCCATGATTCCACCCAAATTTGTAATGGTGCAAGACATTAGGAAATGTTACAATTGCAAGGTAGTAGCTATAGGAGACTTGGAAAATTTTCAAGCATATGATAAACAATGTGAAAATCAAGTGCTTAAGGAAGAATTTCAAATAGTTGAGATGAAGGGCTTAATCCATGACCTAGTTTTCCCCATAGTTTTAAAAATTGAATGGATAAGAATTTTTCTAAGTAGAATACATAATGGTTTTTTATGGTTGTAAGGAGAACATATCAAGACAACAAAAAGGATAGTGCATAGGTTTAAAGGTTTTCCAACCCTAGATCGATAGAAGACCCTACTTAGTGATTCAAAAGAAGCTATTGAAAAGAACATTGGGGCAAAATGGAACATGAGGGGCATGGCCATTGACACAATCATAGATCCGCTTTTGGATTTTTTAGTGAGAGTGATTTATCACAAGTTCTATGAGTCAAGCATAGTGAATAGTGTACCATGCATTGTTGTGGATGTGGCATATAAACTTGTCAAGAAAGATCATACATATGATCTAGCAAAATTGTTGTTGTTGCAAATCATGGAGAATCTAGGAGCAATCAGAAGATCTAAAGGTGCTCAATGTAAGTTTCGATAAGTTCTGATTTGTATATTCTTCTATGTTTTGGAAGAATTTCCCTCAATTGGTAAAGTGAACTGGAAATCAAACAAGTCAACCATTACAAAAATCAATGAGGACATGGAGCAAATGGGTGACAACTTTGAAGCTCAAATGACAAGTTATTTTGAGGATTTCAAGAAATCCATGAAAAAAAGACTGAAGATACCAGTTTCCCTAGTGGAACAACACATCAATGATATCTGTTTCTTGGTTGACATTGATTATACTTACATCCAAGTAGCAGTTCCAAGGGTTAGATGGCTAAGACCATTAGGTTATGAGCTAGATGTTGATGAAGCTTTAGTAGCAATCACAACATTGCTTGCAAAGGAAATTGATAAGATTCCCAAACCCTTTGGTACATATGATGTTCTAAAGACCAAGGTGGAAATGGAGCTCAAGATAGCTTTTATAATAAAGAGGAAGGATAAGTTAGTGAGGAAGATAAAGAAGAAATTTGGTGAAGGAATTGAGGGGGTAGTTGAGGAAGAAGAAGAAGATGAGAGTGAAGAAGATGAATAGGGGCAAGGCCAACTAGAATTGACACAAGGCTTAGGTGAGGATAAAGAAAAGGAAGAAGGTGCAAAGGAAGAAGAAGCCGAGGAAGCACTAGCTCAAGTTGAGCCTAAGAAGATAAAGGCCAAAGCTCATCCTATAGCCCAGCCCAAAGACAAGAAGGTTACAAAGCCAACTCAAGCCAAGCCAACTGTACTAGTGACAAGAGCCACTACAAGAGCCTCAACTCAAAAGGAAAAAGAACAAGTCAAAGACAAGAAGAAGGCTACTAAGTAGACTAGTCAAGTGCAAAAGAAACCAAGAAGAAAATACATTGCACAACTAGGATATGATGACAAGGAAAGAACAAAATCAAAGAAAATCAACCAATTTAGAGTGGTAAGTCATCCTCCCAAGTCAAATATTGATAAAATTTGTGAAAATGTTAAGAGTGTAGGCTTCTCTAATTTGAAAAAGTATTGATTTCAATAAATTAAGTAGAGAAGATCAGAATAAGGTAGAAGAATTAGTATATGCCATGATGGTAGAATTCAAGAACACACCTCTTGAATTAGATAACACTATGCCCAAGGATTTATATGAAATTATTGAAAATAAGTGGCATTATTGCTTGAATATGGAAAAAGAAATAAGAGAATCCAAATTGGCATAGGTGATGGCATAATCGACTAGAGGTCAAATTGCAGAGGCAAATAAGAAACATGGGGGAAAGTTTGCACCAAAGTATAGAGCCTTAGAAATTTACAAAATAAAATTAAAGAAGTTATCAATAAGTGCACAAGATTGTGGAAGTTAATATATAACTTGAAAAATGACAAGGATGGAGAAGAAGAGAAGGATGCAAAAGCAAATAAGGCTGAGGCTAGTGAGAAGGAGAAGGAAGAGAAACAAAAGGAGGAGGAGGAAACAAAAAAGGAGAAGAAGAGAAGAAACAAAAAGAGAAAGGAGAAGAAAAGAAGAAAGAAGAAGAGAAAGGAGAAGAAGAGAAGAAAGAAGAAGAAGAGAAGAAGGAAGAAGAGGAGGAGACAAAGAAACAAGATGAAATGGAAATAGTTGATGAGCAACAAATAGATCAGAGTGTGCAATACATAATTGCCACCTCCTAGCCCTCCTCATGTCATCACCACATCTACAGTTATAGTTACTGTAAAGGATATTCCTGACACTTCTACTTAGAACATCAACCCTTTAATTGTAGAGGGTCTCAAGAAGATCCTTCACCAATCAACAATTCAAGCACAATTATGCACAAATATAGTATTGGTGAGTGTGGATGAGTTATAGAAAGTAGTAGCAGATCCAATTAGAGACAAGGTGAATCCACAAGAACCACCTTCTATCATCTCTACAATTGCTAGTGGTCAACTCCTAATGCTTTCACCACCATTTCCAATAGTTGACACATTTGGAACAAGTGATACCATGCAATAGAAGCTAGGTGCAGAAGCAGAAAAAGAAACAACAATAGGGCAAATAGGACAGATTGCTACATTTGATCCTATAGTACAAACACAAGGTACACCCTAAATAATAGTAATCGATCGGGGGAGATTAGATGAAGATAAGGGCACATCAAAGGAAGAGGAGTAGGCTTCCATACGGACATTAGTAGAACTACCAACTATTGGCACTCCTAAAAAAGTTCTCCATAAGCCAAGCACTGATGCAATGCCATTGCAAATTTTTGCACTAGGCTCAAGCTCAACCAAGGTGACAAGGGTACTTCACTATGGAGACCCTAAGTTAGATGAGGAGATAGTCATAACTAGTTATGACTCAAAAAAAAGAAGCATTAAGCAAATTATTGAGATGTAGGAAGCCTTGAATAGGAGAAAAAGGAAAGAGATACTTAGGAAGGAGTATAAAAAAAAGAAAGCATTACATGAGATCAAGGACATCTTTTTGGATGCCTTTAGCTTGCAGTCACCCGATGAGACCAAGCTAATGATAGAGCAATTGTCAGAAATTGTAGAACAGGTGACAAATGAAGACTAGGAAACTAATGTAAAACTTATGGAATGATCTAAGGAGAAATTCCAAGGGAAAGTAAATGAGAAAATATCAAGTGAAATAACACTTTCACAGGTTGAATTGGCAAAGAAGATTGACAAAGTGAAAAAGGTACTTGAGAATGTATTCTCATTGTACAAAAAGTTGTGTGACTTTTCATACTTCACACAAGAGAAAAGCCAAAGAATCTTGAGCTTGGAGAGAAATTTAAATATTTTTAGCACTCAGCTGCCAAAAGATCCAGTTTAGAGTGAGAAGCATTTTGCTCAAATGCTTCATACACAAAAAGAATTAGCTATGTTGACAGCTGAAGAGGCCAACATCAAGGCCAAATTGATGAAAATACAATCTTCCATAACCCCACATTGGAAGTACTCCATAAAGAACAAGCCCATGTATAGAATGTTTTAAAGAAAAATCCTAATCTTTCTACTTCAGCTAGAGTTGTGCATCTTGTTGCAAAGATTTCCATCCAACACAAGTCATCAAAAATTGCTTTGGGGAATTGGGATGTAGATCTTAAGATGATTATGGAGGTAAATAGTACATTTTTGGCAAAATATGGTCTTAATCCTTAGCACCCTTTGACATTAGTGTCAAAATGGGGGAGATATAATAAAATGGGAGATATAATAAATGGGGAGTTAAGACATAGTGTGGGGGAGATATAATGTTTTGGGGAGTCGTAAATAAAAATGGAAGGTAACCCAGATATAGAACACAAGAAATAAAAATAGAGAGAAAACAAGGCAAAGGCAAAGAGTATTATATACATCAGCATGAGAAAAATTCAGCACAAGAATTTTGGTTATGTAAATGGAAATGGTACAATCAGCTCAAGGGGAGTTATAATAATTTTGAGGTATATTGTTCTTTAAAAAAATTTGAACAAGTTTTTGAAATATTGTACATATGCCAAACATATTGGATAATGTACTCATAAGACCAAGTATAATGCTTAGTTAAGTGTTTTTGAAACTCATGTCAAAGGGGGAGATTGTTGGTCTCAGAATGGTTTTGACAATTGAGTGTCAACACACTTAACCAATTTTCACATAGAAGTTGAGTATACTATATATGCTGAGCTATAGTATGTGCCGAGCTAGAGTTCCAATAGGTGCCGAGTGACTTCATGTGTTGAGCATGATATAGGTGCCAACTAACTTTAGGTGCCAATAAAACCATATGAGTCGAGTGATATGTAGGTACTGAGTCATAGTTGATGCCAAGCAAGCTAGAATGCAATAGGTGCCAAGAAAACCAGAATCATCTAACTTATATTCCAACTCAACTTATCTACTATAACTATTCTTACAAATGTTGTAGGAACACTCACAAAGTATGATGCTATAGGAAGGAACTTATAACTTCTACCTGCAATACTAGAAATACTAAAAACAAATCTACACTACTCTAATCTAATCCACCTCCCAAGTGGCCCCCCTTGGTTGGCTTCTGCTAATCTACTAACACATAATGTAAACCAAGAGCTATTTCATTATGTTCCAAAAATTTCTTACATGAGAAAGATACATAAAATTGTAAAAATGACTCACTGCAAGAGTCAATAGTTTCTTTTCATAAACTTTCTTCTAACCTCTTAACATTATTGATTTGATCCCTATAAATAGAGGATCAACACTTATTCTAAAATAGGAGAGCAAACAAATTGATTAAAAATCTACCAGAGAAAAAGAAGGAAAGATAACAATTCATGACATGAGTAATAAAGTCTAGACAACTAATTTGACACAATAGTAAATGTAGAGAAAATATAGCAATTCTTCATAGCTCCTCCTTGGTAGTGGCCACCTTCAATGTTCCCCCTTGAATACTTCCAACCATCTTTAGCTTCCTTGCTAACAAGTTAGTTAATGTAGAGATATTTACAAATAAGCATAATCAAATTAAATCCAAATATCAAAACACATATTCTGATGGTTATATGAAACACTACATTATATATATAATATTGGAAAAATATAACATACTATCTACCCATAGATTAATTGTTCTATTCTAGACTTTAATCATCAATTAAGGTAAACATAAGTTCACAAATGTCTTGGTGGTATTAAAACAAAGTGTTAAAATTATCATAAAAAAGAGGCAATAATTAGCCTCATCAGTTGGAAGATAAGTTGAATGTCATTGTTTTTTTTTATTATCCCTATTTTCCTACCATTAAGAATGAAGAAGGAAAGGTCAAAAAATTAGAAGAATAGAACTTCTAGATTGACTCATTCTAGAGGTTATTGAGTAAAATTATTGTTATAGAGGAAAATTTTGTAAATTTCATAATAGATGTTCAGATTTTTTAGGGTTTATAAATTTAATATTATATTTTAGTTAATTAGTCAATTATGTTATGAAAGGTTCTGAAGCTATGTCACACCTTTTTGTTTTTCTGAGAAAAGGTACAAAGATCCTATTTTGTAAGGAAACTTGTAACAAAGCTATAACCATTTCCACAATCCATAATATATCTGTAATAAATATGTAATTGAAATCCATATGTGAAAAATAGACAACATACCCACAAAAATGTGATAGAAGATATATCCTAGGAAACCCTCATTGAGAGAAAAACTCAACCTCCAAAAATATCCATCACGATGTATTATTCAACAAAAATACCATTGCAATACAACCATGGAAACCTTCAAAGCCATAGCCATAACTAAGAAATCCATGTAAACAAGCATGAATCCACACATCCCATGCCATGATTTCAACCTTCACACTTGCTCCCTTGTCTAACATGTCAAGCCTTGTCTTGTTCAACTTTCCTTTTTGCCTTTTTCCCTTCTATCTTATCTCTACAACTACCCTTGTTGCTGCTTATACTATAGAAAGTTCCACAAAACCACCAAGTTGTATTACATAAACCATGTGCTAGCTAACCCATTGACCCCACATTTTATATTGGGTATTTAATTCTTTTCCCCAATATTTAAATAATTACATAAAATATTACCATAATGTTACAATACAACTCATCAAGTATATTCCATGCGAACATTTACATGTTGCATGTCCATTTGGGTTCTCCTAGGTACAACATTAAATAATGAAATAAAATAAAATAATATAACAATACTATGAAATGCATGAAACACTCATTATCTCAACAATCTCCCACTTGTGCACATTGCATAGGGTCAATCGATAGCCACATAAATGAACAAGGAAATAATCCCTCCTAGCACTTCCACCATCATGGATCAAAGTACACCAAGTGCTCCATCCTAATACCCACAAAAAAATAAAAGTATCAAGCTTCTAAAATATGAAAAATCCCACCTCCTATTATGCCATAGCCACTGAACATACATAAAAGCCATTGAAAGAGAAAAACACCCAACTTGTCACAAAAGAATCATAAAATTCAAGTACCAATTGAAATACCAAGCACAAACAACTAATCCAAAGGTAACCACATGTATCCATAGTTGTCAAATATCCATAGATGAAATATCACCCACAAAAAAAAGCCAAACCCATCCAACTATCCTACTTCCAAAGGTATACCAAGTGAATCTCACATCATTAACATATATAATCTATAACCTACAATCACAAGCTTCAAGAGCAATATCTGCTACATATATACCAAGAAGCTCCCACTGCAAAAGATAATGTCAAATCTATGACCAATCCACTCAAAACATCTCAAAGAAGTGAATCCATATAGTATCAAGAACATCCATAATGCACAAACCATTATATTGCAAGATCAACTCTCATAACAAGTCTCAAACACTCTCCCAAGTTCTCCACAACCAAAAAATGAAAGAGATAAAGGAATAACCATACCATCTCTCACATGACATAAATGAACACAAACTAGTGATCACAATCTCTAGCCAATCTAAAACCCAATGTAAGTGAATCCAAACATCAAGGAAGATAACCAAGACCAAAGAGAAACCATGAAAATAATAACTTACATCATGTCCTTCTATGCACACCTCTAGATGTAAATTGTGCAAGTATGATCTCCTCCATAAAACCCCAACCAAGAAGCCACAGCAACACCCAAACCATACCATATAACTAATCATGGATGTAAGCATCTCACAAGAAGATCAAACTCATAAACCATTCTTAAACCAAGTAATAATAATTCCTAATCCAATGAATATGCCCAATATAAAATCATCTCCAAAACTCAACCAACATAATAACATATGCACAAAAAGATAACCAATGCCAAACCATCTCTCAAATGTACCCTCTAGAACTAACTCATGTACCATATCTCAGGATTGATATCCATGAAAGAAAAGCACAAACACAATGCACTTGAGAGAAATAATGGGATATACCTTTCAAGTCACCAACTACCAAGTAGACCGAGAGTGGGGAATGAGAATTCTCATCAAGATATCCAAGTCTCCAGCCAAGACTCATCTAAGGATAATATCCTATCAAGTCCATATTAGGTGAATTCCCCTCAAATTTTTTATTACAAGCTAGGGTTGCTATTGCACCAAAATATCAGCCTGGTAATGCTCAATACAATCACTAGACTTATAGAACATATGAGGCTGTTAAGCCATGTCATGAATCTCAAAGGGGAACATTTGCTGTTAGTCCAATTCTTCCTACTAAAATAATCAACAAGCCCAAAAAATACTTCTCTAATCCAAGAGAAATTAACATCTCCACTGTCTTTAAGTATCCATGAGCATCCACAACCAAGAAATCCATGCCAACTACAAATGCAATATATGAATATCATGTAGTATTCAAAAAATGATCAACATACTCAATACCAAGAAACTAAACCAAGATCAACATTAAAGTTCCAACCATGGCCTAAGAAACATAAACATGACAACATAAACTAAATCATCTCAACCAAAGAGATAACATGCTCCATAACATGTAAAAAATATAAACATACATCAAGAGTAGACCATGACATAAGAATCAAACTATCATAACACCAAGGATAAAATGTCAAATGAAAGCATAAATTACACCTTTACCAAGAACCCTATGAGTCCTCAAGATGTAACCATCTCCACACACTATAAAGAACCATCTCCACACACCATGAAGATAAAAAATGTACCATGCAAATGTCAAAGATGATTTTACAACAACAAGATCAAAGATAAACCTCCAACATATGAAAACACTCAATAAATATATCAATACAAAAAAATCCCACTCAACCATGGTATCGAGTCACCCATGGCATCATAAAATCCATATACTATATGAAGATCCCCTAGGTCTACACTCACACAACCAAAGTGTTAGTACCAAGTGAAACTAAGATCTCCAAACCAAGAAGATACAAACCAAACTAGGAACTAATCCTGCACTGCTACCTCATCACTAGCACTAGCTCTCACTAAACCTTGTATCTAATCTATCCATGACATCATGATGAAAAATCATCCTCTAACAATGAGAATCAACCAATGCATGAAACCATCAAAGAACTCAAAGTGTACATCATCTAGCCTCTAGCAAATAACCACAATGTATAAACACAATAACAATGCAAGATTTGATACCAAATTACAATAATTTATTCATAAAATAAATGTGACATGCAATGTGCTAGGCTGTAAGGCCTTCTCAATTATGGCCAAATACAAAGTAATTAAAATAAAAATTTTGCAAGATCCCTCAAGATCCAATCCACACCCTAGCTAGTCTAGATCACACTCTACTAGAAACCTCCAAGGAAGATCTAAACTTGTGCTCGCAAGCCTACCAAGAAATCTACTTGTTTTTCAAGCCACAACTACTAGCCCTTCTCAAACTTGATCCAAGATCTAAGTGTAAACTATCTCACATTTGACATTCTATCCACACAGTCACAACTCCACCACAATCCTACTATAAACTACCTCACATTTAGTGCCCTATCCATAAACTTAGGAAAAACTTGCTCTTTAGCTACTCTCCACACTCACTCCTCCTCCTTTGAATGAATCATTCCATGAATGAATGAATAAAAGACTCCACAAGAGCCCCATTCTTATACCCAACTAAGCCACAAGTTGGCCTAGCAATTACAAATAAAATAAAACTAACATTAAATACTTGGAGAGCCACAAGTCGGCCTCCAACAATAGCTAACTATCCAAAAATTGATACCCGAGAAAAATCACAATATCTCCTAGCCTCGATTGAATCAAAACTTTTGCTTCAAACTGAAGGTAGTACTTTAGGTCCTCTTAAATCCTTACAATTTTCATCCTCTAAATCATTGTTCAAAATTAATTACATGACTTTCAACATATACCAAAAATCTAGAAAATATAGCTCTAACAACAAGGTAAAAATAGATCAAACTTTAACATGATAACTCCAATCTCTATGTGCATATAGGAAAAGGTCCCCAATGTGTTCATCCCTAACCATGAAAATCATAACTCCACCAAATTCTAAGCTTGATGCTCTTGCATCAGACTCCCCAAGTAAATAGAAAAGTATGTCCCATAATATGATGACCATAGAAAGATTTGCAACCAACTTCATCTTTACCAAAGGCTTCCACTTCATCAAAGTCAATAGAACAAATTTGAAAATAAACCATCTATGATTCATCCAATGAAACATCAAAATCAAATACATATTAGTATCCCAATTGGCATGCTCATACCCAAGAACATACTAAACATAATACTTCACTAAGAATCTCTACAACTAATCAAAACCAACAACAACAATATCCTTAAACCTGTACTCCTTGTTAGGAACATCATGTAACTCCAAGACCAAGTTAGCAACATGGATATACAAATCCCCTAATAAGAATAACATGTAAATCCTTAGCCATGCCAACCATAGGCAAATGAGGAACATATAGATCTGTAGTATCACGTGGATCAAAAACCAAATCAACAACTAGTGAATCCACACTAGCAACATCAAACTCCACATCAATAGAAACATCTATACCCTCAATAATCTCAAAAACAACATATGAATTTAGATCCATATTAATAACCATATGAAAATTCTCATAATCAGCAATCTCATATGTCACGACAAGATGCTCTACAACATACAAGTCACAACCAATAGCAACCAAATCATCCATGACTGAGTGCTTTGCAATTTTCATGTCAGATCCAATTGACTTATCATGAAAACTAATGTCTATCTAAACATCAACAAGGTTAGGAATATCTTCAAAAAAAATCTCCAACTACTCTATAGGTTTTGTATCAGGCTCCACAAATTGATCAACAAAACCAACCTCTTCCACCTTGACCTTGCTTTACCATCTTCTTTCACGAACAAGTTTCCTAACTGACTAGACAACTCTCTTCTAGATTGGTAGAATCTAGCTCCAAAAATATCTATAGAATTCCTTCCTCATCCCATCCTTATCTCAATCATCTGAACTAGTTTCAAACTGAGAAACCACCTCCTTAGCTTGATCAACCAAATTAGCTTCAACCTAAGTATACATCTCAGAAAACTTCCTCTTCATCACATCATGGAGATTTGTAATCATCTCAGGGTCCAATCCTCTTGGAGCCATCTTCCAAGATATTCACAAACCCTCTAAAAAAATCCTTCCCATGTTCCTTGTAGTAACCTCAAATTATTTTCAAGTTAGATTGCAACATGCCACCTTGCATGAATAATTAGGAACCACATCACAAGTCCAAGACCATGAATATGCAATCCAAAAACTCTCTATGATCATGGCTCAATAAGATTAGTCTTCCATTTTTGCATCCATCTATCCATCTACAAGCCCTCTAAAATTGTAAGTTAGAACCATGATCTACCACCTCACAACCAAAAGATCTAGGACTCCAAAAAGAAAATTCACCAATAGATCAAGATCAACTAAAATCTACTTCTCCAACCCAAGTCTTGGTACAAATTGCCACAACTTTGGTGATCTCTCTACACATTTAGGAACAACCTTCACTCTGATACCACATAAAGTAGTGTAAAGAAGGAGAATCCCCAAAGGAGATGTCCTAGCTCTAGAAAATAACCACACAATGGAATACAATAATAATGCAAGATCTGATACCAAATTATAATAATTTATTCATAAAATAACTATTACATGCAATGTGTTAGGCTGTAAGGCCTTCCCGGTTACAATCCAATATAAAGGAATTACAATAACAATTCTACAAGATCCCTCAAGATCTAATACAAACCCTAGCTAGTCTAGATCACACTCTAGTAGAAACCTCTAAGGAAGATCTAAATTTGTGCCTGCAAGCCCACCAAGGAATCTCCTTGTTTTCCAAGCCGTAGCTACTAGCCCTTCTCAAGCTTGATCCAAGATCCAAGTGTAAACCACCTCACATTTAGTGCTCTATCCACACACTCACAACTCCACCAAAATCTTGCTGTAAATTGCCTCACATTTGGTGCTTTGTCCATAGACTCAGGAAAAACTCACTCTTTAGCTACTCTCCACACTCACTCCTCTTCTGAATGAATGAATCACTCCATGAATGAATGAATAAAAGACTCCACCAGACCCCATACTTATACCCAACTAATCTACAAGTTGTCTTCGTAATTAAAAATTGACTAAGACTAACATTAAATACTTGAAGAGCAACAAGTTTGCCTCCAATAGCAATTAAATGTCCAAAAATTGATACCCAAGAAAAATCACGATATCTCCTAGCTCTAATTGAATTAGAACTTGTACTTTGAATGAAACATAGTAATTTAGGTCCTCTTCAATCCCTAGAATTTTCATTCTCTACTCATTGTGAAAAATTAGTTACATGGCTTGTAAGAGGCACCCAAAAACCAAAAAACACAGCTCCAATAGTAAGGTAAAAAGAGCTCAAACTTTAACATGATAACTCCAATCTCTATATGCACATAGAGACAAGGTTCCCCAATGTGTCTCCAACAAATACCTAACCATGAAAATCATAAATCCACCAAAATTTAATCTTGACACTCTTGCATTATCATCAAGCAAGAAGATATACCATCATAACCAAATCAAGAATCCAAACTAATGAATATCAAGGAGTAGAACCTAGAAAATGGGCTAATGTCTAACATATTATGAGCAAATCAAAAACTCAATAATCATATATTAACACCCTCTAGTCTACCATGAAAGCCAAATGAATCAAAAGAAGGAAAAAAATTGAAAACTCCCTCTTTCACTTGTAGCTCCCATGTCCTTCTTTCTTCTCCATATGATGTAGCTACAAATTTCATATAATGCACACAATCATGAAGCAAAAGCCTAAGATAATGATGATGCTATGAGAATAATTGAAGTTGTGATTTAAGCTTGGAAGTCAAAATGGTTAAATGTGGAAGAGAATCTATGATGTGTCATATGACACCTCAAACCCACTTAAAGCCAAGAATCTATGACAAAGGAAGCCAAATATGGATGTGCGTAAGATAATAAGAATATTGGATTATGACATATCTCAACCAAGTGTCATAGGATGTGTTATGATGATGTCAATATCTTGTGGAATATTTGAATTAAAGAATCCATTTTTCCACACAAATAGAAATTAGTAAAAATGGAATTAATGGTGGAAAATATGACTTAGGAAATTGTGAATTTCCATGGATTGTAAATGATGAATCAATTAATTAATAAAATATCAATTAATTGAGGAGGTTATTTAGGAAGAATAATTAGTAATGACATAAGATTAAATTATGGGTTATTTAATCCTATAGGAAGAGTTAGTAGATGATTGGCCAAACTAGTTGAATAAGTACAATAGTATCCTTTGATGAAGTGTGATGATAATGGAGATTGACTAGAATAATGAGAAATAGACCAAAGCCATGGTCAAATTGATCGATTGATTGAAATTGATATCATGCCAAGGACACATGACATGAATTAAAGATACATAACATTTAACTGACATTGTAAATGCTACAAGATCAAGATTGATTGATAGGTTTAACCATAATAACATCAACGAACATTGTCAATGTTATTAAATTTTCATGATCTAACACTGAGAGACTAAAAAATATCAAAGATCAGATGACATGAATGATAGTTTGACCTAATACTAAGAGCCATGATAGTACTAAGGTTAGATTGATAAGATTTGATAGATTGATAGGTTTCCAAGGCACTGAAAGCCACAAAAAATGCTTAGGATTAGACAAATGATGATAGATTTGGGATATTTGGCATGTTTTGAGCTGATTAGGATTGATTCTAAGTGATTACGAGTTGATCTGATATGATTTTGAGTTGGTTTGAAATGGTTTTGAAATGATGTTGAAATGGTTCCAAAATGTTGTGCAATTGATGTGAAAGAGGACATGATGATAGAAACTATTGAGATACAATTAGTTTGGCCAAAAGATCAGAGTTAGTGGAATGAGAAAATGGGATGAATTATTATGGAAAGTGATGTTCATTTAGGGGTTTGAGAGTATTTTCAAGGGCTACCACTCAATATATGACCAAATAACAAAAATGATAGCTCAATTTTTTCACAACAAAGATAAAAATCCAATACAACTGATGGTTTGTAAATCAGAGTTGAAACACAAAAGTTATGGCCTCCAGAGTACAACATAGGAGCTCAAGGAGTAGTTGCAGGCATCCTACTACCCCAAGTGCACCCAAAACACACCCAAGTTCACCAAGTGCACACTTGGTGATCCCAAGTGCACTATGATAGTACCAAGTGTGTCCATGGTGTACTTGGGAAGCCCAAGTGTGCTCAGAAACTGCAGATTGAGCCCTATAAGACTTTGGGGGCCAAAAATTGCTCGACTGGACTCAGAATGACCTAAAACTTTGTGTAGGTGCCCAAAATGATAGAAAGAGGTCATATCATGGGTAAAATTAGTCAAACATGGTCTAAGTGGTCAAAACTAGACAAACAAAGGTCAGACTAAGACTAGACTGGGTGGAAAGCCCTAGAAGGTTGACAGACAGTGTAGGATGATGCAAAAATGTAGGAATGAAAGCTGAAGATGATTTGGTGTATCAAAAAACATGATCATGATGGTGAATGAAGATATGAATGAAAGAAGACCAAAGAGGTGAGATGAGGACTAGTTAGAATAAGGTGAAGACTTTTTTCTTTCAAAATGTGTGCTTTATGTCAAATGGAGCTTCATTTTGATCAAACTATAGATGTGAACCATTTTTGAGCATCTACATTTTGCCCCTCTTTGATGCAATGTGATTTAGAGCATTGTGTTAAAGAACACTGATGAGAAGGCCATAAAAAAATGCTCCATTAGGAATGATATATATGGATGCCCCCTCGAGAAATTAATTGAGATATGCATATGGTAGGTCAATTTGTTGATAATGAGATGCAAGGTAGTGGATGAAGAAGACACAAAAGATGGAGGAGATGAAATAAGGAATAGTTAGTATGATGGGAATAATTTTGATTTTGTAAAGTGTACTATATGTCAAATGGAGCTTTATTTTGATATGGCAAATGGAATGCAATGCATAATGGCATAAAGGGCTAGGCAAAATGCAAACCTTCTGCATAACAAGCACGATGTAGACAAAAAATGATCTTGTCCTTCCTAAGGCATATATGTAGTACCCCAAAATTGGCTCATTGCCATGATCACCAATTCTGGATTATTTTGATCAATTCTAAGACCTATTCTAATAGGAAATTCTCATTCTTCCATTCGCTACTTGACTTAATTGTCAAATGAAAAAAATCCTAATTTGCATTACTCACACTCTTTATTTAATTCCTAAGTATTGACTCAAATTAGCTACATTAAACCTATTGATTAAATTTAATTTAACTATAAGTGTTTATACTTTAATTAAATTAAATTACTTCTTTAGCTAATGTACAAAGGAATTAAATATATTTGATTTAATTAAATATCCTCATTCTAATTGTTGAATTTAATTATTCAATTTAGAATACTCAATTATGAGGTCATATTTAAATTCCTTAAATCAAATATCTTCTCCAATATTCTCTCTTCAGTTCAGAAATGGAAACTCTTAGTTGACTAAAATCATAAAAGGAATTAAATCAGTTAACTCCTTATTCCACTCAAAAGAAATTAGTTAACTTCCTTTTCATAAGGAAACTTTCCATTCTAACTAAATCTCATTTCTAATCTCGACCGTCCATCCAAATTGATCTTGACCATTGATCAATTCTTGCATTCTATTTAAGAAGCTCTCAATTCCTCATTTCAAAAAAAAGGAGGAGAGGTTGAAGAGAATTTGTATCAAATTGCTGTCAAATTGCACTCTCATTTAATCTCATTGAATTCTCATATAGATTTTCATTGCTAGTTTAATTCTCATATAGATTTAATATGCATATTCATCTAGCACAATCTCTTTTACATGTTTCTAGATTAAAATGCATTTCTTATTCTAGATTAAATTGCACAATCATATAGATTATTTGCATCTCATTCTCAAATCCTTCGTTCGTAGAGGGTCTGGTTGCTTAGACACCTCAAATCTGAGGATACCTAATAAGCAAATGCCTCTAGATAGAAGGCAACAGGTTGCCTTGCAAGCTGATTCTCGGATGAACAATCCAATGTTCATTTCAGGATGAATCTACAAACAATGACCATGTTGAAGGGTGTGTGAAGCCTGAGGCCACAATTCACGCATACATTTCTGGCACCCACCGTGGGGCCTGAACCAAGTTTCTAGCTCCATCTTCTTTTCTTGCATTTTATCTTCGGTCTGTTTTTCTGACTTTTTTTCTTTTTTCTTTTTGCAGCAACTTAATGGTTCTAATTAAGTGTTTTTTAAGGTTCTTAATTTAGCTTTTAAGGCTAACCCTTGTGCAGGCTGAGTTGCACGCAAAAAAATCTTAGGGTTCTTGAAAGATTTGATCATATCCTTCAAATGGTTCATTATTTCAATCTAAAAATTTTATTGCATATTTGGCATGCAATTCTCAGTTCACAGTAAAAATTTCAGATTTATTTGATCAAAAATGAATTTTTAGTAATTTTTAAAAATGTATTTTCATGAAAAAAATTATTTCGTAACCCAAATCATTGAATTTTAATTTGAAAATTATATTACATATTTGGGAAGATTTCGGAGATCATAGTAAAAATTTTGGGTTTTTTTGAGCAAAAAAAGATTTTTTATAATTTTTTTTTAATGTATTTTCATAAAAAACTAATTCTTGACATAAATCAAAGAATTCAATTTGAAAATTTTATTGAATGTTTGGGAGGCTTTTTGTGGACTACAGTAAAAATTTCAGATTTTTTGGATCATAATTATATTTTAAATAATTTTTTTATGTGTTTTCATAAAAAAAATTATTAACTCATGATGCAAATCTTGGAATTTTAATCAATAATTTTTATTGAAGGTTTTTAAGAAAATAGAAAGGAAGAAAGAAAGGCCATCCAAATATAACAAAAGAAAGCAAAAAATAAAATAAAAATGCATATTGTTTTTGCTAGCTTCAAAAACAGCACAAGAATTGTTAAAAATCAGGTAAAATCTACTAAGCACATTGCGAGGATCACTAGGTAACCTTCCTCAGTTGATAACACTTCATTTGGATCTAAAACAAACATCTTTCGTGTCAAGCTTGTGTGTGTTTCCTTCCATGTTTTCATTTTACAACACATGCATAATTTGATACTAGGGTGTGATCTCCATTAGTATTCATTTAGTAGGCTTAGGTACTAGTGATAGATTTAGATAGCTATTTTGGCTTATTGGACTCGCTAAATCTGCCTGTAATGCCTTGCCAAGGGATCCAAAGAATTAACCTAAAAAGATAATTGTTTTGTTCTCGCCCATGCCTCGAGTGCTTGTATAGACTAGGATGGGAGTAGAGAGAACGCATGGTTGAGACCTTGCATTCCATAGTATGCCTTGTCAGTATGAGAGGATACTAGTGGCCGCATGAGGATCAGTATGGACTCATGGAGTTTAGCTAACTGCCAGGGTAACTTGTACATGATATATGCGATGACACTTTCCCGCTTGCATAGTAGGTTCCTACATGTCTTTGTGTTGCCTCTGGGAATTAGATGTCAGTTTTGTGTTTGGAACCTTTGAGTTAGTATACTTTTAGGATTCCTAGACTTATAGAGATTTATGCTATGTGATTTTGGATAGCCTATTTGGGACTTGAGATTATCTCCTCAGCACGGTGGGAGTGGACCACTTAGGTACCATGCAGTCGGGTGGTAGTGTTTTTTCCACTCTTATCATTTGAGATTCATTGAGACATCATGGCTGATGCATCCTTCATGATGGTGGATATGTATCCTTTCATTGATGGTTAGCATATGTTAGATGATGTTATCTTATGCTTATATTTGCATGCTAGTTTACTTTTGGCATATGATGCAGTATATGATAGGAGTGACATTCCTACTATGTTAATATCGATGATCTCTTCGATGGTTTGGAATGTTATGCATGAAGGGATGGCTAGGGCCCACGATGGTCTAATGATGCTATTAATGGTTGGGAGGAACCGTGCACTTAGTTTAGTATGTTTGATCTTTTATGATGGATATATATATCTTCTATGATGATGTATCATGTGATTATCTTTACTTTGATGTATCATGGATTAGAATAGGATGGTGTACCTTATTTCACATATGTATATTCTTTTGAGCTTTTCATACCCTATGACATGTACAATGGATGATTGAGCATTTGAAATGTAATGTGTAAACATTGGACTTATCATTATTATTTCATGAGGTTGCTATATTAGATGGATTCAATAATGTTAGATGTTTAGATGTAATTCAATGTTAAGGGATCCTTAAAGAATGTAATCTATTATGTATGTTATGTTTACTTTTAGATGGACATTGCTATTGCTTCCGTTATGGTGCATAAGTTATATGTGGTATTTAATTTCATGTTTAAAAAAATAAAAAATGCTACCAAACTTAGTGAAATTCTAGGTTAATTCTTTGGATCCCTTGGTGGGGCATTACACCGCCAGCCCCTCGTTTCACCCTGTGGTTGCAAGATCAGCACCACGTTAAAGGGGAGGGGTCTACAGGAAAGAAGCGTTAAATGCTCCACAAGGCAACCCTTTTGTGCTTTCTAGAACTCACTAGTTTCTAAGTTATGGACTTGTTTTGGCTTGTGTGAGGGGTTAAATGTTCCACAACTTTGGACTCACCTCACATTAGTTAAAGCATTAAGTGTACCACCTTGTGCTCTTTGACTACTTTTGGATAGATTTGCTTTCAGGAATTAACATCTGTACACACATAGTAATTAGGCCCTATGAACACTGTTTGTCGATCTTGAGAGAGTGGTTTCCTAGGAAAACTCCTCTCTACGACGGATTCCTTGTAGGTGGAGAGGATACTTTGAGCATCTTGTAGATAAATGAGTCTTCAACTTGTTGATTAAGGCATCCTTTCCCCGGAGAGGTTGATAGATCACTAGAAGTTGACATCATAGATCTTTAAGAGATAATCTTAGTTTAGCATGTCAGATTAATCTGTTTGCTTTGATTGGGCTGAAAGTGTAAAGGTGTCAAAACCTTGGATTTGGAAGCTAAGTCCCCTTGTGGTACACTATTGTGAGTTGGTCACCTTTAGAGAGGGTTAACTGTAGCAGACAATCCCTCTACAGGGAAAATTGCATGGATGAAACCTCGAGTATTAATAGCCATTTTTGACGTGGTAGTGACAACTGCTATATAAATGTCCTTGTGGAAGAAATCTCCACAAGTGTGGTTCATTGTGGGTTGTCAGATCTCCCTAGTAGCTCTTGAAGATTAAGTTCTCAGACTGTGTTGAAACCTCGGTGTGCTAGGATTGGAGGTCACCCCAGTGAGTTATAAAAGTTGCAGAGTCAAAACGTTACTAAAAACCTTAGAGAGGCCAAACTTTTCACTTTCTAGGAATGTGTGCAATGATTGCAAAACTCTTTGAAAACATACACAAATAGCTCTCCTAGGGATTAGCACAAACTAAGTCACTTGATTGTTCATGCGCAAGGTTGCTTTTTCCCTTGCTCATTATTTTTAGATGTGCTTGAAATCACCTGCTTGTTGTTTTATGTGCTTGTTTATCTGCCTGGTTACTGAAACGATCAAAATTTGTCAAAACATTCTGCCTGTTAAACTATTCAACTTTTCACTACAGTCGTATGACGATTAACTTTAGGGACTTGCTGTTCTGTTTTCTCACCAAATCTAAGATCTTGTCTCATGCAACCATTGTAGATTCTCACGCAAAAATCTGCTGAAACACTGCCAAAAACTTGTTAAAATTGGTCATTTTCTGCACTTCTTTGTGTGGCCTGTAAAGGTTTTTCGCGTGAAATCTTGTGTCAGCATTACCAATTTGGGTTTGTTTTAGCTATTTGTGGCCTGTACACTATCTTTTTTTGCATCCTTTTATCGCTCTCTATTTGCAAATAGTCCTAAAATAGTGACACTTCACTTAGCTAAAGACTTCTGTCTTGTACTTTGACTGGTCTCATCTCTTAAGTTACCTTTTGTCTTTGTTTCTTAATGCTTGTCACACTTTGTGTCGCATTGGTCATAATCTCTAGCTATTCTAGCCTTTAAATCAAACCATTTGTGCCTTAGTGTACAACATTCTTGCTATTATTTTTTCCTTTTTGAGACTCAGTCTTAGTATAGTCCTTGTCCAGGTTCTAGCTTCTTGTCCTTGTCTATGACTATTGCAACCGAAAGCAGCAACGTGTTTTATCCTCTTAGAATTAGACATGGTCATGCCAAGGGTTGTAATCATGGTAGAGGTTGCTTACCTTTCATTACACAATTGATATCTAGTTCGGCTAGTGAGGCATCTTCATGATCCCCCTCACTTGCCAGGTCACCTCAAACTTAGCAAACATTTTCCATAAACTTGCAACAAGTTAGAAATCCTTTGTACGAAGAGGATACTGAGATAGGAAGAGGTCCTGCATTATCAAACATGATGTCTGATCTTTTTTTTAGACGACCTTTTGAAACACAACACACTAAAATTCAACATGTTCCTATAATGACTAATCGTGAACCTAAACATAGTAGTCATAGTCGACATCAAGAACCACCTAGGAATAACAAAGAGAAAGAGAAAGACTATGACATTGATGAGGAATTGGAAGAGGTGGAAATACTCCCTAAACACATCGCAAAATGTCAAAGAGAAAAAAACTTCCAAAAGGTCATGGGAATCCTACTCAACGAAGAGAAAGAAAAGTACTTTCTCAAACTTTTCCAAGAGGGAGCAAAGTTACCTTCTCATTTCAATGTGAAAACCATTATCATGCCTAAAGAAGAAACTGAGACTTCTAAACTCCAAAAACAACTAAAAATTATGCAAGACCAATTGGCTCAGATGATGCATGAGAAAGGGAAACCCACAAAGACATACACATTGGATGCTCTTTGTCCATTTCCATTTGACAAAATCATAAACATGCTGACTTACCCACGAGGCATATAACTACCCAAATATGACAAGTACTTTGGTACTACTGATCCCCAAGATCACTTGTGGGAATTTGGTGCTTTGTCTATGGAGTTTATATATTATCAAACCTACCTCATGTGTTTATTCCCTAGAAGCCTATATGGTCAAGCTTTGGAGTGGTTCTCACATTTACCTCTTAGTATCAAGACGTTTGACGAAATTGCCAATCTCTTTGTTCAACAATATTCTCATAACATTCAACATCCTGTCAATATTCGAGATCTATGCAACCTTAAATAGAAAGTTGGTGAGCCTTTTGTCACATTCCTCCAATGGTGGAGGCAACTATACACTAAGTATTCTCACAAAATCCTAGAAACAGAGAAGCTTGACATTTTCACCAATAACCTCCTACTTGATTTCGGATACAGAGTCCAACTTCACGGTCCACGTACCTTTGAAGACATGATTACATAGGCTATCCAAATCAAAGAATTTATGGTAAGAAAGGTGAACTCACTCTTTAGAGAGACATAAAACAAGGTTCCACTTCCAACAAGGATAAAACCAAACATGTCAACAAGAACTGAGAAATTGTACATGATGGAGTTGTTGACAATGTCACACCCAAACCTGCTAAAGCTGCATTTAATCTCATAGATGGCTTCAAAGTGGCCAAAATGCTGAGAAACCTCCTCCTAACAATAAGACATCTAGGATCAAACTGAGAAACTCATGGGCAACATGCCCTAAGCAAGAATACACACCTTTGGGAGAACCCCTAGATGTGGTTTACAAAACATTGCTACAACACAAGCTTATTTCACCAATGGATAACCCTCATCCCTATGATCCACAACCACGTCCACCATGGTGGAATGAGACCTCATTCTATGAGTATCACCAAAATAAGGGACACAAAACTAGCAACTATATAAACTTGTGCCATAAAGTCCAAGACATGATTGATGCTGGTGATCTTGTGGTAGATGGACATAACAAAAACTCAGATCACAAGGCATTCAAAGAACCTTTCCCAGCTTATGAAAAAGGAGAGACTTTGAAACCACAACCCTACAATAAGGTCAACTATACATATTCCAATGATGACAATGTCATTTATATGGTTGAACTTGTGGATTCTAAATATTGCAATGTTATTACCATTAAGGGAAAGCAAGACAATGACAAACCCAAGACACCATTTGTCTTGAGGGGCCCTACTTCCAATGCAACAAATAATGCACCTTCACAACACTGTGCTAATGCTGTCACTCGTTCTTGCGCCAAGTTGGTGCTCAAAGGGCCTGTGCCTCCTACTTCAAATCCTAAACAACACAAAGACAAAACCCTTGCTGGTTCATCTGGTAAAGGTACAAAATGCACAACAAACTTGACAGTAACTAGTTATAGTATTCTCGATCAACTTAAATGAACTAATGCTTAGATTTCTATCTTTAAGCTACTTAAAATCTCACCTACTCACACAAAATTTTTGGATAAAGCCCTCGCTGAGGAAAATGTTCCTCAAGATCTTGATCTTGAGTGATTTTAATCCATGGTAGGTCACTTGACACCGCCATACCTTATGACCTTCTCTGAAGAGGATGATAAGTCACTGAATCACCCACACAATCAACCTCTACACATCGAGGTTATGATCCATCAGACACGTGTTCGTCGGTTACTCATTGACAATGGCACTGGCCTAAATATTGTCTCTGCTGCTCTTCTTAGACAATTGAATTATTCATAGGACTCTATCGATCCTTGATGAAAGATCACTATCAAAGCGTATGACGAAGTGGAATGAAAGTCTCTAGGCCTTGTAGTTTTACCCATTTGTGTTAGTCTTGTAGAGAGAAATGTCACTTGTCAGGTGCTTGACATTCCCTTGGCTTACAACATTTTGTTAGGACAGCCATGGATACATGAGATGCACATTGTGCCATCCACATACCATCAATGCATCAAATTCCCATATCACGGCTCTGAAATTACTATTCTTGCCACTACTAGCTACACCTGCAATATGCTCAAAGCTCCTGAAACTTTTGTCCCTGCTAATGGTGAGTCCACTGATTATCATGACAATAAGCTGAAACAAATTGAACAATCATTCAAACTAAAAGAAACTAGCATAGGAGAGTATCACATTGAACTAGTGCTATCATTGACATCTCTCCTAGAGTCTCCTCGACATTATGGGAGACCCTCAGAGACAAAGAAGCCATTCGTGCTGACACCTCAGACCAAGTATAATGGTGCTTTTTAAAAGTCTACAGTTCCCTTAGAAGATGAAAATGAAAATAGAGCCATTGCTACATGGCTTTACAAAGAAGAAGCTCCAGTGGACCTAATAGAACAAGCTTGAGAAATTACTCTTAAGAAATATGGGCTTGGCCTTAGGCTTATGAAGCATTTTGGTTACAAGGGAACTGGCCCTATTGGGTGCAATAACAATGGCCTAATTGATCCTATCAAATTAAGAGTTTGAAGCAACAGTGACACAACTGGCCTAGGGTTTAAGAAGGTCCCTTTCCATTTGGGATCCAATAAATTTGTTCCCAAACTTGACAATTCATCTAAAAACAAGTCACAAGCTAAGTCAGATACTCAAGAGGAAGAATCTGATGATGAGGATTCCTATCCTCATCGTATCCCTTATGATCTTGCTAAATTCTTTGCTAAGCTAGATGAATTTGTACCATGTGTTAGCACTATTGATGATACTAGTGATTCTTTTGAGGACAATACTGAGCAACTCAAATATTATTTAGAAAAGGGAGAGTTTAGTCAGTCATGCCGTATTGAGTATTTGTGTAATAATCTAGAGGTTGAAGAAGAGTATGTCCATATCACTGTTGGGGAGTTCTATAGCCTCTCACCATGTAGTACCGATTCTCATGAATATGAATTTGACTCTCTTTCGAAAGCTACTACTGATAAAGACATTGACCAAGTGCATGTCTATGAAAACCAAATCAAAGTGGGTGGAATGCCTAGGGTTAGGTCATGGGGGTCTGATCCAACTAGTGTCCTAGAGTTGTCAATTACTGACATTTGTATTCTGAGGCATTTGAACACAACTGTGGATGAAGTCGTTGTAGGTCTCAAATTGTTGGTCCACACAGTTAATGACAATACTATGAATGCAATTGAACCAGCCACTGCTCTCTCACTCACACATCCTGAGCTTATAGACTGGAACCCCAATGCATCTAACAAAGTCCCCATGTTTTAGAATGACTATACTCTTGCCTATTACCTAAATGCTATCGAACCTGTAACGTCTTCCACCAATGAGTAGAGTGTCAACATGACTAAGGCCTTCATCAAATATTTGTCATACAATTAAAAAGAAAAAATGCAAGAGGTTTGATGGTGAAAACCACATTGTGGCAGTGTCGGATCTAACAAAAGTAAAAATAAAAGATGTATCCAAGGGTGAAAAACTCTTTGAGGCACCCAAAGATGAGATATTTGATGTCCTTCCCAGTCACTTTCAGGAGAGATCATCAGTGTTAATAGAGCCGATGCAACCAATTAACCTGGGCACAAAAGAACATCCTCATATGATACATCTGGCGTAGTCACTATCACCTAAAGAGAAGGAATTCAAGGAAAAGAAAATAAATTTTTCCTGGACATATTCTGACATGCCAAAATTAGATCCCGATCTTATCATGCATCATTTTTCCATAGCACCAGGCATCAAACCAGTTAAATAGAAGCTACATAAAATGCACCCTCGCGTTGCATTACTCGTCAAAGCAGAATTGGAGAAACTTCTAAAGGTTGGTTTCATCCGTGCAATTGATTATACTGAATGGATATCCAATATTGTTCCTATTTTCAAGCACGATAAATCTATCAGGGTTTGTACAGACTTCCATGATCTTAACTTGGCATGTCCTAAAGATGACTTTTCGCTTCTTAATATTGATATGATCATGGACATGACGGTTGGCTATGAGATGTACTCACTTATGGATGGTTTTTCTAGATATAATCAGATAAAATTGCACCAAAAGACCAGAAGAAAATGGCTTTCACATGTGCATGTGGAACCTTTTGTTGGAATGTGATGCCATTTGGTTAAAAGAATGTTGGTGCTACATATTAGCGGGCTATTACCACAATTTTTCATGACATGATGCATAGAACCATGGAGGACTACGTCGATGATACCTTGTTCAAAAGTGCTAAACACAATACTCATCTGCAAGATTTGGGACCCATCCTAGATCGTATGGAAAAAATCAATCTTTAGCTCAATCCTAAGAAATGCACATTTGGTGTCACATCAAGGAAGTTGTTGGGATACATTGTTTCTACAAAAGGAATTGAAGTAGATCTGGAGAAAGTACAAGTGATAACGGACATGCCACCACCTCAGAACATCAGTTAGATGAGAGGACTACAGGGAAGGCTTCAATCTATTCATAGGTTTATTTCACAATTGGCAGATAGATCACAACCCTTCACAAAGACCTTACATAAGGGTGTGAAATTGAATTGGAGCCAGGATTGTGAGCAAAGCTTAACACAAATCAAACAATATCTTTTCAATCCTCCAATTCTTATGCCTCCTATTCATAGGAAGCCTTTGCTTTTATACATTTCAGCCACTGAAACATCTTTGGGAATATTGTTGGCTTAGGAAGATAAAGACAACAAGGAAAGAGATATTTACTACTTGAGTTGAACACTAGTTTCATATGAGAAGAACTATAGCATTATTGAGAAAGCTTTCTTGGTAGTTGTCTTTGCTTCCCAAAAGTTGAGACACTACATGCTTGCCCACACTACACAACTTGTAGCTAAAATAGATCCACTAAAGTAATTGCTTAGTAAGGTAGCTCTCACAGGAAGATTGGCTAAATGGGTCATGATACTCAGTGAGTTTGACATCCAATATGTTGAACACAAGGCTGTAAAGGGACAAGCAATTGCAGACCAACTGGCCGAGGTACCCATACAGAGTCTTCTACTAATGAACATTGATTTCCTAAATTAGTCAATTTTGACACTCACGCACCATACATGGGTTATGTTCTTTGATAGGTCCTTCACACAACAGGGATCAGGTGCTGGATTACTCTTTATTACACCATAGAGATACTCATTGCCCAAAGCATACAAGATTCTATTTCCTTGTACAAATAACATTACTGAATATGAGGCTTTGATCAATGGCATAAAAATTGTAGCTAAATGGAGAGTGGATTAGTTAGACATCTTTGGTGACTCTCAACATGTTATCAACCAGGTAAATGATGTGTATCAAACAAAGGATGAGAAACTAATTCCTTACAAGTGCATGGTTGATGACTTGAAGAAGTATTTTGCACACATCACCTTCCAGCAAGTTCCATGAGAAGATAATAAAGCGGCTGATGCCATGGCCACTCTAGCATCCCTGCTACAAATGCCATAAAATGATCTCTGACATGAGTTCTTGGTGGAAGCGTTACACTACCCAGCCTATGACACACCTGATTCTAGGATGATTTGTTCTATTATAAGACAAGAATCATCTCGCTACCATCACATCTATTCCTACCTTTTTAATCAAACCATTCCAGAAGGTCTGACTTGGAATGAAATGTTAGGATAAACCATGGACAGAAATAAAAACTACATGCAAATATAACCAATAACAGAAAATAATAGAACACACAGAAATGAACACAAGGCACCAAGATTTAACGTGGTTCACCCAATCCCTAGGCTACGTCCACCAAACAGCAAGTCCAATCTTATTACAATCCAGTGATTACAACTTGATTACAATTCGTAATCCCTTACAGCTCAATATCGCCACAAGAACCAATTTCGTATCACCACATATGAAAATACCCAACCCTAAGCCCTTTTTATACAAGTATTAAACTACTTTAGGGTTATAACATGTTGGCCATATGTCAGACCCCACTATTTATGAAGTATGTACAGTACTTTCCTGATCAGTCACCACAATCTAACATGAAAAAAATTACCTAATCCGTAATGCTTCACATTATGTCATTATTGCTAACGATCTATATGGGAGAGGTCTCAATAGAACACTCCTTAGGTGTTTAGAACTTGACAAGTCCAAATGCGCACTAATCGATGTTCATGAAGGCATTTGTGGATCTCATTCCAATGGCCTGACACTAGCTTGCAAACTCCTTTGGGCTGGTTACTACTCCAAAAATGGAGCAAGAAGCTATCAAGTATGCTAGGTCCTACAAGTAGTGTCAGCTACATGAGAATCTCATTCACGCTCTAGCTAGAGAGCTGATTCCCTCTACTACAACATGGCCATTTCAACAATGGGCCTTCAACTTGGTGGGGCAGATTCACCCAACCTCTTCTAATGGACATAAGTTCATCATCACGGCTACAGATTATTTCACGAAATGGGTAGAGGCAATACCTCTCACAGTTTTTGATGGAAAAATTGTAGCACTTTTTATCACAAACTACATCATTTGTAGATATGGTATACCATCCTCAATCACTACTAACAATGGAGGATAATTCAAGAATAAAGACCTCAAGGAATTATGCAAGAAATTCAAGATCACACAACATTGGTCTTCCATTTATTATGCCCAAGGTAATGGACAAGCTGAGGCATCCAATAAGGTGATCCTCAAAATTCTTCATCACACAATCAGTAAATCAGGGAGAGACTGGCATCTCCAGATCAATCCAGCTCTGTGGGCATATAGGACAATCATTAGAACTCCAATGGGCACAACTCCCTTTGCATTGGTGTATGGGGTAGATGTTGTGCTTCCAATAGAGGTCGAGATTCTTACCTTGAGAATCTTTATGAAAGGCCTTATCACTGATGATGACTACAGGATAGCTCGACTTCAAGAGCTTGTGTTACTAGATGAACGATGACAAGTGGCATGAGATCATCTGCAAGCATATCAATAAAGAATGGCATGAAGCTACAATTGGAGGGTCAAGCCACGTGACTTCTAGCTGGGTGACCTCGTCCTGAGAGAGAACCTAAGAATCAACAACAACAAGTACAAAAGGGAAAGTTTGAATGAAACTAGCTAGGTCCTTGCATCATTACTGCAGTATATGGATCTGGTGCCTATCAACTTTCCACAACCGAAGGAGAAGTTCTTAAAGAGCATGTCAACACTCTCCACTTGAAGTGGTTTTACAGTTGATTTAATCTCAACAAGCTCTCTGTACATATCTATATGTCTTGAAATAAATCATAAAAATTATAAAAAGTCCTAAAAAAATTGTTACCCTGGTGAAAACCTAGCAATAGGTGCCTTCATAACACAATAAAAAGTGAAAAATCTCAAAAATTCAAAAAAAGAAAAATCAAAAAGAGAAAAATAGAAAAAAATTGAAAAAATAGAAAGGTGCCATTGGTGAAAACCTAGAAATAGGCATCATGGTAGCAAAAAAAGAGAATCTTGCCAAGCAGGTGAAAACCTGGTAAATTGGTGCCTCTTGTTCCCAATGCTCCATCTTGCAGTGCATCTTTTGGCTACTCTATACAGTCACTTTCATGCTTTTGCTTTCCTAATTTTCCTACTTTCCACTCATGTATCCATGGATTGAGTCTTATCACAGCTTGGGGGCATTCCCCCTTTAGTGTCACTATTTTTGAGATTCTCCTTATAGAATCTCCTTCGTGACAGTCACCAGTGGTTCTCACTGCATCTACCTATTGTCGCTAGTCTCACTATTTTTGAGATTCTCCTCAAAGAATCTCCTTTGTGACAATCACCAATGGTTCTCACTGCATCTACCTACTATCGCTAGTGTCACTATTTTTGAGATTCTCCTCATAGAATCTCCTTCGCGACAGTCACCAGTGGTTCTCACTGCATCTACCTACTACCGCTAGTGCCACTATTTTTGAGGTTCTCCTCATAGAATCTACTTTGCGACAGTCACCAATGGTCCTCACTATGTCTGCCTACTATTATTAGTGCCACTATTTTTGAGATTCTCCTCATAGAATCTTCTTTGCAATAGTCACCAGTGGTCCTCACTATGTCTGCCTACTATCACTAGTGTCACTCTCTTCAAGATTCTTCTCATATAATCTCTTTCGCAATAGTCACCAGTTGTTTTAGCTGTGTTTTCCTACTGTTGCTAAGGTCATGTCTCCATATTCCTTTATGGAAGATCTCTCTTGCATCAGTCACCAATCATCTTGGTTGTGTTTGTCTACTGTCGCTCAGTCCTTCTTAGGTTCTTCATCATGAAGATTCCTCTTTGATCTCAGTCACCAGTCATTCTGACTGTGTCTGCCTACTATTGTGACCTTACTGAAGAGATTTCTTTCAAACATGTTTTGGACACTAATACTTGACATCAATCCAAAAAATGAACTCAAAAATGATATACTTGTTTGGATATGCTGAGCTTTTTCTTTATTTTCTTTGTTTTTGCTTTATCATATCTCCTCGAGCAACTTGATGATGTCATCTTTGACTATAGAAGTAATGACTGGGGGCATGATCTTTTCTTTGCTTTCTATTTGTAGTTTAGTTCCAATTAGTTGACATATTCCTATAAGAGGGGTGTCCACTATAAGAGCCTCCATCTTGTATTAGATGGTTGTGTGTACCTTGACTCCTTTTATATGAATACATCAAAAACGTTGGTTCTTCTCCTTGTTTGTTGGAGTGAAATCTTCATGCTATAGTAAATACTAATACTCAACTTGCTAAGTGAATGTACGGGTCACTGCGAGTATATCTAGCACACTTCTGTCTTAGGTTATGAATACAAGGGTCATTTCATATAGAATAAATACTGAATACTTAGCATAAGAGGGATCTCCCATGTGTCTGGTGTGAGTGCATGCAAGCAACATTTAGGTCATCCTAGCATTTATGCTCTGATGCTTATGTTAACTTGCTACATTAAAAGGGACAAATGTTTTGGTCATTCTAGCTTCTTGTGCCTCAAATGCTTACATTTAATCCTGACAAATTAATAACGTATGTTATATTCATATTTCTGTGATTGCAATGTTAGTGGGAATTGTATGGCTTTCAAGCTCTGTTCTATATCCGGTGATGATAAATATTGAGGCTTGGTGACCAGACCTAGGGTTGCATTTAGTATAGTCTTGCATTACATACTTCACTTGCATATGCAAATGATTCAATCGCAAAACTACTTCCATCCTTCGTGATGAGGAATTTTTGGCTTCTTCAAAGTATCATGTTTCTTCATGATGGAAGAAATGATTGATTAATCACCCTCTTGGCTACTTTAGCTGCTCTAAATCCATTTATGGGATCGAATTTGACATCTGAGACACCTAAGTGCTTCAAAAATGCATTTTAAAATTTTGGGGACCAACGCGATCAAACGCTTGTGCAGTCTGCATTTTTTTGATGCTTTGGGATTCCTAAAATCCTTTCCACTCAATTCAATTCACTTGATTTCAAAATTCTCTTCTAGTCATTCTGATCTCATTGTTATTCTACTAAATCTTAGCTTTCTTCAGCATCTCATTATCTATTGCTTTACATCATATTTCTGGTGTGTCATCTTTCGATTTTGCTCTTGAGGGGGTAGGATGATTACATCATTGAACTAAATTTCAACTCATTTTGAGTCTCATTGCTTGGGGCATCTAGTTCCCATTTTATGTCCTTCTCACTTGGGGCATCTCATTACTAGGGGCATCTTGTTCCCTCTTTCTCGCATCTTTTTCATCTTGTCATCATTTGATTACAAGTATCAAGACACTCTAAACCCTGACTCATAAAAATCAAGCCTTGTTTTTGGGATTATTCTAAGACTCATAATTGGATCTTATCAACTCAGGTATCTAGGTGTTCTATCTGGATCCTTGAAGGTTATTCTCCATTCTACAGATAATCTTCTAAATGCTATCAATCTTAGGTATCTAGGTGTTCTATCTGGATCCTTGAAGGTTAAGCTCCATTCTAGAGATAATCTTCTAAATGCTATCAATCTTGGGCATCTAGGTGTTCTATCTGGATCCTTGAAGGTTAAGCTCCATTTTGGAGATAATCTTCTAAATGCTATCAATATCAGATATCTAGGTGTTCTATCTTGATCCTTGAAGGTTAAGCTCCATTCTAGATATAATCTTCTAAATGCTTATCAATCTCAAGTATCTAGGTGTTCTATCTAGATCCTTAAAGGTCAAACTTCATTATGAAGAAACCTTTTAAATGCCTATAAATTTCAGGTATCTAGGTGTTCTATCTGGATCCCTTAGGATTAAGCTTTGTGCTGGAGATAATTCTTAAAAGCTTGTTTCAACTTAGGTATCTAGGTGTTCTACCTAGATTCCTTAGGATTAAGCTTCATGCTGGAGATGATCCTTAAAAGCTTATCTATTTCAATTCAGGTATTTGAGTGTTCTACTTAGATTCATTGGGATTAACCTCAATTCTAGAGATGGTCCTTAAAAGCTTATCAATTGGTCTCCGTATCATCAACTTCAGAACCAATCTCATCTTCGCATCATGCTTTCTAATTTTCTTTGAATTAAACATGTTGCTTGCACATTCATTCAAAGAGGTAGTACCCCAAAATTGGCTCATTGCCATAATCACCAATTCTAGATTATTTTGATCAATTATAAGACCTATTCTAATAGGAAATTCTCATTCTACCATTCGCTACTTGACTTAATTGTCAAATGCAGAAAATCCTAATCTGCATTACTCACACTCTTTATTTAATTCCTAAGTATTGACTCAAATTAGCTACATGAAACCTATTGATTAAATTTAATATAATTATAAGTGTTTATACTTTAATTAAATTAAATTACTTCTTTAGCTAATGTAAAAAGGAATTAAATATATTTGATTTAATTAAATATCCTCATTCTAATTGTTGAATTTAATTATTCAATTTAGAATACTCAATTATGAGGTAATATTTAAATTCCTTAAATAAAATATCTTCTCCAATATTCTCTCTTTAGTTCATAAATGGAAACTCTCTGTTGACTAAAATCATAAGAGGAATTAAATTAGTTAACTCCTTATTCCACTCAAAAGAAATCAGTTAACTTCCTTTTCATAAGGAAACTTTCCATTTTAACTGAATCTCATTTCTAATCTCAACCGTCCATCCAAATTGATCTTGACCATTGATAAATTCTTGCATTCTATTTAAGAAGCTCTCAATTCCTCATTTCAAAAAAAAGGAGGAGAGGTTGAAGAGAATTTGCATCGAATTGCTATCAAATTGCATTCTCATTTAATCTCATCGAATTCTCATATAGATTTTCATTGTTTTTGATAAGGTAAACAATTTTTAAGGGGTCCTAAAACCCATAAGTTTAACAACAAGAAAGGCTGAAAATAAGAGAAAAAATGCCCAGCCAAAACATAAGCCTTACGGCTGAAAATAAGCCCAAAGGCCCAGCCCAAAACAACTGCCCACTAAAGAGGCCAGAGAACCAACCAGAAAAATAGAGACCAGAAAAAAAGCCAAAGCTAGGAGAAACAAAAACCAAAGGACAGAGACCCAACCTAGCAGACTACTTCTCCATCTCGAGCATGGTCTGGGCAGCTTCCGCACACTCTTGTTGCTCTTCTACCTTATGATCCTGGGTGTTCGTCAAATCCTACTCCATAGTGCTATCCTTGGCTTTATCCACATCCAGCCTATCTTTGTCTCTGTTCTATTTATCATCTTCCTCCATCTGGTTCCTGTCTTTGAGGTTTTCCAAGAGAGAGAGGATGTTGTCGTTGATCGAAGCGAGGAGGGAGATCATTTGACTTGCCAGGTTGTGATTGTAGTTCTCAATATTTTTTACTCTCCTCTCCATCAGAGTCTCCCAGCTATTTCGGTCACCTTGGCTTTCTGCACCTGTCTTGCTCTTGATTTTTTCCATTTGGGAAACCCTATCTCTGACATCCTCAAGCTCATGGAAAAGCCATTTAATTGATCTGAAGTTGTCGATCATGCTATTGCGGGCATTGTTCAATAGATTCATGCCCATTTCTCTTGCATTATCAGAAATAGCCACCATAGCCAGGTCAATTAGCTCATTGAGTCTAGGCTTCTCGAGGTCGTCCACCAGGAGTTGGGGGTTCATCGCCTCTCTGTAGATTCCCATAGTGGCCGTTCTCACATTGAAGTTCTTCCAAGCCTTCCTTCTGTTATTAACTTGCACTTCCCCCTCAATCTGTCCAGAGTTGTCATTTTCCTCCAAAGGAGGCTGAGGATGTATAGGGGAGAGGGGAATGGGCAGAGAATCCTTTCCCTGATTACTGGAGCGCTCCATGCTCTCTCCCTCCCTCTTCTGTCTTTTTCTCAGTTTCTCCTCATCCAGCTCCTCCTTCAAAACCTTGTCAGAATCATCAGTATCCATTTCCTCCTCCACCTCAGCAGAGCCAGTTTTAGCTGGGGTATAACCTCTAGGGCTCTTTCCACTGGGTAATTTGATAGAGGGGTAATCCTTCTTATGGCTTTTAGTCTTCTTACCTGAATGCTCAAAAACCTCATCAGAGCTGATGCTCTCGACATCGTCGAAATCTGAGGAAAAATTGGAGCTACTCTTGTCAACATCCGCCCCCTGGATAGGGTTTTTGCTAATGGTTTGAGCGTGGAAATGCTCATGAATCAGAAGCAGAAGACCCTCATGCAGTGCCGAGTTGACGGTAGCTTTCTTTTTAAAACTAGAAATGGCCTTGTTCATCGAGTTAAAAAGATAATACGGGAAGGAGATCTTACTACCATGGCAAAAATTATTCAGAATCACAAAATGGTGAGTCCTAACCCTATCAAACCTGGGGTCTAGGGTTATATATTCAATGACAGCGTAGAGAACATACCTCCAGAGCTTCTTTATAGTATCCGTTACAAAAAATGTCTCTTTCTTGCCCAGCTTGTTCAGCTCTTCAGTGTTTTTCACAAAATCCTTGATTGCATTAGAAGACATCTTCTTGTCTCTGAAGAATTTATGCCCCTCCATCGGAATCCCCATGACTCCAGCAACCACATCCTCAGTAATTTGAAAGTAGACCCCGTTCACCTTAACCTTACCATTATTCCACGAATTCACCATGCTGTTAGTGATCTCAAGATCCGAGCCATGAAGTTTCTCGAAGAAATTAGTAACCCCACCCTTTTCCAGCTCTCTCCAAACTTTGGCCTTGTTCTTCCACTTCTGAACTTCCCCCACCAGCTCCTTTCTACTCCTCTCACCCATCATGTTTACCTGATCAACTTCCACAATTCTCATGAACTCTGAACTGTGCAAGTTATTTGCATTCAAAGAAATGGTGATGTTTCTTTTATGATACCCGTGAATATACCTCTTTCTGAAAATAATGGTATCGTCCTTTCGAACGTGTCAAAATGTCAGAGGAAACCCCTTTTGTTGGTGAAAATCATGATGCCAATAATGGCACTTACCATTTATTAAGCAATCTTTATTATCCATAATTGTATTGGATTTGAGCCGTCCTTCCCAAGATTTTATCTTGGTCGATAAGCAACTTTGCCTCCGCCAAAAAATCTTTTCCGGCATGCCAGGTCAGATTATTGGTGGTGTTAACCCCTTTATTAGCAAACCAATCAGCGACTGGGTTTGCCTCTTTGTAAACATGAGTGACGTGGACCTTATCGAACTTTGTGAGAGTGGCGCAAGTCTCAGCAATTATGTTCGCAATCGTCCACGAGGGAGGGGAAATACCATTAATGGTATTAATAATGTTTTTGCAGTCCCCCTCAAGCCAGAGTTTAGTAATCCCGGCTTCAAAAGCCAACTTGACCACCTTACTCGCAGCTCTTGCTTCAGCCAGATGAATAGTCTGGATTCCCAGCGGGGAAGCAAAGGCAGCTATTCCCTCCCCATAGCTATTTCTTATGATTCCACCGCAACCTGAAGGGCCTGGGTTACCCTTAGAAGCCCCATCAAAGTTGGCTTTTGACCAACCATCTGGGGGGAGAAGCCAGCTAGCATCCTGCCTTTTGAGGTTCCTGTCTTTTTCTTTAGCTATCTTTCTGTCCCCTTCTTCTTCTTCTTCCTCCTTCAGCACTTGGAGATTTTCCTTTATATTCTTCGAGACCTTCCTGCCAAGGATTATAGCCAGCTCCTCTCTGTCTCTAAATATTCTATTATTCCTTTCCTTCCAAATTCTCCAGCAAAAATGGGGTAAAATCCAGTCCAAGTGATCCTGCCGACCAACAATCTTACAAAGACCTTTCCACTGATGGAAAAAATCCATGAGATTATTTGGTTTGCACCAGAGGGTTTCATTATCATGTGTGATGACATTCCACACCTCCCTGGCATAGTCACATAAGGTGAAAATATGATTTCCGGTCTCAGCCTGATTCTTACACAAGGGACATCTACTGGGCATAACATGTCCTCGCTTCATGAGATTGTCATGAGTAAGGATTTTGTTCTGAAGAGCCAGCCAGTAAAAAATGTTGATCTTTGGAGTGAGACCCGGAATCCAAGCCTCCGCCCAAGGGGCCTTCTCTTTTAAGCTCCAAAGGGAATTATAGCCTGAGGCAACAGAGTATCTTCCATTGGGATTATCCCTCTAGACCAGCTCATCCCCCAAATTGATAGGAATCATGGAATTGAGCATAAGCATTATAGGAGTCAAGTCCTCAGAGATGAGGGATAGGTCACTCCATTCCTAGCCATTCCAATAATCACAAACATTGGACCCAATTTGATTAGTACAAGCTTGCATCCATCTCTCGAAAACAGGGTTATTTATAAGTGGATCTTGGGAAAGCCATCTATCCGACCAGAACTGGATGTCCTTCCCATTTCCCAATTTCCATGATATCTTGGCCTTAGCCAGGTCCCTGGCTTTCATGATCCCATTCCAAATGTTCGATCCTTTTGGGATATCTTCATTAAAAAGGGTGAAAAGAAGAGTGGGTCTTCTAAGGTACTTGTTTACCAGGGTGTCCCTCCATTCACCGGTGCTACTGAAGATCCGCCATATTTGTTTAGCTAGGAGAGCCTCATTGAGGTGGGTGATCTTTCTAATGCCCAGACCTCCGTACCTCTTAGGGAGGAAAACCTTCTCCCAAGAAACAAGAGGGTATCTTTTCTTTCCTTCATTACCATTCCAAAGGAAGTCTCTCTGGATTTTCTCCATTCTTTCAGCTATTTTCCCCAGAATTCCAAAGAGGCTCAGGGCGTAGATTGGCAGATTTTGAAGAGAAGATTTGACTAAGAGGCATTTCCCCGCTTGACTAAGAGAGACCCCTTTCCAACCAGCCATCTTCCTATTGAATCTGTCCAAAATACCATTCCAAAAAGACTCCGGGGGTGAGGATCCCAAAGGGAGACCAAGATAGGTAGAGGGGAAAGAGCCTACCCCACAACCCAGAATCCTGGTGATTTTTCTTTGTCTAAACTCAGAGGTTTTGATGAAAAAGAGTGAGCTTTTGTTCCAATTAATCAGCTGACCTGTCCCACTGGAGTAAGTATCAAGAATATTCTTCAGGGCTCTGGCCTCTTTGACAGAAGCTTCCCCCCCCAAGATAGTATCGTCAACAAATTGCTGATGAGTGAAGGGAACACAATTAGAGGAGGGAAGGATCCCTTTGATACAAGCCTCATGCTTTCTACAGTCTATAATCCTTCCTAAGAATCCAGCTAAAATGATGAACAAAATGGGCGAAAGGGGGTCTCCTTGTCTGAGGCCTCTGGAAGGTTTGAAAAAATTAGAAGGGACTCCATTAACCAGAACAACCAAGGAGGAGGTGGACACCAATTGAGAGATAATTTTGCAAACTTTACTATCAAAGCCAAAAGTCGAGAGGACCTTCCCAAGGAGAGACCAGTCCACCCTGTCATAAGCTTTAGAAAGATCCAGTTTGAGAAACATACCTTCCCGTTTGGATGCCTCAAGAGAGTGGATGACTTTGTGCACCATCTGGACAGAATCCAAAATTTGTCTCCCTGGAACAAAACCCGATTGATGCTGCGAGATTATCATGGGCAAGATCTTGAGCATTCTTAAAGTGAGAACTTTAGAGATGATCTTGTAGAGTGAGTTGCACAGACTAATAGGTCTAAAGTTGTCCAACGAGTCTGCCCCAGGGGATTTAGGAATGAGAACCACAAAAGTCGAGTTTAGCTCCTTGAGAATAGATTTGGCTCCAAAGAATTCTTGGACAGCCTGAACAACCTCTCCCATGATCACCAGCTAGAACCTTTGGAAGAAAAAAGTGGGAAAACCGTCCGGGCCTGGAGCCTTGTCAGCAGGCAGAGAAAAGAGAGCCTCTCTAACTTCTGAAGCATTAGGAATAGCACAGAGCTATTTATTATGGATAGGTTGGATGAGCTAAGGGATACAGTGTAACAAATCCTCCTGGTCCAAATTGGAAAGCATTGGGTCCTCAGAGAGAAGGCTAGAGAAAAAGGAAACAGCTTCTTCCAAGATGGCAGATTCTTCAGTTAACAGCTCCTGCCCCTTTCTGATACCATAGATCCTGTTACTAGCATGGTGCTTGAGGGTGGTTAGGTGAAAAAACTTAGTGTTCCGATCTCCTTCCTTTAGCCAGGTGATCCTCGATCTTTGCCTCCAAAATTTTTCTTCCTTATTAATAATGTTATGAATTTCAGACAGGGTCTTGAGCTTCGAAACCCTGTTGGTCTGAGTGTAACCTTCCTTCTGAATGCAATCTTGGATAATAGTTAGATTATCAAATAACTCTTTCTTTTCATGGAAGATATGACCAAAATCAGAGTTGTTCCAAATTTTAATCATCCTCTTCACATTGCTAAGTTTTCTGGTGACTCTGAACATGGCTGAGCCCTCCACCTCTATCCCCCACCATTTCTTGATATTATCCAGGAGGTCAGGGTGAGAGGTCCACATTTTCTCAAACCTGAAAGGATGGTATCTCCTGTGTACCAGAGGGGAAACTAAAAGAGAAATGGAAGAGTGGTCCGAACAAATTTTGGGAAGCAGAGATAGTCTGCAGCTGAAGGATTGAAGCCAGTCCGAAGATATAAGAGCTCTATCCAGCCTAACCTGAATGCAATCATGGCCTTTTCTCTTGTTTGACCAGGTAAAGGATCTGCCCTTAAGCTCTACGTCCATAAGGGCCAGATTATTTATGAAGTTAGAAAGATCCTGTTTACTTTCCCAATCCGGGGGCATACCTCCCTTTTTCTCTTTATCTTCTAGCAGTGTGTTAAAGTCTCCCATGATTATACCTTTCTTAATGTCACAATCTTGCACCATATTACCAACTTTGGTCCAGAAGTTTTTTCTATCTCTCTTATTATTGGGGATGTAAATATTCACTAAAAACTAGGAATCATTGGTGTGCAAATGTTGAACTCTGCAGAAAAGAATGTTATCTTCATCATACTCAGCTACTATATTGAAATACTTATCATTGAAAAGTAACATCAGTCCTCCAGATGCTCCTTTAGAGTTAGAGGCTATGCCCTTCATGCTATTGTTGAACTTAATATTTTCCATCCTTTCCTTCTTCATTTTAGTTTCTTGGATTAGAAACACATCAGGCCTTTGGTCCCTTATCATATTTCTAATAACTTCTTGCTTGTGGATTCCATTGAGTCCACGAATATTCCAAGATAAGATCTTCATGATTTAACTACTAAACATGCTTCCTGGATGGTGCGCTGCGTACCATCCTTAATATTTCTTCTAGCTTCCTCTTTCTTGATTTCATTCTTGTTTTTCCTTCCCACTAGGTTAGATATGTGGCCAAGATCAGCCTTGGCCATGCTTCTAGTAGAAGGGGGAGATACCGGAGAAGGGTCCCTGCTATTCTTCTTCTTTCTACTCCTGACTTCTGTCCAGGGATTCTCTTCTCCCTCTAGTCCTTTGTCCAGCCAAGCATCAATTCTCGCCAAATCTTCCATTGTCGATGTAGACAGCCTCTCTATGATTCTGTTTACTGTTGAAGGGGGGGACAACACACCGGGTTAGGGTCCTGGGACATGGGTTCCCCCTCCTTTAGTTCTTCCATGGAGTTCGGGACAAAGGATAGTTTCAAGTCATCCTCCTGAGAATCCAGAGGGGGAAGAGTCATATTTTCACCTGTCTCCTCAGGTTTCTTCTCAGATTCCTTCGCATTGGGGAGAGGTGTTGAATCGTCTTTCACTCCTTTCTCTTCTCCCCCTCCTACGTTTCCAGTCGCCCGAGGAGGCCCTGATTCCTCTTGGGGCGCATTAGGAGTAGTATTTGTTTTTCCTTCTGCCTCTCCATTTGCCTTGACTTGCGATGCTTTTTTCCTCCATTCTTTTTTGGGATCTAGAGAATCTTTTATCCCCCCTTGTGGACGAGCCTTTCCCACCGTACTCTTCCCTTTGAAAAGTGGGCATGATCCAGCCTTGTGGCCAGCCTTCTTACAATGGAAACAAGCAAAAGGCACACTTTCATAGTCAATCTTTTGAGATCTGTTTCCCAGACGAGATTGTAGTTCTAAAACTTGAGGCATGTCCTGGCCTTCGATGACTCCTACACAGATTCTTGCGTAGTTCAATCTTTTCTTAGCTGCTGTGATAGGGTCAATGGAGAGGATCTCTCCAAAGGTCCTAGCTATGCCATCAAAGACATCCTCATGCCAATATTCCAAAGGAAGTTCTGGAAGTCTTAACCAAACTGGAACCTGAGATTGGAAATCATTGTTCAAATCCAAGTTGGATGTCCATTTTTGCAATATTAGGTTGGATCTGCCCAAAGACCAGTTCCCAGCACATAGTATACGAGAAAAATCTTCCGAGCAAGAGAACTCGAAAGACATGAAGCCTTTGGCCATAGCAGTCACTTCTACATGCCCTTTAAGGTCCCATTTTCTCCTGGTAAATGTCCTCACTACATCAATATTAGGTCTTGGCCCTACAAATTTTCCTACCAAAGTGTTCGCCATGCTTAGGATATTGTGGTCAATAATTTCCCTAGGGATTTCCAGAGCAAAAATACCTTTCTCCTTATTAGATTTGTCAATGACTTTTGGGAAAGACGATTTACCTGATGGTTTTATCCCGAATAGATTCGACCAGCGTCCCCATGCCCCAGACGGCCCACTGCCCACATGGGGGGGAGGGGGAATCTTCTCACCTGGATGGGGCATCATAACCCATGGGTCCCCATCCTTTGAGGCATCCTCATCTTTCCCCTCCATTTCCTGCCCTGTGCTTGCTGCATGCCTTGCTGCATGCCCTCCTACAGACGTGCTCTCCTATCTCCCGCCTTTCTCCAGATTCGAAACAACGTGATTTGAATTGCAGTTCCCGCCCGCTCCATCCCTCTCTCTCACTGTGCCCATTGTATTTTGAAATATATAGATTTTCATTGTTAGTTTAATTCTCATATAGATTTAATATGCATATTCATCTAGCATAATCTCGCTTACATGTTTCTAGATTAAAATGCATTTCTTATTCTATATTAAATTGCACAATCATATAGATTATTTGCATCTCATTCTCAAATCCTTCATTCGTAGAGGGTCTGGTTGCTTAAACACCTCAAATCTGAGGATATCTAATAAGAAATCCCTCTAGATAGAAGGCAACAGGTCGCCTTGCAGGCTGATGCTCAGATGAACAATCCAATGTTCATTCTAGGATGAATCCACAAAAAATGACCATGTTGAAGTGTGTGTGAACCCTAAGGCCACAATTCACGCATACAATATATACATGCCCCAGACTCTCAAAGGTACATTTTAACAAATAGAAAATAAAATATGACCATTAACCATCCCTTCCACTCTCATAGATCAATTTATATCATCAAGTAGCATAGGATCATGATCAAATTAAAAAAAAGCAAAAAATAAATCACTCACTAAACAACCTGAGCCAACAACTATTTGTGTCCATTATTACTTGCTTTTTAGTGTTTGAGGTCTTTAGCTAGTGTTTGATAGGTTGATCATATGATAGTTCTAATTATGGATTTAGTTGATAGGTTCATAGTGACATGTTAGATTCATTGTTGGTTCACTTTGCTCCAATAGTGTGATTGCCATTGAAGTGCAGTGCTTTGAGTTTCAATCTACAAAAGTGTGAGTGTTTAGTCAAAAGGGATGATTATGCACAAGGTTTATTATAAATTTTTGATGGGTTTTGTGATTTTTAGGGTTTTTGGGATATTTGATGTTTTTGGTGTGACTAGTTTCTTCAGGACATTTTATGATTTTATGGATTTTTTCAAGACATTTTATCATATTTAGTGGTTTTTTTATGACATTTTATGGTTTTTAAAATTTTTTTAGGATCATATTTGAATGTTTAGGATTTTTCATGATCGTATTGAATTTTCAGGATTTTTTTAGGATCATAAAGGACTTTGAATGTTAGCTCCAATCTGATATGCAATAAGTCCAATGGATAAGATGTGTTTAGGGACATGCCCCCAGTTCAAGTTCAAACTCATGCACCATGTAGGTAATATGCCCCTAGACAAGATGCACATTATGTACAAAGGCCAATGACAAAGTATGTATAGATTGGTAATGCATTAGGTAAGATAACAATGGATATTAACTAGTTCGTGAGCCATGGCCAAGGAGTAGGGATGTATTGCAATATGAAGGATATGATCAAGGAATAATAAAGGGGAGAAAACTAGATAGAATCTTGATAGATGGAGGAGCTGTTGGTGTTTGAAAATGTTACCCATTTCCAATTACCCTGATGAGAACAAAATGCATCTAGGGGCAGCTAACTCCCATTATTAACACATCCATTCAGACACCAGGCCAACTATAAGGCTATAATCCTTCTACACTTCAGGCTCTGCAAAACCTAGGTGGGTGAACCTCTTTAGATCTGACTATGCGACCAGTGCAATAACCACTTTCAAGATCTAGAAAAGTAGATGAAACCCCTAATATCTCCTAGTGGTTTATGAAACAACATAGATTCTACAATAGCTAGGTGCAAACCGATATTATTCATAAACTGAGTGAGGGTTTAAAACTTTTATGTCCACTTCAACATGAAGGGAAAAAGATTGATTTATATTGAGAAAAGACAGCATGTTCAATATGCAACAAAAAATTTAATGATCCTACAAACGACCAGTGCCTTATCCATTGGGCAATCCTACACTCTAGAATTATGCATCCTTGAACATCAATCAACATATGGCATACATTAATACATTCATGTTTAGTTTGTTCACCTTATGAATTAGACAACAATATCCAATATAACCCCATACTTTCTCACATCCTTCTTAATTAAATCTGCAACCTTGTCTGAAACCACAAGCAATTATATGACTCCTTGAGTTAAAGGCAAGAAAACTTCAAACATACAACAAGGCAATTGCAAATAGGTTCAAGATCTTTGTTCTCGAACATATAACATTACAAACTCAACAAGAAAGGAGACAGAATTATATTGAAATTCAAAACCTTCTGCAGATTGCATTTATCTCCTTGAAATAAGTACATTAGGAATGCATAAAACAAGATACAAGATCACACTACTATATCAGAAACTATCTATGAAATCCATATGCTGTTCATACAAGACATGCTAGGTATGTGGCTTTCACAGCCTGAGCAGAGCTCTAGGAACTAGAAAAAATAGAAAACCCAACAAAACCCTTTACTCTAGCCTTGCGATCTCACTTAAATACTGTGAGATGCAACAAGCTTCAGGCATAGAGAACTGACAAGTGTCCCTTACAAAAGATATCACAAGTTTGTAATGGAGGAAAGAAGAAAAATGATTAACAGAACATCACGTAGATCAAATATTCTCCTGTAAGCTCCTTTTCTGTTACCACTTTTTGCTCATTCGGCTCTACCACTGATTTGTTGTGTGCACAATTTCTAAGACTGCCCTATCAATGACAAAATCAACTCTAAAAAATATGCACCAACCTAGGCCTATGGGTTTTGTCAAGATGACTATTGAATGAGAATCATCTTTACTTTCCACTCTTTACTGATCATGCTAGGCTTCAGAAATAATAGAATCATTACTTAGCATGCAATATAGAAGCTAAAAAACAATGTGGTTATTAAAAATAACAAAATAGGGATGCTCTGATCCCCAGCCACGTTTGCTTCCTTAACCAACTTCTTGCCAAAATTTGCCATCTACTGACACAAAAAGGGGGGACACACACAAAGAGTGAAAAAGACTATACCCCAGGGTATAAAATCTTCCTCACCCTCTTCCAAAACTATGGATAGGGTCTCAAATATTTCTGCTACCCTAGCATCAAACTATCATGCTTTGAAAATTTGTTTAAAAGATGACGTTTCTGCTGAAAAGGTTGTTAGCTTACAAAGTCTATTCTTTGTTCTTCTTACCACCTTGGTGACTTGACTACTACACCTGATTACTAGCTTTCCTCTATCAAAAAACCATACACAGGCATACAAAGCTAACCATTTTCCTTTTCTAAACCATCCTCTGAAAATAAATAAATCATTTTTCAAAGTATCAATGTCCCAGAACCAACTACTCTTAACAAACAATCCTTCCACTATCCATACCCTCAGACTTAGTGAAATCTTTAGAAACATCTTTTGAATAAATCACCAGGACTGAAAAATGCAGAGACTATGGTATACAAACTTACCTAAAGCCTTTTATTTTATCTTTGTAACTTCTACATTTTATCTTTGAGCCAACTACTTGACACTCGTGCCAAATTTATCTCAACCCCAGCAGTAATTTTTTTCATTCAGAGATGACTCACGAATTTCTACTCGCAGGAGTTGATATTGGGAAAATCTCACTTGTTACACCCTGTTCTTTACTTTCACACGCGAAGGTTTTCATGTCTCATTAATATGCATAATGATACCACCTTCAATAGTAAAATATGCACCGTCGATCTTGAAGATCTTATAAGTTGAAACTGTGAGCATGACTGCTTCAAAATCCACTATGCAAGCTGGTCCAAAATAACCCAATCATAATTAGCCATGTGTGCAATTTATCTTTTAGTGGGTGATTCTTGCTTCTGAGAAATGCAAATGCACAAGAACCGCATATTTGAATTGAATCAACAACCTGAGTCTGCCCCACATGTCAGGCTTGTGCACACCCACATTTCTTATCTTGCGAGCATGTTGATATAGTGGGCCAACACCCTCCGTCTATCTAAAGAAGATCAACAGTTGATGAAAAAATTCTTGAATAACCATTGCATTGTTCCTTTATCACAAAACACATGACACTTCAAAATGGCATGATTTGGTTAATTGCAATACGAGTCCACAATCCTTTTACCCACATTATAAAATCATACGGAGATAAAACAATGCGGGCAAACACTAGCCCTTGGTGCTGGCTTAGATCGACGGTGATTTAGAATTTCAATAATAGGTGGCCCATCACAATGATCCTGACCAATGAGAAAAAACCTTTTATTGCACATGTTCTGACAAACCTGACTACAACATTCAAAACTTCGGTGCCCATGACATCATTACTTCCTCGTATTTTGGTCCCACTGTGCCATGCATTGTAAAGTGGCACACCCACAGTACTTATCTGCCTCTCATCTTGAAAATGTGGGTATGTCTCATTCGTTGATCTCACATAGATCGAAGATGTTCATAACTTGTCATCTTCACTCATACAAACATCTCCTTGTGTCTTTATAGGGATAGATGTCACTTATGCGCTTGCCCGCATTTTGTAACTTCCTCGCATTTTGAAAATGCGGGCCAATGCCCTCCGTTGATCTGAACAAGATCTTCAATCCCTGAGACTTGCATTGTAAGTTTGAAAAGCAACTTTTTGGATTTAAAAATGTGTAAACCTTGATTACCTTAAACTTAAAATAGATTTAATCAAAACATTATTTCAAGTTTTCCTAAGGTTTAAAAAAGCATGCCCTAAGTAAGAAAATGAGAAGGGGCTAAAGGATTTCAAAGGACGTGGTGGATTTGTATAAAGTAATAGGTTCTTGAATGAATTCTGCATATCAAATGGGGTAGAAAGAAGATTCAAGATTTTTTCAAAATAAAACTTTGTCATATAACTTAGAATGACAAATTATTATCATGGAAGGCTTAGGCAAACTGAATGAAAAAGTGTCAAAGGCATTGAACACCTTAAGGATCTCAAATGGACAGCCAAGTGCACATTCAATTATGGGCATTCATAGGGCCTAACTTTCTCAAAATCACAAATGGATACTCAAAATGGGAATGCAATTTTGAGTGCCAACAAGAGCAACAATTGATTACAAGTGGCACTCGTTTGCCAGGTTTTCACCATGGTACTTGCCCAAAGTGCCTGTTGCTAGGTTTCCACTTGTGGACACAATTTTTCTCTTGACTCAAATTTTTGTGCCAAGATGCCTATTTGCTAGGTTTTCATCAAGGCATCCATTTTTTCATGACATTTTTAGCTTTTTTTTCTTTTCTTTTTTCATGACTTTTGCTATTTTTTTTGAATTTTTTCATGAATTTTTGCCATTTTCTTGATATTTTTTTCAGGACTTTTAGACGGAATCATGAATGTTGCTAACAAATGTTAAGAAGAAATCTATTGTTGGTGCTGCTAGCTAATAATCTCTAGATCTAAGATTGATGATAACTACACAAGAGTCATTCTAAGTCTGTAGCTAAGACCAAACCATTGGAGAGACCTCAAGATATACCACTATGTACCATATGTAACACAATCTCTACCTCTTGTCAATCAAGGCATCTTAGGATAAATGGTTCAATGGATATGTTGTATGGGATGTCACTGATGATGACATTCTCAAAGGCTTTCTGGATAGAGGTTGTATTTTGGGTGTTGGGAAAATTAGGTAGCTAGATTTGGGGATAAACAACTAGATATAAGGAAGGATTGGGAGGATTGAGACCAACGTCATCCCACATGAAGGCTGATTGAGAGTGCTCAAAAAGACTTTGTGGCATGTTGAACATTGGAAAATTGATATTCATGGCATCCTCTTGTTTATCTTGTATTCTTGGGAGTTTCTTAGCTTTTGATTTTTTATGGTCTAATGGCACCTTTTGGTTTTCACCAAGAGACCTACTTTTGTCATTTTTCTCTCTTTTTGCTTTGCAACTAGAAGGTGGAGTTAGCTCCCCAAAATATGCCAGTGTGTTCACTTTAAGAGAAATTGCTTCTTTATGATCACCAATTTTAATTCCTTAATTGATCTCAAAGTTTGTTGTGAGAGCATCATCATTTTCGAATTGATAAAAAATTGGTGGTCCACGTTGGTCCCAATCCAACAGTTTAGGATAACTTGAGGGGATGTCATCATTAGTGTTGATTGGGCTCTGGTTAAAAGTATAGATATGGGCATTAGATTCATTTTTATAGTTGGGGTCATGCTCAAAAGCTGGAGGACTATAGGTTTTAGGTGAGGTATCCTCAGATGCCTTTTCATCATTCAAAATATCCATAGTCTTACACATAGGTATCATAATAATTGGAGGGCCTATTCATAATGGTTTAAATCCAAGCCCCAAACTAGGAGGTCATCCTTTTGGAGTGATAGGTTCAAATATTACTTGTTTCTAAAATCCAAGACCACTATAGCCATCATAGCCTTGATTTTTCATGATAATAAACACAGGTCCATACTTGTCAAAAGATACCAAAGTGGGTTTTTGTTTTGCTTTTTCTTTCTCAATACATATAGATGTATTCTCATTGATAGAAGTGGCATTCTATGTATTGATCTTAGAATGATGATCTTGTAATAGATGTGATTTACCATAAGATTGGGGAGAAAGTGGTGATTCCCTAATGTAGAACACTTGAGAAATAAAGTACTCTCCACACCCATTATCTTCAATCTTCATCTTTTCCTTGGCCTTACTAAGGAGTATATTTGCATCCACATATTTAGAGGAATTTACAAGTTGTGCTTTATTATTTGTTGGGACTTGGTATGTAGTAGCATCTCTCAAATTAGCATAAAATTAGAAAGGATCTGGATCGCTGGGGGTGGTAACCTCCACATTATTATAGGTAAATTTTAGACATTGATGACATTTAGATGGTACTACTTTCATAGCATGGATCCAAGGGTTTCCTAGAATCATATTGTAGTTCATTGCTATATCTAGGACCTAGAATAAAGTGTTCTTAGTAGCTAGACCAACTTTGATAGGTAAAATGATGACCCCATAGAGAAGCATTCACCAACATCATAAGCTTTTATTGTGATTTTTTGAGAGGGATCCACATCATCTTTAGAATAACCCAAAACCTTGACAAATTTAAGTGTACAAATATTTAGCCTTTCTCCTCCATCTATCAAGACATGTTCGACTTTAACATTGTGGACAAAGAATTCAAGGCAAAGAGTATCATTGTGGTTGGGTTTGTCTTTAGGAATATACCAAGGGGAAAAGATGATATGTTGTGATGTGAATAGGTTCCCCACCATGGCTTGGAATTGGGCAACATCAATGTTATCGAGGACTATTGAATTTTTAAAGGCTTGATCCAAGATGGATATTTATTCAGGGGTCTTGCGAAGCTGTTCAACAAGGCTATAATCAGGTGAAGTAGGAGCAATAGGTCTACTAGGGGGTGCAGGTCTAGTAGAAGCAATAAGTCTAGATGGGGCTCTAGGAAGAGAGATCTTGGTATGACATGTAGTGATAGTGCAATGAGGGTCTTCAAACTTTAAGGTGAATGTGGATATGTAGGAATCTGACTCATTAAAATAGTTGATAGTGTAGTCATATCTAGTATGCATGTAATTCACATTACCTTGTGAGTTTGAGTTTGAACTGGAGGGTTTCTCTTTGATGTGATTTCCCAAAGGATCTTTGAAGATAGTGTGATCATAGTTGGATACTAGCAGTGATGGATCAACTGTGATTACACCATCATCAATGAGGTCTTCTATTACATGATTTAGTTGGAAACATGATAATGTTTTATGTCCTTTAGTGCGATGATAACCACAATTTTTTGTCATCCCACCAAGAAGCTTTAGTGAATGGCTCATCTTTGATTGGTGGTAATTGTAGAAAGTTATTATTGAGCAATTGTTGAAGTCCACTTTCAAGAGGTATCCCTGATGGTGTGAATTTTCTATCTTTTGTTCTAGGATGTGTTCGAGGTCCATCTTGTGTGGAAGTCTTAGTTTTTTGTTATGAAGGTGATTTTTGATTAGGAGTTTGTGAATTTGTAGGGTTTGCACCTTTTAAAGTTAGTTGAGGTTGTGCTGTACTAATCATACATGCATCCATAATGCCATCATTGGTCACATTCTTGTTTTTGGAGAAATTTTTTGCCTTGTCATTAGATGAGTTGGTGTTTTTGTTTTCCTTGTTTGTCTTGAGGATTCCCTTATGGGTTAGAGCATCTTCAATGCTAGCCCCTTTTTTCATTAGTTTAGAAATGGTTCTTGGACTCTTGATTTTGAGTTCATACATTAAGTTTGGGACTAAGTTTTCAATGCACAAGCTAACTTGTTGTTCTTCAAGAATGTCTAGTGAGCATTGACTAACTAAGCTTCTCTAGCATAGTAAAAATGTGACGAATAGTTCTCCCATATTTTGTTTGGTTGAACACAAATTAGAAAGCATCACCTCATTCATAATGTTAAAGGCAAAGTGAGAGATGAACTTGTTCATGAGTTTTGACCAAGATTTGATAGTACCAAGAAGTTTGGAGTACCATTCAAGTACGGGTCCACCTAAAGAATGAGGGAACAATCTCATGAGGTAAGTGGGATCATCACTAAGTTTAGTACAAGAGGCATAGAATTATCAAATGTGATCAATGGGGTTGCCTTTTCCTCGATATTTTTCAAACCTTGGAGCCTTAAAGTGTTTTGGGAATGGAGGCATATACAAAATTTTATCAAATGGATCAAGACATAGGTCCCTTTCTGTATATAGAGCCTATTTCTTTTGGACTCCCAATGCCTTGACTTGTTTGGAAAGTTGTTTGAATTGTTAAAATATATTTTTATTAGGGTTTCGTACAATAGCTTTCCCTTCAAGTCTTTTGTGTCCATGATTAGATCATTTGCTATGGTGAGAACTATGTCTACTTGGTTCTGATATTTCTGCGTCTGATGAGTTTGGTGATGTGTCACTAGGTGGTGGAGGTATGTTAGTACCTTGAAGACAAAAGGGTCCCTATTGTGATAGATGTTGGGGTACTTGTTGAGGTACCTAATGTGGCACTGGTTGTAGTACCAACTATGATTGATGTACCAAGTGTTGTTGTTGTGCCATTTGTTGTGGTTGTTATTGGGATACCTCTGTTGGTTATATGTGAGACCATGTATGGGTTTGTTGTTGTAGAGGTATATGTTGAGGTTGTTGTGGCATGTGTTGTTGTTGTAAAAAATGTTGTTGGCATGCAATTTGCTACTGAAGGCATATTTGATATTCCAACTATTGTTTGAGTTGCTCTTGTTGTTTATCAAACATGGCTTGTTGTTGTTGGATTTGTTGTTGATAAATTACATGGAAGTCAAATGGATTTACATTGGATTGTGTGTTAGGGACATTGGATCCTTGCACCACTTGAGGTTGTTGTTGTTGTTGTGGTTGATGTTGCTGTTGATATGTTGAATGTGTGTTGGAAACATTAAGTCCTTTGACTATTGCAAGTTGATGTTGTTGGGGTAGTTGGTCATGTCCTTGGGAATTGATCATGTTGGTATTTTTTTTTTGGTACCTTTGTATGTTAGATCTTTCTCCTTGGGACATCATATTGAGTTAACAATGAGGTGCATTCCTTTTATGAATAGATGTAATGTCAATAAGACTTTTCCTTTGTGCATAAATAGGGATTATTGTAGTTGATGTTTCACATGGTGTACTTGTGGGAGGCTCCATAAAATTTGATGTCATAACACTTGGTAGAGTTAGGAGCAAAGGTGCACTTTGTGGATTTTCCTCCAAAGGGGGTATGTTTGGCATCCCTAGAGTACAAGTCCCTTTAAGTGCATCATGTTTTTGCATCATGTGATTGAGGTCAAGTCTTAATGTCCTCTTGGGATACTTAGGAAAAGTCTTATTTCTCTTCCTTGGTTGTGGTTCATCAAACAAGGGATTAATGTTGATGTGTTCAAATGCATTTTGGAGAATTTTGATGGTTGATTCTTGATGGGACCTTATAGGCACCATCATTGTATTTGAAAAATCCAAAGGTTTTTTTCCCTTATCTAAGTCCAAATTGATCATGGGTTGTATGTTTTCAATTGTTGTTTTGGTTTGATGTTTGGACTTAGGTCCCTCTAAGTTGGGGTTGAATTTGACAATTTCTTGGGCTACCAAAAGTTTGAAGTTCTTGTGGAAATTTTTGTCTTGAAATGCCTTAGCCATTTCTTCATCAGTGATGCCATAGTTAGTATCAGAGTAATAACTTAGGTGTATACTACCTTGTTGTGTATTTTGACATATTATATTTGAAGGTACTTATGTTGGGTTTGATGAATTCAAAGGAGTGTGTTTGTTCATCCTTGAGTGTGGTTAGTACACTTCCACCTTTGGGTGGTATTGACATGAATATAGGTTCAAATTTAGGACTCCATTGAACCATCCCATCTATAGGGGAAGTGTTTGAAGGAAATCTCATGGTAGGTGCATTGTTTAGGGTGTTTTGCATCATCTCTTGGTTATGGCGATCTTGCAGATACATGTTTAAGGCGTCTACAAGTAATAGTTGTGATGCCTCAATTTGGTCTTCATCAAAGTTTTGTTTGGTTTTCTTTCTCTTCTTTTGTCTTGGTCAAGGTTTTGGTTGTGTTGGTGCCTCATAAAACAAGGGTTGGTAAATTTCTTTAGGTCTATGAGCTAATTGTGTCCTAGTGAGTGCTAGCATGATACCTAAGGATGTAGATAAAGTGGAGGAAAACCTAAATGGACTTTCTACCTCCCAATTTCACACCTAAACTACCAAATGAAATCAAATAGTACCAAGTTCTCCCTTGGTACACTTGGGGCCCTAAAGCTAAGATATTGGTAAGTACAAGGTATGCAATGGGTAAATAGAGGTGTTAGGGTGCCTAAAATGCAAAATGTGAATGATTTGAGTCTTTTAGAGTGTTTTGCAAGGTTTTGGGATGAAATGAAAGGTGTGGATGTGTAGATTAGGGTTCTAGAACCTAGAATGAAACCCCTAATTACCAAGTGCACTCTGAAACTACCAAGTGTGCTCTAAAACTACCAACTCCACACATGAAGTGTTCAGTTGGTAAAATAGGTCAAAACTTGAGAATTAGGATGTGGGTATGAAAGATGTGAGTGTTTTTTGGATTTTTAGGTTTTTAAGGATGTTATGAAACCTAGGAAAATGCAAAATGAAGTAGGGTTTTTTCATGCAAGGTGCAAATGTTCTATGGAAACTATGCAAATGCAAATGCAAAGTGACATTTTGGAGGTTGACTAAAGGAGATGAAAATGACCCTATAGTATGAAAAATGAAGGTTAGGGTTGGATTTTGGACTTGGTAATGAAATTAGAGGTTGATGTATGCATGGTAGAATATGCAATGGATTGTGTTCTAGGGTTGATAATAACATTTGGGATATGCAAAATAAGGATAAGTGATCAAGAAGGCAATTTGGTTGATAGACAAGTTGATATATAGGGTTTGATAGTGGAAATTATGCTAAAGTTTTGAACAATGCAAGATGAGGGGTTTATACCACTAGGGTAGGTCAAAATAATGTTTAGGGACACTAGGAATATGATTATGCTAATGATAAAGGTATATGCAAGGTTTTGAACTTAGGTGAGATCTTTAGAAAGTATTTTGTTTAGGAGTTTAACCTTGTGATAATGGACTTCGGATCTTGACCAAAAAGTGATAAAAGACAAAAAAGATCAAATTGATAAAGATGACAAGGTCAAAGCTATCAAGACATAGACAGAGTATGACCAAAGAAAATGATAAGAAAAGATAAAATGACTAGTCAAGATCCATCATCCATCAACACTAGGAGATACTCTAGGACTCATACTTTGTTTAGATTCTTGACTAAATTCAAAGGTTTTGGGGTTCAAAATGACATTTAGGGGGCTCAAAATAATGATGATGTCAAGCAGATATGCAATATGGACATGTCCTAAAATGGAAAAGAGGTTTTGGGTGCAAGATGTAATTCCAAGAACTAAAATGGTCATATAGATACCTAACTATGCTCTGACAACAAGTGTGCTCCAACAGTACCAACTATGCCTATGGTATAGTTGGGGCTAGTTTGGGTGTAGTTGGTAGTTTCATGGTGCAGTTGGTAGCCTAGGTTGAAGGGTTTCTGATTTTGAGCAAGGTGGTTGTCAAGTTGCTATGCCAAGAAGCCAGGATGCTAGGGTTGATGTTGTGATGGATTAGGAGATGTAGAATGAAGGTTAAAATGTAGGGAATGATGTCTAAAGTGAAGACAAACAAGATTATGGGGTGCAAAATGCATATCAGGGCCTACTAATGTAAGGGGACCTATCCAAGTACTTATGAACACCTCTGAAGCCTCAAAATGCTGTCTAGAAGCGTAAACTAAGTTCTTAGACTACCAAGTGCACTCATAAAGTACCAAATATTCCTATTCTATAGTTGGGGCTAGTTTGGGTGTAGTTGGTAGTTTTAGAGCACAGTTGGGAAGCTGGGCTACAACTAAAGCAATTTCAGGTGCTATAGTTTCCAGATTGATGTCACAGCGAGCTAGATAGTAGAGGAAAATATTAAGACCAAAATGGAGGTTTAGAATGATGCGTTTGACACTTATAATGGTGGTTAAAGTGTTTAAGATGAGGGTTGGCTATGCAAAGATGCAAGATGGACAATGTAGAATGCAAGTTTTGGGGTTGAAATGCAGAGACTAAAGGATGCAAACATAGTTTGACGCACCACAAGGGTATTGAAGGAGAGCTATCACACAACAATATCACCTACATAGATTTCACTGTAATCAAGTTTTATATAGCAGTTGGAAAATTGACCTAGCTTTGGCCCTTTACCACTCTAAAGTCATCCCCTAGCATACCCAATATCAGATATCTTGGTCCAAGGTAGGCTTCACTATAGAAATTACATAGATTTCTCTTACAACCAAGATCCATGAATGGTAAGGGGAGAGGATACATCCATGAAACTCCTAGGGATTTAAACATTGTAGACATGCTAAGAAGAAAAGAAAAAGTTCATTTTAAGAACCAAATGAAGTGTTATTTAACCTAAGAAATCCACACACATAGTTTTGACAAACACATAGGGTCTTTGACAACATCCTGCAAACAAGAATTAGTAGTTTGTTATGATCATATCTTCATCAAACAATTTCCACATGCTATAAAAAAACCATTAGTAACACAAAAACATCTAACCTAGATCCTAGAAAGAAATAGAAGTCCTAGATGTAGATTCTAATTGAAACATGTGCTTTTTATGAACCAAGTGTGCTATGACAGAGTAGACTATGTCCCAAAAGGCCAGAATGGCTCAAAATTCCCTCAAGTGCACTTAGATAGTGCTAACTATGCCCATGGTGCACTTGGGAATTAGAAGAGTTTAGTTGGTAGTTTCTAGGTGTAGTTGTGAGCCCTGATGTAGATTGTGGGGAATTATGCCCTAAATAATACCCAAAAACCAATTTTTTGAGCTCTACCCTCCCAAGTGTGCTCAGATAGTGCAAACTACACCTATGGTATAGTTAGGGCTTAGAAGGGCATAGTTGGTAGTTTTTGGGCACAATTGGTAAGTTAGGAATAGCAAACAAGGGTTATGGTGGCTCCTAGACTCCTAAAACTGCCTCCTAGGAGTCCCAAGTGTGCCCTAACAGAGCATAATGCACCCTAGGATAGCAAGCTATTAGAAATGATAAAAAAAGAGCATGCAAGCATGTTACTAGCCCCCCTAATTAGATTAGATGTGATAAAGGAGATAAAATAAGGATTATACCCCTCCAAGTGAGCTCCTTCCTTGCACCTACAAGCACAAACACAAGAAACCCAATTTAGTTAAGCGTGATTCACGTCAAGTTCACCAAAAGTAGGACCTAGAAAATGGGCTAATATCTAACATACTATGAGAAAATCAGAAACTCAATAATCATATATTAACACCCTCTAGTCTACCATGAAATAAAAATGAATCAAAAGAAGGAAACAAATTTAAAACTCCCTCTTTCACTTGTAGCTCCCATGTCCTTCTTTCTTCTCCATATGATGTAGCTCCAAATTTTCTATAATGCACACAATCATGAAGCAAAAGCCTAAGATAACGATGATGCTATGAGAATAATTGAAGTTGTGATTTAAGCTTGAGAGATGGAATGTAAAAATACTAAAGAGCTAAGGACCTAAAAAGACCTAAGAATTAGGGACTGAAAATGAGAGAAAGAATGCTCATTTTATAATCAACACACACAGTGAGAGCATTAGATTTTTCACCCTTGGATATGTGACTTGAAAAGAGATTCATTTGAGAATCCATGACACATATGACACAAAATTCCAATTGTAGGATTCTATGATGCTTGGAAGACAAACATGGCTAAATGTGGAAGATAATCTATGATGTGTCATATAACACCTCAAACCCACTTAAATCCAAGAATCTATGACAAAGGAAACCAAATATGGATGTGCATAAGAGAATAAGAATATTAGATTATGAAATATCTCTGCCAAGTGTCATAGGATAATCCACAAGGTGTTAGACCCATGTGTCAATATCTTATGGAATATTTGAATTAAAGAATCCATTTTTCCACACAAATAGAAATTAGTAAAAATGGAATTAATGGTGGAAAATGACTTAGGAAATTATGAATTTCCATGGATTGTGAATGATGAACCAATTAATTATTTGAGGAGGTCAGTTAGGAAGAATAATTAGGAATGACATAAGATTAAATTATGGGTTATTTAATCCTATAGGAAGAGTTATAAGATGATAGGCTAAACTGATTAAATAAATGTGATAGTATCCTTTGATGAAGTGTGATGATAATGGAGATTGACTAGAATGATGACAAATAGACCAAAGCCATGTCAAATTAATCAATTGATTGACATTGATATCATGCCAAGGACACATGACATGAATTAAAGATACATAACATTTATCTGACATTGTAAATGCTACAAGATGAGGATTGATTGATAGATTTGACCATAATAACATCGACAAACATTGTCAATGTTATTAAATTTTCATGATCCAACATTGAGAGACTCAAAAATATCAAAAATTAGATGACAAGAATGATAGTTTGACCTAGCACTAAGAGCCATGACATTACTCAGGTCATATTGATAAGATTTGATAGATTTATAGGTTTCCAAGGCATTGAAAGACACAGCAATGCCTAGGATTGGATAAATGACGATAGATTTCAGATATTTGGCATGTTCTGAGCTAATTAGGACTAATTCTAGGTGATTAAAAGTTGATTTGATATAATTTTGAGTTGGTTTAAAATGGTTTCAAAATGACATGAAATTGATGTAAAAGAGGATACAAATGATGACAAACACTATTGAGATATGATCAAGTTGGCCAAAAGATTGGAATTAGTGGAATGAGAAAATGGGATGAATTAGTATGAAGAAGAAGTGAAACCATAGATGAAAACTATTTTTTAGTGTCTACACTAGGATGTACCTCTATATCCAATAATATCATGCCAAAACCTATGACACCATGATCACATCCATGAATCAAGCATTTAACTCTGAAAGTGTCCAACCTATTAGAATAAAATAGTCAACCATAATTCTCTACCATGACTGTACTTGGTAACAACATCTCATCCACTTCTACATGAAGAAAAATTAACAAATCATGTGACTAAGGGCATAGAGAACCCCAATCCAAGCTACCAATCTGAATATGCATAAATAATGAAAGATCAATGGGTAAAGACAACCCTATAGAAGTCATAAATACAACTTGTAAGTATAGACCACTTACAAGAATACATAATTGATAGACCCAACAAGTCATCATATATATCCAAAATAAACAGTGATAACCATATCATTATGAAACCAATTTCAAATATGAATTGAGTATACAATGACATCAAATCTTCAAAATATACAATGCCATAAACTCACAATGTTACCATAGTCAATATATATTATAAAGCATTTAGATTAATATCTCATTTAATAAATCATACCAAACCTACATCAAATCTAAACCAATGTATAGAGCTCTCAAAGAGCTTTCCATTTACTATTTGAAGTCCAAAGTCTGACTCCATATGCCAAAGTTATGTCCTAATCTGTACTCAAAATAAACAACATCTAACTTTTAGGCTCTTAAAACCTGGCAAAATTTCAAAATCATAAAATCAAACCAACACCATGTTGTAGTATTCTATTATCTTTCCAATGATTATTATAAGTCCAAAATTTGATATCCTGAAAGAACATTATGGTCATTTTACCAAGACAATATTTTTACCATTTTCACTGTGATTTTTTTTGGTGACAAAAACTTCGATGGGATTGAATTTGATAGCCATCACAAGATGAAACTAAAAACCTTTTGCAATTTCTATAAACATAGCCAAATTAGGGCATATTATATATCAAAATTTATGGAAAAAATCCCAGATCCAATGGTGAAGTCTATTTTTACTCAAGGGGTCAATTTTTGCAAATTCCTCCCTAAAACCTTCTTTTAAATGAAACATCAAAAAAACCCTTTTGACTAACAATTCCACATGTCCAAGATTTGCCAAAATCTCATCATAACAAAAAATCAAAAACTCTTAGATCTATAATAAACCTATGAAACCCATATATCTTTCTCTTTCTTTCATCCTCTCATGCATTCCCATGGATTCAACCTGAGATTACAACAAAAAAACCATAGCTCTAATACCACTTGTAAGGAAACTTGTAACAAAAACATATAATCATTTCCACATAACCTATAATAAATCTAAAATAAATATATGATTAAAATTCAGATGCAAGAGAATGGACAACATACCCATACAAATGTGACACAAGATATACCTTGGGAAACAATCATTGAGGGAAAAACCTAGCCTCCAAAAAAATCCATCATCATGTATTATTCAAGAAAAATACCATTGCAATACAACCATGGAAACCTTAAAAGCCATAGCCACAAGTAAGAAATCCATGTGAATAAGCATGGATCCACACATCCCATGCCATGCTTTCAACATTCACAAATGCTCTCTTGGCTAACTTGTCAAGCCTTGTCTTGCTTGACTTTCCTTTTTTCCTTTGCCCTTTTGTCTTGTCTCTACAACTACCCTTGTGGCTGCTTATATGGCTAGTATATGCTTATATACCCAAGTGGTATTACATAAACTATGTGCTAAAAAAAAGTGCTACCTAACCCATTGACCCCACATTTAATATTAGTGACTAGAATAACCAAGATGTTTGACTATCAAGATAGCAATGTGTGACAACACAACAAGACAAAAAAAACATCATAGTAAGAGACTAGTTTTTTCATAGATCAATTGTTTAACATAAGGATTCAAATTCAAATTTAGACTATTTATAAATTAAAAAAAGTACACAAAGGATTACTAAATAGAAACTAGGATATAATCAGTGATTGGACAACAAAGTTTTTGGCTTTGGAAGATAATTTATAGACAATATGGTACAAGGAATTGCATTCCCAAACAAGGTTTCTCTTGAATCATATGAAGAAATGCACAACCAAATGAGTGAAGACAAAAATCTACAATTTGGACAAGTTTTAGATAAATTTGTGACAGTTTATAGAAAATTCTCTTCTAAGACATAACTAGGCTAGTATTAGCCATGATTGGACACATTTTGATGAATACACAACCCAAAGACCAGAATTAACACATAGGAAAAAGGGAAATATTATTATCAATGAAAAATGCCCTATGGACTTACAATAATATGATTCTGGAGAAAGAAATCCTCCACACAGTACTTTCTCTCTAACTCCACTAAGAACTACCTTTACAATGCTAGAAGTGTTCTTAAATAAGATCCAAATGGCTTAGGGTTAGGAATACATTCTAGAATATGCTAGTTGGCATCCAATGCAAAAAAAAAAGGTTCCAAAAGTCATGTTAGAAGTCAATGTAAAATTAGAATAATCCAAAAATGGTAGTCCAACTTTCAGGAGGCATAACTTTTGAACCAGGACTCCGATTGATGAACTGTTTACATTTTTAGAAAGCTCTCGAAGTGATCTACATCCCTATGGACCATAATTTCTTGTCCACCATTTTTTGGCCCTATAAAAGGCCGTTTAGTACCCCAAATTTGACTTTGAAGCCCTCTTAGGAGGTCTCTAGGAAAATTAAAACTGTAATAACTTTCTAATCGTAAAGCCTTTTGACCTGATTCTTTTTTTGGAGAACTTTAAATTACAAGTATAATCATCCCTTCAAATTACACCCTCTAAATCATCATAATTTTGTCTTAATTAAAAAATAACCCTTTTTTTACATTTACACGCATCCGAAGGTGCTTAAAAACTCTAACCGAGAAAACTAATAGTGGAACTATGAGAGTTGGAACCTTTATTTGAACCAAATGGGTATCCAAAAATTAAAAAAATATTAAACAAAAACTATCTCTAAGCATATTTTTGGGTGATACAAGATTTCCCTTACACCACTGGATGCTCCTACATCACATTTTGACTAAATGAAGACAACCTTTTTTTGTGTTTTGGCTTGTACGATCTTTCTTATAGGGCCATATAAGTGTTTAGAAAAGTTTTCTAGTTTTCACAATTTTCAAGGTAAGATTTGACTATTTGTATTTTGCAATTTGGTTTTCAAGAGAGTGTTTAGAGAAGAGACAAATTATGACACAAGTAATAGTTGTAACTAATCCAACCAATGACAAAGCAACTGGGAAGGATGGGGGTTTGACAAGTTTGGACAAGATAGACCCAAAAACATACTTTGTGCCTAGAAAGAAAAGGGTAGAGAAGACACAACCTTTTCCCACATCTTATGCATATATGTGCACCTCACACAGTCATGTCACCCATTAGATGGCACTCATGTTTTTGATGTTTCCAAGGACTCAATTGTTAGAAAGTAAAGTTTACCAAGATAAATAAGAGGGGGGTGGGTGTGAATTAATTATCCAACTAATAAAAAATTTATCAACCTTATTAATCCTTAATGATGTAAGCAATATAACCAAAAATAATAAGAAGATACACATAGACAATAGCACCAGATATGTTAACTAGGGAAACTCTTGATCAAAGGGAAAACTATGGTGGGGATGGTACCCACAAAATGATGTACTAATATAAAATTTCCTTGTAAGAGGATGGACTCTATCAGGAGCCAATAAAATATATTCAATACATTTCAGTTCCTATTAGGAGACTTTGAATCCTTGTTAGTAGATTTCAACCCTGTTAGGAATTGTAGAAGGCAGATGGACCCACTATCCAAACAACTTAAGGGGAAAGACCACCAAACTCAATGTCCAATTGATCTTTGTATTATTCCTTGTAGAATAATGGAAATGAATAATCTCAAACTCCTCTATCCTCTTGATTGGACCAATCTTCTTCTAATATCAAAACCAGATCTTCAAACTTTGCATTCAATTAATACATGGGATTTCTTTTACATATTTACTAACTTTATATATGACTTGTACAATTCACACTTGCACAATACATTCACATACCTTCCATACACACTTCACCAGAAGGAAAATAACCTTCCTTTATACCATATCCTCAAAATAATTCCATGAGTAAGCCTTGAGGCTTTCCTAATTAATTACAAGAGGACCTCATTAAGATATTAAAATCTTTTTACAATTACAAAACACTATCGGCTCATAGTCTTTGCAACTTCCCACACATGTAACTTTTGACCTTACACACTTGTTGATGTCATCATTAGGATGTCTACTATCACTATCTAACTTCACTCATCATGATTCTATCCGTATTAAGAGATATAATCCAAACATCAAAAACCACTTCTAGGGTACTTTATTTGCACACTGTCCTCTGTAATTCAAGAATAACTCTTGCATGTCTTTGCCTCTCTATATACACACTTGTATAGTTCATCAAGACATTATGTAGAGTGTATCCTCAATTGTGCTCAACCTCATCGTCAATACATAGTTTTTACAAACTTTTTCTTTGTTTGCTACTCTACCAATCTTCATAAAAACTATACTATGTTGACATCAATGATAAATGCAATCATGAATGCAACACATGCAGATCATGCAAGCATCTATCTAATGCTTAAGATACTCCCCCAAAGGATTACCATCAACATTCATGCTAACAATCTCCCCCTTTAACATTGATGACAACATAGATGAAAAAAAACTAATTTCTAAGAATACAAAATCCAACTCTTTTGTTGTTGTTGTTCTCTTCTTTTCAAATTCTCTTCAGCAATAAAATCTAAAACTCATAGGAACACTTTTCTATCTATGCTTCCTCATTCTTAGGATTGACATTGATTGTTCACACTCTAACTCATAGGAACAACTCTCCATCTCTAGTTTCTAATTCTTTACATGTATAGAAACCAATTGTTCACACTTATACCCCATTAATATAACTCAATGTTTCTCCCTCTTGAAATCAATTAATCCATAAACAATTCTCCTTCATACATATATTTCCCACATATTATTAGAAGATGTATGTCATGTGCATAGTCTCTCCCCATTATGTCAGAGGATATTTTCCATGTACACTTATCCCCTATTGACATCAATGACAAAGGATTCATTGTGTAAATAGTATGCTCCAAGTCTTTAACCAAGTCAAGTGTCCAAAGGAACTATTCTTTACAAACTACCAAGAGTCCTTGATGACTCTACTCATAAAAAACACTACCCCATATAGGAAGTATTAGTATTTAGTCCAAATAAATAATAGTGCTCTATACAATTGGAATTATACAATCTCAACATCATCTACTCAAAAGTAGGAAAGGGCATAACCCCAAGCATACATCATAAATATTCAAATGTATCTTTAGGAAAAGGCTTCGTAAAGATATCTACAATCTTCCTTTTTGTGTTCACATACTCTAGTCTAATTTCTTTCTCCACAACTTTCTCTTTCAAAATATGATACTTAATGGATATATGCTTAGTCTTATAATGCAACACAAGATTCTTAGACATATTTATTGTACTTGTGTTATCACAATGTATGATAATAGGTTTTGAAAACTCTAACCCAATTTCCTTTAATATCTACTTCATCCACATGATCTAATTATAGTTGTTTGCTTCTACTACATACATTGCCTCTACTGTACTCAATGAGATAAAGTCTTGTTTCTTTCTCAACCAAGAAACCAATCTTCCTCCAAGAAAAAATGATCCACTTTTGGTGCTCTTTATGTCATCCATACTGCCTTCCTAATTTGTATTAGTGTATGCACATAAAGTAAAATCACTTGATCTTTCATACCATAAGCCAAAATTAATTGTACCCTTCAAATATATGAATATTCTCTTCACTATTGCATAATGTGCTTCTCTAAGATATTTTTGAAATATTTCTATTATACAACTAATTTTTTTATATCTAGTCTGGTGTGAGTTAGATATTGTAAACCTCAAATCATGGATATGTACTTCTGCTCAAGTGTAGGCATCTCATCTTTTCTAGATAACTTGTGACCAGTTATCATAGGTGTACCAATAGGATTACAACTTTCCAAGCCAAATATTTTCAACAAGTCTTTTAAATACTTAGTTTGTGATAGAAATATATCATCACTATTTTGCACAATTTGTAGACCTAAAAAATATTTCATCTCACCAATCATACTCATCTCCAATTCATTCTTCATCTCATTAGTAAATTTTTCACTTGCTTCATCATCACCCCCAAAGATTATGTCATCCATAATTACCACAATAATCAAGAATGTATTCTCAATTTCTTTTAAACACAAATTACTATATGTTGTTTTTTGGAATGTAATATAGACTAGGTGACTGAGAAGGGGAGGGGGTGAATTAGGAACCAATAAAACTTTAACTTTAATTCACCACTTAAACCTTCACAATATAATTTCATCTAATTGAATGCATAAAATAATGAAAGCAATAAAATATTCATAACACTTGACATAATATTTGATAACCTAGAAACCTTCCAAATAGAAAGTAAAACTAGGGTGGAGATGATAGCCACAAGCTTTATTATTGTAGTATAAAGTTAGCTTGTTAAAGATTACAATTAATTATTTATAGTAATCTACCTTGTTAGGAACAATAATGACTGTTAGGTACACTTTTTGAAAGGATTTACAACATATAATGAAGTATGCACTCTGTTAGGAGATTTAGAAAATACTATTAAGTCCACCTTGTTAGAGGATTTGGTTGATGCACTTGTTAGGGTTTCTAGAAACAATAGTCCACTAAGATAACTTGGGGGGGGAGGGGTAGGGTGGGAGGGTGAATTAGTTATCCAAAAATTAAAAAAATTATCTTCTTTAAACAAGCTTAACCATTCAACCAAAGTAAACATCAACCATAAAAAGATGCACATAGAAAATTACACTAGATATGTTGACTAGGGAAACCCTTGAGCAGAGGGAAAACCCAAGTGGGAATGATGCCCAGAAGATGATGTAATAATATAAATATTCCTTGTTGGAGGGTGGAACCTACTAGGAGTCTATTACAATATTTAGTATATAGAGTCCAATCTTTGTTAGGAGATTCTAACCCTGTTAGGAGTTGTAGTACAATATATGCAAGAAGAGCCCACTTCCCAAACATGCAATTTCAAATACAAGAAGATCTTGATTCTCAAACATGAAATTCACTATTATGTTCTTCTTTCCTTTGATCTATTAACCAAACCAAACACTATAAAACCTTGTAGAATAGGTCACAAACCTTGGATCCAAATATCAAACCTCATATCACTCAACAAAACCTTAGCAATGAAGTTTCCTTCAATTTTTCTCTGCTCTTCTCAACTTCACATTCCACTCTTGTGCTGCTTACAAATATCATCCTCATCCATAAACATCCATATCATGATAAAGTAAAATATCCTTCCTTTATACCAAGTCCATAAAACAATTCCTTGAGTTGGCTATTAGACCTTCTTAATTAATCATTATAGGACCACATTAAGAACATGTTACACTTAGTGATAACATAAATCTTCCACCTTGCAACTTGAATAAATTTTTGTACATACAATATTATGATAAGTTAACTTAGCCACATCATCATCAACATGTTTTTTATACATCCTCAACCTCAATTGTTAGAATAAAAATTATGCTAAGAGATAAAACAAGTTTACTAGAACATGCCTCTGTAAACTCTATCTTAGAACATACATCACCAAAACTTACATAACTTTTTCCAAACTTATAATTTATTCTTCCACCATTAGATAAATATACTAGATACTTAGAAGTATCTCCCATATCCTTGGATAATTAGAATACTTAACTAGCCATTCATACCAACTTGATCTTTCTGCTATTCTTTTGTTAGATACCACATAAAAATGCTATGTTGACATCAATGAAAAAATTAGTCATGAATGTAACATATTATCATAGTAACATATCTACAATACTCCTCCATAGGAATATCATCAATATTCATGCTTTCAAAAAACTTTCAACAAGGATGAATCATTGGTTGATCTTTGTTCTGCAACTCAGTTTGCTAAACGAGATTCCTTTGAAATACAATGATCACCTGAATGTGATCAATAAGACTTTGCTTTTCCTTACACTTCTTGTAGCCTTCTAAATTCACACTCATGCTTCTTCTTTCTTGATTCAATTTTATTTTCATAATGGATATGATAAGATGTATTACATATACACCAATCCAATAAATTACCTTTTGGAGTCCGCTACAACACCTTATTCAAACAATCTTCACTAAGTTGTCTTACTACTGTAACTCAAGTTTTGAAGACCACTCAGGTGATATTATGATACATGACAACATTGTCAACTTATCAAACTCTAGTATTTTTTATCATCAGTATTCATGCTTTCAACAATCTTACAACAAGGATGAATCATTGGTTGATCTTTGATCTATAACTCAATTTTCTGAATGAGATTCCTTTGAAATACAATGATCACCAGAATGTGATTGATAAGACTTTACTTTTCCTTAGACTTCTTTTAGCCTTCTTAATTCACACTCATACTACTTCTTTCTTGATTTAATTTTATTGTCTTAATGGATATGATAAGATGCATTACATATACACCAATCCAATAAATTACCTTTTGGAGTCAGCTACACCACCTAATTCAAACAATCTTCACTAAGTTGGCTTACTACTATAACTTGAGTTTTGAAGACCACTCAGGTGATATTCTAATACATGACAACATTGTCAACTTATCAAACTCTAGTATTTGTTTTACACTAATGCTTGGTCCACATTGATCAATTGAAGTAGTAGGAACTCAGTTAGAATTGGGTGACTTGACAAATACTGAAGAGCTCAGTAGACACAGTTGACACTAAATGGCTTGGTCAACACTACTTTCATTCACTTTGTTAACATTACCATCTTGATAGACACTAATTAGCTTGGGTAATTCTATAGAGCTCAATTAACACTATATCTTGTATGGTTTTCATGGATGAACTCGGTAGGCTTTGTGAAGCTCAGTAGACTCTATAAAGCTTGAAAAACACTACAATCTAAATGACGAGCTCAGTAGCAACTAAAAAACACAACTTACACTATAATCTATCTCAGATGCTTGGTAGATACTATGAAGCTTGAGAGACTCTTCTTTTTGTGTATGGAGCTTAGTAGCAATGTAAACAATTGAATTAGTGTTAAGTCACTAATAGATAAATGATTTGACCATAAGGACAATAGTTGTACCTTTAGAAAACCCGAACTTTTCTAATCTTGCATACTAAGTTCTAGGTGCTTTCTTTAGGCTATAAAATGATTTCTTCAATCTACATACCATGTATTTTTCTTTAGTAAAAGGAAATCCTTCAAGCTACTTTATGTATATTTCTTCTTTAAGTTCTCCATTCAAAAATGTTGACTTTACATCCGTCTGATACACTTTGAACTTCTTGTTTGCTGCATAAGCTAAGAACATCCTTATTGATTCAATTTTGGCAACAAGGAAAAATGTCTCTTCATAATATATAATTTCTTGATACCAATTATTGGAAATGAAGAGAGGAACTGAGAGGGGAGGGGTGAATTAGTTACCAAAAAAATAATTCCTTGTCCCTAGATGTCAAACCAAACTTTTCATTGATAACATAATTCTTTACTAGCTTGGGTAAAACTAAGTTCTTATTGTAACTCTTTAACAAAGTAGTCTTATGAATATTAATATATTTTAACCTTTACTAACTTAGTTGAAAAAGCATAAATCATAAAGAAAATAACATGAACATAGATGGCACCAAGATTTAACATGGAAACCCAATTTGGGAAAACTACCATGCAACTAGTTACAATATTTTCACTATTTTGAAGTGAGCCTTGTTAGTAGCCACCCTTGTTAAAGGTTACAATACATGCTATTAAGTATGACCTTGTTAGAGGATTTAGATCACCCTATTACAAGTGATTTGGATAGAGGTCTTCAAACACTTTAATCTTAAAATGTCACCTTGTTAAAGGATTTACAATTTGACTATTAAGTCAACTATATTAGGAGATTTATTTAATGCTATGTAATGATTAGACGGTAACAATAATTTGAGTGATTTGGTTAGAGGTCTTCAAACACTTTAATCTTAAAATGTCACCTTGTTAAAAGATTTACAATTTGACTATTAAGTCAACTATATTAGGAGATTTATTTAATGCTATGTAATGATTAGAAGGTAACAATAATTTGACCTAATTTATGAAGAAACTTCTTTTGTAGATTCATATCTCTATTTTGGCTTGACTCTGTATCCTCAATGATTAGAATATTCTTTGCTAATTATCTTCCATTCTTGGCCATTCTTCTTTTTCTTTGATCAGATATCCATCTTATTTCATATCTTCGACACACACCTCACTTCTTTAATTTTGTTATATATTGTAAGCTTTTTCAAGTCGACTTGAATATTTTTTCAAATAACCAATAAACAATCAACTAGTCAGCCTTAATTAGTTAATTAATTGATAACTATAATCTATTGATACTTAGTCAATACTAGGATTAATCACTCAATTAATACTATGATTCCTTTGATGCACAACCACTTGATTAATACTGAGATTAATCGCTTGGTTACCACTATGATTAATTTGATTCCCAATCACTTGATTAATATTGAGATTAATTAGATGGTTAACACTAACTACTAGATGTCCTTCATTTCTTGACTACTTGGTTAATACTAATATTTGTGTAACATTAATGATAAAATACAATTTCAAGAATTGTTTCTAACAATCTCCCTCTTTGGCATTGATAGCAACATAACATGTCAACATACAATGATAAAAGTATGAACAATATGATAATATCCTTATTTTGATTTTGATTCTCACCTAGACCAACTCCCTCTATGATTTTTCCTAGATTTGTCTCAACAGCTTCAAATAATTTCTATCTCTTACATCTATCATCAATTTGCCTTTTAATTTTGTCAATAATCTCCCTCTTTATTGTATATTCCATCATCTATATATTTTACCCCTTGAGATACTAAACTCTCGCTCTTTGATATCAAATTTCAAAGGAAATAGACTTTGAAATTACTATGTACCTTTTGTACTGATTCATATGCAACATGTTCAACATTTCACACTTGAAGTGTGACAATCTGCATCAACTTGATAAATCTTCATTGAGACTTGGTTGATGCATCACTATCTTATGCTTTAGTGAGCATAAAATAGGGGAATATATTAGAAATAGGTAATACTTTTTTCCACAACTGAAAATTGTTAATTACTTTTTAACATGCTTATGAAAGTAAACCAAAAATGATGAACAATATATATATCCATACAGAAAGAGAACTCATAAAACCATATTTTGTTAACTAGGGAAAACCTAGCCATGGGAAAACCTTGGTGGGGATGGTACCCACAAAATGGTCCAAACAAAAGAATTGGATTAAGGATATTGACCCTGTTAGGAGTCTATAAAGTACATGATGTCTTGGTCCTTGTTAGAGGACTAGGCCCTATTAAAAGCCTCAACCCTATTGGGAGTTTATTCAACCCTATTAGGAGTTGGTATTACAAATACAAAATGTATGCAAGCTAAGCCCACTTCCCAAACATGCAATTATATAATGCAGTTCTTATATACAAAAGAGATAGATAAAAAAACCTCTTTACTACTATTTTGCATATATATGATCATTAGAATTTTCATCATATACTTCTCACAAAACTTTCACATAATTTTTCATATTATATTTAACACATTTTCATATTACATTTTTTTTTGCCACCCTACTTCACATATATCGATCTATTACTTATACCTTTCCTTTTTACAAAACTTTCCCTATCGAACTTCAAGCATTCACACACTTGGCATAATATAAAAATAACTATTTCCCTCTTTGGGTTAACATCTTGGGCTATCCCTAATTATTTAAGTAATTATTTCATAACCAAACTAATTCCTTAACCTGTAATTTACCTTTTATAGTTATGCTATGTTCTGCTCTGTTTACTACCTTTACTAGTATTTACTACATAGCTCCTTTCATACACTCTGTATATACTTGTGTAATGTTGCCCCACTTTTCATCCTATACCCATTATGGAAAGTGGAAAATGGTCTTGTGTCTCAATTAGGTTTAGATATGTCTGAGTCTATTTCTTTTCCCTAAGTGCAAAGTCTCTCCATCAGGTTTTCATCTTCCTTCTTCTCCTGCATTACATAACTGGGTGGGTTCCCCTTGTTGTTGTGAGTTTTATGGGTAGTATAAGAACCTTTCGATGGAGATTCTTGGGTCATATCACGATCTTCACAAAATCATTTCCAAGAATGAACTTTCTAGCGGCTTATTTTAGTTTGTACATAGAGAAAATGAAGTCTGCAGAAAACCTAGCATTGGCTTCTCCTTGGCAAAATTTTAAACTGTGAGGGTGATTTTTCATAGAGGTCAACAAAAGAGGTATGCAACCTAAAAAAAGGAGGAAATGATTTTTTTATGGATAGATTGTTCCCACATTGTAGTATTCTACCTCAAGAGTTACTTAGAAATCATCATAATGATCAGAATAACATTTGGCGAAAAACTTTGAAGTAGCTTCTCCACGACAGGTTTTTGACCTAGGAAGTCATTTTTCTGACAAAGGCATTTGTAAGGGAGAAAAGCAAGTAAGTGGGTTCCTTTTTCATTTTCACAGCCCTTTTAAGATTTTTTGAAGCTTAGAGACACATTAACTTAAAGGGCTAAGTGAAAATAAGAACAAAGGCAGAAAAACAAAAGTTGCCTTCTCTTCAACGGGTTTTCAACCCTTTGAAGCAATTTTCCGCATCCATTGAAAAATCATTTTTGCAAGCATGTTGGGCTCATAGATCAATAAAATGATGCTTAAAAAGGATAATGAAGCTAGTTGATCACATTTGGGAAGGTATCTTGAGAAAAATTTGGCTGGGAAAAAATTTCCCCACAGAGTACTCTATTCTTAATTCTCCACAACTTGGTGAAAAATGGGAAAGTAAGTCTATAATAAAAGAAAGTAACCATTGGGCCAACAAGAATAGTTAAATGACATGTAAAAATCCATTAGAAACCATTTCATTTACTAATCTAATAGATTTATCCTTTAATTCACTTGTGTGGCCTGGTTCTTGGAGATTAACAGGTGGATTGGGATTTCTATATAGAGATGAACATAATGGATTTTCAAACTAACACTTTCTTATTTGAACTATTATGCTATTGAATTGAATAGTGATTTTAGAATCCTCATAGCTACAAAGCTCTACTCTCTGTACTATTTTCAATTTCAAGATTTATAGTTCATCTCTATCTCAGTTAAGATGGCAACACGATTCGCTGGTTTCAATGGATTGAATGGGATTAAGTCGACATTGCAGAATGTTATAGATACTTCACTCCACTTCTTTGACATGTAATATTTCCAAAGAAGGTTGAAGATGGAGCGGTAGACACTCAAAAATGGTTTGCATCTATGGTTTCACCACTTCTTCATACTAATTCATCCCATTTTCTCACTCCACTAACTCTGATCTTTTGGTCAAACTGATCATATTTCATTGTTCATATCCTCTTTCACATCAACTTCATATCATCTCAAAACCATTTTATATAAACTCAAAATCACCCCAAATCAACTTGGAATCACCCAAAATCAGTCCTAATCATCACAAAACATGTCAGAGATCCAAAATTAGTCATCATTTGTCCATTCCTAGGTATTGTTATGGCTTTTAGTGCCTTGGAAACCTATTAATCTATCAATCTTATCAATCTAACCTTAGTATTGTCATGGCTCTCAGTGCTAGGTCAAAACTATTATTTGTGTCATCTGATCTTTGACATTGTCAAGGCTCTTAGTATCAGATCATGACATCATCAAACAACTTTAATAATATTGACTGTCTGTTGATATTGTTATGATTGACCTTATCAATCAATCTTGATCCTATAGCATTTGCAATGTCAATTAAATGTTACATATCAATCATGTCATGTGTCCTTGGCATGTTATCAATTTCAATCAATCAATCAATTTGACAATGACTTTGGTCTATCTATCATCATCATATTCAACCTATATCATTATCACATCTTCATCAAAGGATATTTTCACACTTATTTAATAAATTTTAGCCAATTATTTACTAATTTTCTCTATAGGATTAAATAAACCATAATTTAATCCTATCACCCTTACTTATTATTCTTCTTAATTTTCATCCTCAATTTATTGATATTTTATTGATTAATTGGTTCATCATTTGCAAACCATGGAAATTCTTAATTTCCTAAGTCACATTTTCCTCCATTAATTCCATTTCACTAATTTCTATTTTGTGGAATAAAGGATTTTTAATTCAAATATTCCATAAAATATTGACATCATTATGACACTTGGGTATGACACCTCGTGGATTGTCCTTTGACACTTGGCTAAGATATGTCATAATCCAATATTCTTATTCCATTACACATGTCCATATTTAGCTTATTTGTCATAGATTCTTGGCTTTAAGTGGGCTTGAGGTGTCTTATGATGTGTCATAGATTCTCTTCCACATTTAGTCAATTTTGACTTCCATGTGTCATAGAATCCTACATTTGGCATCTTTTTTCATATGCGTCATGGATTCTCAAAGGAATCTCTTTCCACATTGCATATCTAAGAGTGAGAAATTCAATGCTCTCATCCTCTGTGTTGATTATAAAATGAGCAATGTTTCTCTAATTTTTGGTCCTTAGCTTCCTTGTATTCTCACACTCTTTCTCTCACATTCAAATCACAACTTCAAGTATGCTCATAGCATTATCATTATCATAGGCTTTTTCTTCAACATTGTTTTCATTATAGGCAATTCTGGAGCTACATCATTTGGAGAAGAAAGAAGGACATGGGAGCTATAGATGAAAGAGGGAGTTTAAACTTTTTTTGCTTTCTTTATTAGTTTGGATTTCATGGTAGACTAGTGGGTGCTAATGTATGTTGATTGAGTTTGTGGTTTTCTCATAATATGTTATGCATTTGACCCATTTTCTAGGAACTACAGGAGCCAATCAACCCAATAATAGAGAAACTCTGAAGAAGCAGGCTAGTGGAAGCAGCCCGGTTTCTAGTAGCAATTCAAGCCCTTGAGCTAATCATTGAATGCATTAACCATTACAATCTAGATACTAAACAAATTATGTTGTTGGATCACATAATTTTGATCTCAATTGACCAACAAACTATAGTCAATTTCCTCCAGATTCCAGAGCGGGAAGAATTTTTTGAATTGACCATGCGAGGAGCCATGTTTGAGTTCTCCTTGAAGAAGATGGTGTGGCAAAAGGAAATCATGAGGTCTTGGTTCCAAAAAGTGATGAGGACTTAAGAGTAATGTTCCTAAGACCCTTTTTGGTATTGATCTCAAGCCTTAAATCATGGACATCATGGTTCTTTTGCATCAGTTGAAAGGTGAGGTAGAAGCACTCAATTTTGTAGAATAATATTTCTTTTTAGTGAAAATCATCTATTCAGACACACATTATGTTGATTGGGTGTATGATGTGAGCAAAAATCTATCTAGAGCTCTTAGTTCTAAAAAGTTCTACAATACCTTCTACATGTCTTCTTTCCTAATTTATATGTTGGCTTCTTTACGATTGTGGCTGGGCCTTCCTAGAATAGAGGATTTTCCTGATGATATAAAAAGTTATGAATTTTATCCATGCTTGTAGTTACATAATAGTTATGTAGAGTATGTCAGGGTTAATTACTCTTTTACAATAAGGATTTGTAGGAAGCTAAAAGGATGCCCAGAGAGGAGGTTTAGCCTGGAAGTGATGGTGGCCATCAGTAAGTTTAGTAGCTACTTCATTCAATTCTCATCCTTCTCATATTTGCATCTTGTAGCTTTTGATGAATTTCCTCTGAAGCTACACAGATACACAAGCAACCTGATCATGCTCATAGAGATTGTAGGACAAGCTATCCAAGTGAATGTGTTGAGCACTAGTCTAAGGAAGAAGGGATATGAGTTCCTCATGAAGGTCGGGGCTTACAATTGTGATTCTCAATTTGATGTTAAAAACATGCTCAAGGTATTTGAGAATAAGTACTAATTGGAGGAATACAAAGTTGTGAGGTCCATGTTTGACCCAAATGGATATGCAAGGGAGGTGCTTCAAATTAGGAGTATGATCAAACATGTCACCACTCTGGAGGATTATTGGGTAGATTGCAAAGATGAGTTGGAGAGCCATGATCGTGCATTTTCTAGACTCATAGTGGAACAAATAAAGACATATGGCATTGATCTTAATGTAGAAGGATTAGAGGATGATGGTCAAAATATGTATAGCAATATATCTGACTAAATTAAGGGGAATTCCTATAAGTTCTAAGCCATATGTGGATGTGGATGAGAGTCTTGATATTATGATGGCAAGGATAATCAAGAGAACTAGGAAATGGGTCAAAAGGACAACCAGAAAGAGCCAGAGTAAGGGTGCAGCCACTCAAGCCTCTCCAATAGCTGCAATGCCTACTTCATCTTAGAGTTCTATAGTGGGTGTGACCATAGATTCCACCCAAGGACCAAATCAACCTATGGGTGGGGGTGATCAACCCCTAGATAAGAATGTTCCTATAGCCCCAACATGTCATGATGGTTCCTTTCTAGTTATAGGGACCTAGACTAGCACTGAAGAGAAGAAAGTAGAAGAACCAAAGGAAAATGATCCTATTCTAGTACCTTCCCCAAATACTACTCCCATTCCATCTCCTCACACTACCCCTATTCCTTCTCTACATACCACTCCATTCGCATCCCCTCATCATAGCCCCATGCCATAACCAAGTGCTTCACTTTTAAGACTAGGTGGCTCCCCCATACAAATAGTAGAATTAGGGGATGGAAAAAATAGCACTAGTGAGTCAAATAAATTAGATGAAGAGATGAAGAAGACTTTAGAGATGGAGAAGGGCTAGGCTTCTTCTAGAATCATCTCAAAGAGGTCAAAGAATCCTTTCTCTTCAACTACTATAGTGATGACTCTAGTGAAGGAGAAGATGTTCAACATCAAATCACTCAAAACAACTTCCAAGGTGATAGGAACTAATTCTTGGCTAGAAGATACTTTGGAAAGGAAAAGAAAGATAAATAATAAGAGTGTTTCTACAAAAGACACTATATCGCTCACAATTCATTCTAGGACTACATTGGCAAAGGTTAAGAAGAAGAAGACTCTATCCATACTTGGGCAAGATCCAAAAACAAGGCACTTGAGAATGGAGATAAAAAAGCTAAACAAAGGAAGGAGAATTGAGGATATGACTCCTAATGATTTACTTTGCATTCAATCAACCTTGGGGAAGCCAAACATGATACAAAGGTTGTCTTGTGGAGATTGAGAAACGAAGTGATAGGACAATTAGAGTCTTAAATTATCAAAGATCAAGATGAAAGCAAAAATAGAAGAATTGAATAAGTTTATTAGGTAGCTAGTCACTCCACTAGCAACTATTTCTGGTATGTCTGTGACTCAGACTCCTAGTGCAATTAAAGTTCAAGCTCTCATTTCCCAACTCTAGGAAGATAGGCACTATGGCTAGATCGGTAGAGAGTGGATTTAGACACTCAAATTAGAAGGAGTTTCTCTCATAGATCAAATTGGAAATGTTATTCTCAGATTGGAAATAGAAAAGGATAACATATTATCTAACAATAATACTCTGGTTGGAGAAAGATTCAAGTGTGATGAATGCATCTCCCTTTTAGAGATGATCATCCAAATGAAAGCAGTCAAAGCAGTCGAAGCCAAGATTCTAAAGAAAGGGAATGAACCTTTGTTTGAATAGTTCCAAAGTATGCAGTTCAAGCTAGAAATGATCCAAGAAGCTATGAAGGGGCTCAAGGACATAGAGGGTAAAATAAAGAAGACTCAAGATAGAGGATTTGAGTTGATGAGAGGGCTACACATTGACTCTCAGACTAGTGGCCAAGGAAAGGACCTCATTAGAGTGGAAGTGATGAAAAGTAACTCATCTAATTTTTTGGATAATTTTTCTACAATGGCTTCTAGTAGCTAGAATAGAACTGCAAAACTACAGGCGCTTAGTGGATAGATACATGTGGCTGTAGAGGAGTTGCCAGATCAGTTGAATGTCATAAAAGAGTTGGCAAGGGAACATGCAAAATGGATCTTGAGATTCACCAATATACATGTGCCTAATAATGAGGAGTTTATCCCAATAATGGTTGCTGCAAAGTCACATAGAGCAAAAATAGAAAAGGGGAAGAAGTCTAAATGATTCATGTTATGCCCTCTTTTTGTTTTCTTTTGTAATTTTATAATATGAAAAATTGGCACCTTGCCATTTTTCACCCTCAGAAGATGAACCAATTAAACTTCCATTGTAATGGTCATCTCAAAAAATCTATATGTATGAATTGAAAAGATTAATGAAAGGTCAACAAATTTTTGGTGTGAAGTACTTTTTGTTGCAGAGACAATTGAATGGTATTTTATGTCAATCATTTTCTGTTCTAGTTAGTATTGTATTTAGTTCATGTTTTCTCTTTTGTCTAAATTGGAACAAGGGAAGAATAGATTTTTATCTCCCTTGTTTTGAGGCAACGGATGAATGTGATAAGTATTGTTATAGTTCATTCGAAGAAGAGATTCTGCTAGTATTTCCAATTTATTTGTCATAGTTTAGATTTGAATTAGCTTAGTTCAGCATCAGTTAATTATGTGGATGGAATTTATGGATTCATAAGATGTATGGATGCATAAATCTATTTTAGTATTAAGAAGTTTCTATCTACCTGAGTTGGATTTTATTTAGGTCTAGCTCAGTTATCCCTCTACTGTTCTCAAGTTAAGAACATACCCCAAAGTATTTTAGGAAGAAAAAAAAATTCATTGCAAATCTATTTTAGGGAGATGTACCTACCAATTTAGAGGAAAGCTAAAATACATGAAGAGCTTTCCAACTATTTGTGATTAGATATTGTTCTGAATTGGGCATTAAAGAGTAATAATCTAAATGAACAAATCTATTTATCAATAGATTTTTGGTGACTCTACTGGGGAAATGAACAATCGCTTGATCAAAAAGGCTATGTCAGGAGGGAAAATGGTACTACCTCATGAAAATATAATTCCAATGCTCCAACCTAACCTTGGTTTTCAAGATGACCAAGAGGACATAATTTCATCCCTTAACAGATTCATTTGGTGACATAGAAGGAACACTAAACATTACAAGAATGCTAGCCAGGTATTAGAGCAAGAAGAAAGAAGAGTTGAAGCCTTGGAGAGAGATATTTAAAGGAGAGATATCCAGAGAGTAGAAAGATGATTGAGAAAAGAAGCTTAGAGATAAACTAGACCCAACATCCAAGAACAATTTAGGTTCCTTAGAAGTACCAAGGAATAGGGTGGGCAAGATCCTATCTTTGATAAACTTGTAGAGCTTGACTTTCCTATTTTAGATGTCCCAAAGAAGAAAAGTGAAGGTAGAAGCCAAACTAGACACCCTTGCCCTGTTAGAAATCAAGATGCCAACATTTGCATTCCACTTGTTAGGTGTTAGCACTTCACAGAGTTACTGCTCCTCTAGTTGTTAATTTCCAACCATATACTACTAGGACAATCATGGATGTTCCATGGGCTATAACAATAGGACCCTTAGCATTAAACACTTATCATCCACTTCCAATTAGTTTGAGGAAGAATTTCCTTGAATTCTTAGGTTATGGGAAAGTCACTACAGATGAACACATTAAAGCTTTCTTTGCAGTCACTCATATCTTAGGGGTTGGACATGAAGATGTTGCTATAAGGTTGTTTGTAGAGACCCTCACAGATAATGGAGTGGACTAGTTTTACCATCTAGTTGATGACTGAATAAATAATTGGCATACATTGAGGATAGCCTTTGAGACAAGATTTAAGATTGTGGAAGATGAACATGCCTTGCTAACACAATTGACTTCAATTAAGAAGCAACCAACTATGAGCATGAGGGATTTCATTGCCAAATTCAATAAGATTATTACCATAATTCCACTTGCTGATAGACCCACACCTAGTAATTTGAAAACCTTCTTTATTAGTGCAATGCCTCCAGATGTCAATTATTATTTAAGGAGAGCACATCCCATGGATCTAGTTGATGCACAAAAGAAGTTGATTGAGTGTGAGGATGATTTGATTTCCATAAGAAAATGGAAAAGAGAACTTCAAACTAAAGGAAGTTCTAGTAATACCACGTCATTAGAGGAGATGATTCAGAGATTGTCAAATGAGCTGGTAGCAATGAAGAAGTAGTTACTCATATTCAATAGTCCCTATCAACAAAATTAGCAAAATTCACTAGCAAGAAGCAACAAAAGTAGGTTCCACAACTTACAAGTTCACAACGCAGGTTGCAAATTGGGGCGGCACCAAAAAAAGGAAATATGTGTGTCTTTCATTTGACCATAGATCATGATAGTGAGAAATGTCTAGAGATTGCCCACATGATGAAATTGTTATCTACTAACAAATTAAACACTCAACTCCTTGTTCAGAGCCTAATTCCTATCCAAATGGTGACTCTAGAAATTTATTTTTGGAATACAAATCAAATTTTGAATCAAAAGGTGAGTCTTATGCAACCATTGATGGAGCTTCATACAAATTGCTTACCCATGGGCAAAGGTTGAAGAGTCAATCCTCTAGTCACACTCACAAAAAGGACTCTAGTCCTTTGACAAGTAATACACATGTTGATTAAGGAACAACTACTTCATAAATGAGTAAGGACAAGATATCCTTTGATTTTATTCAATTTTGTGAAGAGTCAAAAATTCAGATTTCCACTATTGATTATTTAAAGTCACATCCTTTTAAGTTAAAAAGACAAGTAGACCGGTGTAAAGGAAGTACATTAGATGCGAATTGTAATGTAATAGTTGAGAAAGAGGATGAAACCTTGACATTTGGTTTGTTTAACCAAGAAGACTCTACCATTCTAACAACATCCCTAGGGCAAAAACCTGAGCCTTTTTATATTTCATTGTATATTAATGGATGTAAACTTAGTAATTGTATAATAGATTCAGGTGCATTAGATAATGTTATGCCTTATTCCATAGCCAAAGCTCTGGGTCTCAATCTCACTAAAGTACATGGAAGGTGCTATTTGATGGATTCTAAAAAAGTTCCCTTACTTGGGCAGATTAAAGACACTTAGGTAGCCTTAGCTTCTCACATAGAGAAGAAGCTCCTATTGACTATTTTGGTAGCTGATATTCCAGCCAATTATGGACTCCTTTTAAGTAGAAGTTTTTGTCGAGACTTAGGAGGAGAAATAAAGCTAGACTGGTCTCAGGTAGTGATACCTATTGGGAATAAAAAATTAAAATTAGAACTTGAGGAGAAGGAAAAGTTCACAGTCTTGAAATTAGATGACCCTAAAGCTTAGATTCTCTACCAAGAGCTAGAATTTAATGACTATATGTTGTTTACTAAAGAAGGCTCAAATGAAAAAATAGATGAGAGTCAAAGCAACAAAGTTTTTAAAGGAAATAAAGATGCATAAGGTATATAGACACTTGAATTTGATGGAAGTTGTACCACCTTAGGATCTAGAGTAGGTGTAGTATTGATATCCCTTGAAGGAGAACCTGAATCTATGGCTTTGAAATTAGAATTTGGGAATACAAATAACATTGCGGAATATGAGGCCTTATTACTAGGGATAATAACAACAAAAGAAAGAGGGATAAAAAATTTAAAAGCTCAAGGTGATGCAGAGCTTATTATAAAGTAGGTAAAAGGATAGTATTTTGTTAAAAATCACAAGCTAAAGAATTATAGAAATAGAGTCTGGGATGAGATTGAAGGTCTAGATGCCTTCTCTATTGAAGCGGTCCTGAGAGAGATGAATACCAAAGCTGATTCCTTAGTAGTCTCCACCTCCCTATTACTTCCTCACCCAAATTTCAAAAACAAAAAGTATCAAATCAAAATTTTGTATTGATCTGCCATTCCAAATAACACTAAATCATGGCAAGTTTTCAATGATGATAAGAGTTTACAGATGTCCCTTGAAAATGACAAGTCTAGTTTTGAGCATGAATCTAGTGGAAGTAATCATAAAAGCTCTGGTGCAAGTGGGGAACGAAATCAAAATGGAGAAGTTCAACTGAAAGGTAACATTATTCCCCCATATTTTTGTGGCTTTAGAAAAACTGTTTAATAGACATGATGCTTACATAAAGCAAAAGAGAGTAGAAAAGGGGCCAACAATGGGTGAATATGAAGGAGTTAATATTGGAGATATTCATAATCCTAGAATGATTAACATCAGGAAGTGTTGTTTTCCTAAAGAGAAAGAAGCCATAAGAAATCTATTCATGGAATATAGAGATTTTTTTGCATCCAGCTATGAAGATTTGAAAAGTTATAGAGATGGGAAGGTAAAACACCAAATCCCACTAAAGCTTGATGTAGTCCCTTTTCAAAAGAAACAAAGGAACTACAATCCTAAAGTTGCTAATGCCATCTTCCAAGAAGTAGATAAGATGTTAAAAGTGAGAATTATTTATCCCATTCATCATTCCACTTGGATAGCCAATATAGTACTTGTTAGAAAGAAGAATAGAGAAATAAGAATTTGTGTCGATTTCTACAATCTAAACCAAGTATCCTTAAAAGATAACTTTTCTCTTCCTAATATGGATTATTTATTACAAACAGTGGCAGGATCTAAAATGATGTTTATGCTCAATGACTTCTTAGGTTATAATCAGGTCAAAGTAGAGGAGAAAGACTAGCATAAGATGGTGTTCACTACTCCTTGGGGTACATTTGCATATCATAGAATTACTTTTGGACTTATCAAAATTGGTGCTACATTCCAAAGATGCATGAGTAAGACATTCACCAATTTGAAAGACTGAATCATCGTCATATACATAGATGGCCTCATTGTGTTCTCGAGAAAAAGGAAAGATCATATGGAAGATTTAATGAAAGTTTTGCAAAGATGCAGATAGCATGAGATTTCTCTCAATCCTAAGAAGTCAATTTTCTATGTAACAGAGGGGAAACTCCTAGGTCATATAGTATCCTAGGAAGGCATTAGGATCGACCCTAAATGGGTAGAGGCTATTCAAAGATTGAGCTTGCCTTCGAATAAAATAGGAGTTCAATCTTTCTTTGGGAAAGTGAATTTCCCTAGAAGGTTTGTGCCTGATTTCATAGAAACAACTAAACATATAGTGGATATGATGAAAGGAAATTCAAGTTTCAAGTGGAATGAGGTGGGAAAGTGAGCCTTTTAAGATATAAAGACTACTATTGCTAATGCCCTGGTGTTATGTCATCCAAATTATAAATGAGATTACATCATTTATTGTTATGCTTCCAAACACACCCTATCGGCCATACTTATGCAAGAAAGTGATGAGGGGGTACAAGGCCCAATAGCTTTCATAAGAATATCTTTGAAGAATCATGAATTGAAATAGTCATAGATTGAAAAGAATTATTTTGTAGTGGTTAAAGCCCTTAAATTTTTTTGATTTTATATCTTGCATTCACATTCTATGGTTTCTATCTCAGATATAGCAGTGAAGAGTGTATTGACACAATAGGATGTGGGTTGTAATGTTAGAGGAGCATGGGTGGAAAAGATACAAGAGTATGATATAGAAATAAAACCTACCAAGCTGATAAGGGGAAATGCTATATTTAAGGTGATTGTAGAAAACAAGATAACTAAAGAATTAGAAGAATTGGGAGAGAAGCAGTTGGTGTTGGCTGTAGGCCTCTATGATTCATGGTTTGAAAATACCTCTTATTTGCTAACATATGGTGAATGTCCAAAGGGTTTGACTATAAAACAAAGGAGGGATCTCAAACTAAAAGTAGCTAAGTATGTGATTTGGGATGATAAACTATTCAAAAAAGCCATTGATGGCACTTTCCTTAGGTGCGTAGACAAAAAACAACAAGAAAAGCTATTGAAAACATTTCATGATGAAGCTTGCAGAGGACATTTCTCATCTTTAGTCACAACTTTTAAGATACTAAGGTAGTGTTATTACTAGCCTAGGATGTTTAAAGATGCATATTCCTAGAAGTGCAAGATGTTCTTTGGACATCCTTAATTAGCTGCTCTACCATTGGGACCTATTATCATTGAAGGACCTTTTCAAGAATGGGGTCTCGACTTCATTGGTCTGATTATTCCTACATCTAGTTTTGGTCAATAATATGTGATAACTATTGTAGACACCTAAAAACCTTTAGAAAATAAAGTATTTTTATTTTCTGAAAAATTCCTGATGACATCATCATTTATTAATTAATTTATTTATTTTTATGCCATTAAATCCCTTTATCTTAATTAAAATATTTAATTAAGGAATCCCTCCCAAAAATGTTTAAATATTATTTAAACATTATTTCCTTATTTATTAATTATTTAATTAATAAATTGACCAAAAAACCCAAAATAAATAAAAAAATTATTTTTTGCCCAAAACTTGGCCAATTTCCTTAAGACCACTAACCTCTTCCAAAATATTCTAATCCTTCTTTAATTTTGATTAAAGGCTAATCCCATCATTTCCTACCCCTAATCCCAACTCAAAATATTTAATTAAGATTAAATATTAATCCTCATGTTTATTAAAAAAGTTTTAATAAATATCTCCTCAACCCAAACCCTTGAAATAAATAAAACTTTATTTATTTCCTAAAAATCTAATTTATCCTCATCCTAAGAAGTTCTAGACTCTTCTAGAAAGTCTTCATCCTCATCCTAGGAAGTTCTAGACTATTCTAGAAAGTCTTTATCCTTATCCAAAGTCTAGACTCTTCTAGAAGATGTCTTTAAACCTAATCCTAATCCGCTCCTAACCTTATCACATTCCTTAAAAATGGGTTAAGACTTACTAACCCAAGCCAAAGTTAACAAATATCTCCTCCTTCACCCACCCTCATTAAATGCCATCCACTTGCCTATCCCTAAGCTAATCTTAAACCATCCTAATCCATCCTCTAATCATTTACACAATCCTAAGCAAGCTTAAAACACTCCTAATCAAGCCCAAGTCGAAATTGCTCTCATCTCCCTCAAAATATCTCAACCATAAAACTTTATGAAGCCCACTAGGCCATAAATGACTCTTCCAAGCCCTTTTATTGCTCTTACAAGCCATTATGAGGGTCTTTATGAAGATTTTATCCCTTGAGCCTCCTTTTTTGACTCATCCTTCCCTTTTCCTCCATCCTCTCACCATGTGACATGTGTCACTCCTTGATTGGCTGTAAGGAAGCACAATCCATGTGCTCTCCTCTCATGCAATCTGAGCCCTCCATGAGCTTTTTCCCATCCTTGCATCTTAGCCCTCAATCCCTCAAGAATCTTGCCTATAAATTGGATCCTTCCCCTTTGCAAAATAACACAATCCATGAAGTAAAGTCATAATGCCATTTTAAGAAGCCATTTTACATCAAAACCATACACTCACACCCAAATTCCAACTCCATTTGAAGCCCTTTTTGAAGCATAAGCTTGAGCATACATCCAATCTATTTAGACAAAGCCACTCAAAAAGAGAGCTTCTTATTAAGAGAGCCCATTAATGGCTCATATTCTTAATTGAGAGGTCATCTTAGTCTATCTTGAAGTTTATGAATTTTGTTTAGTTTGTAGAAGCTTTATTTAAATTTGGTTTCTATTAGCATACTAACATTGCTCATATACAACTATGATTGACTACTTCACCAAGTGGGTAGAAGCTAAAGCTACTAAGAAAACTACTTTCAAAGTGGTGTGTGAATTTATAAAGGAGAACATATTGGTCAGGTTTAGTGTTCCTATTAAACTGGTGATGGATAATGCATCTTATTTTTCTTCAATTAAAATTACCAATGTATTCTTTGAATATGGGATCACTATGAGACATTCATCTAATTACTTCCCTCAAGGAAACGGTCAAGCTGAGTCTAGTAATAAGAATTTGATGAATATTATTAAGAAATTGGTCTCAGATAACCAAAAGACTTGGCATAAAAAGATTCATGAAGCACTTTGGGAAAATAGAGTGACACCTAAAAGGGCAATTGGCATATATTCTTTTGAATTAGTTTACAGAACTAAAGCTAACCTCCCCTTACCTCTGGAATTAGTCACAAATAAACTAAGAATAGTAATTGAAGATGATGTTTTTAAAGATGGTTTAGAAAAGAGGATCTTGTACTTGAGAAAACTTGAAGAAGAAAGGGAGAAAATCATAGATCACATCATGCATCACCAAATGTGAGTGAAGGATCTATTTGATAAGAAAATAAGACCATGAAAATTCATGGTAGGAGATAGTGTGCTATTCTAGGATAAGCAAAGCACTCCGAAAGGAATGCATACGAATTTTGATACTTTATGAAAAGGCCCATTCAGAATTCATCAAGCATTTGAAAATAATTCTTTCAAATTTGCATATGAAGATTGCGAAGTACTACCCCTGACCTATAAGGATCTAAAGCTTTATCAAATTGCTAACTAAAAACAAGTAACCCCTATATTTGTATTATAGTTAGGCTTAGTATCTTTTTGTGTTTCCTAGTTAGTTAGTTTTTTCCCTTTGCTTTTGTTTTCTATTCTTTATCTCGTTGTGTTTTGTTGTGTTACCACCTTTTTACCTTCTTTTGTGAAACCAAAGATTTTGAGTTCCTTGCTTGGGTTTACTCAAACCAAGTCCCCAGTCAGAGCTAGCTATTGCCGCACTTTTCATCCTGTACCCATTATGGAAACTGGAAAATGGTCTTGTGTCTCAATTAGGTTTAGGTATGTCTGAGTCTATTTCTTTTCCCCAAGTGAAAAGTCTCTCCATTGGGTTTTCATCTTCCTTCTTCTCATGCATTACATAATTGGGTGGGTTCCCCTTATTGTCGTGAGTATTATGGGTAGTATAGGAACCTTCTAATGGAGATTCTTGGGTCATATAATGATCTCCACAAAATCATTTCCAAGAATGAACTTTCTTGTGAATTATTATAGTTTGCACGTAAAGAAAATGAAGTATGTAGAAAACCTAGCATTAGCTTCTCCTTGGCAAAATTTCAAACTGTGAGGGTAATTTTTTGCAGAGGTCAAAAAAAGAGGTATACAAGCTAAAAAAAGGAGGAAATGAGTTGTTTTATGGATAGATTGTTCCTAAATTGTAGTATTCTACCTTTGAGTTACTCAAAAATCATCATAATTATTAGAATAACATCTAGTGGAAAACTTTGAAGTAGCTTCTCCACAACGGGTTTTGGACCAGGAAGTCAGTTTTCTGACAAAGGCATTTGTAAGTGAGAAAAGCTAGTAAGTGGGTTCCTTTTTCATTTTCATAGCCCTTTTAAGATTTTCCAAAGCTTAGAGACACATTTCCTTAAAGGGCTAAGTGAAAATAAGAACAAAGGCGGAAAAATAAAAGTTGCCTTCTCTTCGGTGGGTTTTCAACCCTTTGAAGTGATTTTCTGCATCCATTGAAAAATTATTTCTACAAGCATGTTGGAATCATAGATCAATCATAGGATTCTTAGAAAGGATAATGGAAGCCAGTTGATCACATTCTGGAAGGTATCTTGAGCAAAATATGGCTAGGTGGATTTTTCCCCACAGAGTACTCTATTCTTAATTCTTTGCAACTTGGTGAAAAATGGGAAAGTAAGTCTATAATAAAGGAAAGTAACCATTGGACCAATAGGAATAGTGAAATGACATGTAAAAATCCATTATAAACCCTCACATTTACTAATCTATATCCTTTAATTCACTCGTGTGGCACATATCTTGAAGATTAATAGGTGGATTGGGATTTCTATATAGAGATGAACATAACAGATCTTCAAACTACCACTTTCTTATTTGAATTGTTATGCTATTGAATTGAATAGTGATTTCAAAATCCTCACAACTACAAAGATCTACTCTCTGTACTATTTTCAATTTTAAGATTTATAGTTCATCTCTATCTCAATTAAGATGGCAATAGGATTTTCTAGTTTTGATGGACTCAATGGGATTAAGTGGACATTGCAGAATGTTACAAATACTTCACTCTGCTTCTTAGACATGCAAGATTTCTAAAGAAGGTTGAAGATAGAGCCAATCCACCCAATAATAGAGAAACTCTGAGGATGTAGGCTAGTGGAAGCAGCCATGTTTGTAGTAGCAATTCAAGCCCTTGAGCTAATTGTTGAATGCATTAATCATTACAATCCAGATACTAAACAAATTATGTTGTTGGATCATATAGTTTTGATCTCAATTGACCAAAAAACTATAGTCAGTTGCCTCCAAATTCTAGAGTGGGAAGAATTTTCCAAATTGACTAGGCAAGGAGCCATGTCCAAGTTCTCCTTGAAGAAGGTGGTGTGGCAGAAGGAAATCATGAGGTCTTGGTTCCAAAATCCATGAGGACCTAAGAGAAAGGTTCCTAAGACCTTTTTTGGCATTGATCTAGAGCCCAAAATTGCGGACATCTTGGTTCTATTTCATTGGTTGAAAGGTGAGGTATAAGCACTCAATTTTTTAGAACAATATTTCTTTTTAGTGCAAATCATCTATTCAGACACACATTATGTTGATTGGGCATATGAGGTGAGTGAACATCTATCCAGAGCTCTTAGTGCTGCAAAGTTCTACAATACCTTTTACATGTTTTCTTTCTTAATTTATATGTTGGCTTCTTTACAATTGTGGCTGAGCCTTCCTAGAATAGAGGATTTTCTTGATGATGTAAAAAGTTATGAATTTTATCCATGCTTGTAGTTACAGAATAGTTATGTAGATTATGTAAAGGTAAATGAATTTTTTACAATGAGGAATTTTAGGGAGCTACAGGGATGCACAAAGAGGAGGTTTAGCCCAGAAGTGATGGTGGCCATTAGTTAGTTTGGTAGCTACTTCATTCAATTCTCATCCTTCTCATATTTGTGTTTTGCAGCTTTCGACGGATTTCTTCTGAAGCTGCCCAGATACCCAAGCAACATGATCATGCTCATAGAGATTGTAAGACAAAATATCCAAGTGAATGTGCTAAGCACTAGTCTATGGAAGAAGGGATATGAGTTCCCCATGAAGGTTGGCACTTACAATTGTGATTCTTAGCTTGATACTAAAAACATGCTCAAGGCATTCGAGAATAAGTACAAATTGGAGGAATACGAAGTTTTAACGACCATGTTTAACCCAAATGGATATGTAGGGGAGGTGCTTCAAATCAAGAGTGTGATCAAACATGTCACCGCTCTGGAGAATTATTCGGCAGATTATAGATATGAGTTGGGAAGTCATGATCATGCATTTGCCAGACTCATGGTGGAACAAATAAAGACATATGACATTGATCTCAATGTAGAAGGATTAGAGTATGATGGTCAAAATATGTATAACAATACATATCAAATTAAATTAGGGGGAATTCTTATAAGTTCTAAGCCATATGTGGATGTGGAGGAGAGTCTAAATATTATGATGACAAGGATAATCAAGGAACTAGGAAATGGGTTGAGTGGACGATTGGAAAGAGCTAGAGTAAGGGTGTAGCCACTCAAGCCTCTCCAGAAGCTACAATGCCTACTTCATCTCAGAATGCTATAGTGGATGTGACCATAGCTTCCACCCAAGGACCAGCTCAACCTACAGATGGAGGTGATCAACCCCCAGATAAGAATGTTCCTATAGCCCCAACATGTCATGATGGTTCCTTGCTAGTTATAGGGACCCAAACTGGCACTAAAGAGAAGAAAGAAAAAGAACCAAAGGACAATGCTCCTACTCTAGTACCTTCCCCACATACTACTCCCATTCCATCTCCTCACACTACCCCTATTCCTTCTTTGTATACCACTCCAATCCCATCCCCTAATCATAGCCCTGTGCCATTAGCAAGTGCTTCACTTTTGAGACTAGGTGGCTCCCCTGTACTGATAATAGACTTAGGGGAAGGAAAAAGTAGCACCAATGAGTCAAATAAATTAGATGAAGAGACAAGAAGACTTCTAAGATGGAGAAGGGCTAGGCTTCTTCTAGACTCATCTCAAAGAGCTCAAAGAATCCTTTCTCTTCAACTACTATAGCCATGACTCCAGTAAAGAAGAAGATGTTCAACATTGAATCACTTGGAATAGCTTCCAAGGTGATAGGAACTAATTCTTGGCTAGAAGATACTTTGGAAAGGAAAAGAAAGAGAAAGGATGAGATGTTTTTGCAAAAGACACTGTATCCCTCACGGTTTGTTCTAGGACTGCATTGGAAAAGGTTAAGAAGCAGAAGACTCTATCCATACTTTGACAAGAACTAGAAATAGGGCACTTGACAATGGAGATAGCAAAGCCAAAAAAAGGAGGGAAAATTGAGAATATGACTCCTGATGATTTTACTTTGCATTCAATTGACCTTGGGGAAGCTAAACATGATACAAAGGTTGGCTTGTAGAGATCAAGTAATGAAGTGATAGAAGGATAATTAGAGAGTCTCAAATTGTTAAAGATCAATATGAAAGAAAAAATAGAAGAATTGAATAAGTTTATTAGGAAACTAGTCACTCCACTAGCAACTATTTCTAGTATTTCTATGACTCAAACTCCTAGTGTAGCTAAAGTGTAAGCTCTCATTTCCCAGCTCTAGGAAGATAGGAACTATGGCTAGATTAGTAGAGAGTGGATTAAGAGACTCAAATCAGAAGGAGTTTCTCTCATAGATCAAATTGGAAATTTTATCCTCAGAATAGATACAAAAAAGGATAACATATTATCTAACAATAATACTCTAGCCAAAGAAAGAGTCATGTGTGATGAATGCATCTCCCTTTTAAAGATGATCATCTAGATGAAAGAAAAAGAAGCAATTGAAGCCAAGATTCTGAAGAAAGAGAATGAACCTTTTTTTCAATTGTTCCAAAAGTATGCAGTTCAAGCTAGAAATGATCCAAGAAGCTAAGAAGGGGCTCAAGGAGACAGAGGGTAAAATAAAGAAGACTCAAGATAGAGGATTTGAGCTGATGAGAGGTGTTGGTGTTTTTAAACTACTAAGCAACAAAATGCTCAATACCAAGATGACATTGCTCCCACAATCTTAAGACTAGCCAATTCTTATTAACAATTGTATGTGCAGACCATTTTGGCCCAACTTCAACAAAACCAAGGGTGGTTTTCTACTCTTTAGGCTCTGCAAAAATAGGTGGGTATACCTAGGGATGATTCAAGACTGGGAAACACTGTATGAAGAATATTTTAGTTTCATTCTAATTCTCATCTCAAATCCTAAAACACATGCATAATTCATGATAATTTGCTAAACACATCCCATATAACATATTTGGCCAAAATTCTTCTATAGGTTTGCAGATGTTCTTAGCAATAGTGGCTAACTAAAGCTAAAACACTCCATGCAAACAAGTACAGGCCAACTTTGAAAATCTTTAGGAAATAAAAGTAAAATTGATTATAATTCTTCATTTGAAAACCATTTATGATAAAATTTTCTTTTAGCTGAATCAATTTGACCAATGCCTAATCCATTAGGGTTAAGAGTTTATAGCAAATCCTTAGATCTAATTTGTTGCCTTACAACAAATTCTATCAGCAATTCTCATTAGAATTCATCATTCAAAAATCCTTTCCCCTACTACAGTAATCTTATGATATTCATCAAAGCTTTTACTTAACCCATTGAATTAATAGCAGTGATGAATAGATATACAACCTAACTGGATTGCATTCAATTGCACAAGCCTTTACTTATACAATATCAAGATAAACAAGTAATCAAAAGGAGACAAAATTCAAAAAGAACTGATATCGAGATAGCTCATAATTTGTATTCATTTTCTTTGAAAATTGTATACATTTATAGTAAACTCAGAATGACCTTAGGAAGAAACACAGGGATCACTTTATTATTCATGTATTCTCAGAAACTAATAGAGAAAATACACCACAAACTTGCTCCAAACAATGGACCAAAAAAAAACTAATTATATCAGTTAGAAAAAATATAATTCAGACCCTTTCTCTAGCCCTAGAATCTCACTTATATAGTGTGAGATGCAACAAGCTTTAGGCTAAGAGAAATTGACAGGTGTCCTTTACAAGGAATATTTACATACACCTATCACAAAATGAAAAAAATGTGGGTAATAGAAGATATCCAAATCAAAACATTCTTTTTGGTGGGTTAGCTTCTGTCGCATGTTCTAATGTTTATGAGTTGGCTATTAATTTGATTCCTCTTCATATGCAACTGCCAAATTAGCCAATGATGAAGCTTTTTCTAATGATGGTACATTAGCCTCCACCTATAGGCTTTCACCATCTTTATCTTGTATGGTAGGGACAACTTCTACCTTTTCCCTTTCTTTAGTTGTATTGGCATCCTGTGGTCCCAGGCCTACAACTAAAAGTGACAGATTATTCTTGTCTTCTTCTTCTGGTCAGGCTTGAGTAGTGACGGTGTCAATGATTTGGATTTCCTCATCTTGCACCTCATCGCTATCAGTTTCATCTTCGTCAAACTATTCACCAGGAACCATTTCTACCATCCACTTGTCAAATAATGTGTCATCTGGCCAGTTGAATTGCAAAATATCCCTCTGTCTTTTTATTATGTACTCAACCTCATTATCAATATCAATAAATTCCTATTTTAAAGAATCAAAGAATATTTGGGTTTTCACCATTTCTTCTATTGTGGTAGCCCACCATGCATGTCTTGTTTCATTTATAATTCTATTCATCCTTAAACAAAAAATATCATCAAGCTCTTTTTCCCATTCTTTTTTTCTTTTTTCAAATTATTGCTTTTATCTAGGGCATGAGGAAATACACTGAATTTTTGGCTCTTGTATTTGTTTAGGTAGCCTATTATTATCTTCTGTAAATGTATCCTTTTATTGTCAAAATCAGCAAGATAAGAAACAATGTCAAAGGTTTTTTCAATTTGATCATGAGAATTATTTATAAAAAAATAAACACAAAAATGTCATTGCTTTCTCCCTTCTTACCCATTTATTCACAATAGGCTTTAGAGCCTCATCATTGGCTTTCAAATCCTCCTAGATACTAATCACCCTAGCAACTTGATCATGAATTAGTGGCCATTCAACTTTGTCTCCTAAATATGTGAGAGCTTTTCTTAGTTTATCTTCATATTTGGACTCCAATTCTTCATCTAAGGCCCACATTTTACTCTTTTCTTCTTCAAAATCCTCAGTAGTGTAGTACTGTGGCCTTTGGGATGTATCTAGCATTTCTATGAGGGGGGTGGATTTGAAGGGTTCAACTAGGGGGCGAGGGTATGTTATTCTTGGCCTAGTGGATTTTCCCAATAGCTTGTTCTCAAGCTCAATTATCTTTTTAACCTCTTTATTGTAGGCATCCACCACTGTTTCATACTTATTTTGTAATTCAAAATAGCTTGTTCCTCCTTCTTAGAAGTGGCCAAAAGAAACTTGGAAGAATCCACATTCCAATGTGCTGCTTGCACATGTGAGGTATCAACAACTCTTCTCACAATTATGCTTCCCATCAATCGAGACTCATTTGGTTGTGATGATGGGGCTCTAGATCCTCTTCTCAATGACCAACTAACTAATGCAACTTGATCTTCAATGAATGCAGTGCCTTGGAAATCCCCTTTATTTGGGTCCTGCAACTCCAATTTATTAGAAACATAATTGAAAATCAATGCATCTGCAATATCCCAATTGGGCAATAATAGAATGTTAGATGTCTTTACCATTTGCCTTCCCTCTTCAGGGGTAATGCTCTAGAACTCTTGCATCATTTGTTCCTTTATTTGTTTTTGGATGGAGGCTTCATCCATTTCTAGATGCTCTATTTTTAACCTTTTACATTTCTCTTCAAACATATTCATGTTTTCCCTCCAAGCAAACTGTTGAAAAGCCCTAGATTTCAAAAAACTATCATCAACCAAAAATTGATGACTTGCCTATTCTAACACAGGGTCCAATTCTCTTCCTCTATAGTTAGCTATTGTTAGGTCTAGACTTGGTAGAGGAGGCTCTGGAGGGTTACCTTCATCCAATTCTACTTGAGTAATAAAAATACCTCCCTGTGATCCCATCTCCTCTACATGCTCACTTGTGAGCTGTTCTTCTTCAATCCTTAAAGGAGATTGAGTGGGTGAATATTCCTCAACTTGAGGCTTCTCTTCTCTTATTACCTTTTTCCTCTTGGGACTAGGCTCATCAAGTCTCTCCTCTAGGGCTGCACTGGTGGATCCCATTATTTGTTTGCCCTTATCTATAGGAGCCCTTTTATTTTGAATTACAGTGTAACCAGGCTTCTTCTGTACAATTATTTGACCGGCTCCTATAGTAGGAGTGAAAGCCAACCTCCTCATGACTTCTCTGGCCTTATTAGGATATGAATCAATAAAAAATTATTTCTTCTCATTCATAGATTCCATTATTTCAAGGAAGTTACTCATGAGCTTATTTATTCTATCAGCCTCTGTCTTATCATTATCTAAAGGACCATATTTCTGATCAAAACAATGAATGAATTCTAGGACCCAGGAGTAAACTCTCCAGTTTTATTTTTTAGTTTCTTGTTCCTGCAATGAGAATTTATTTCTTATAATGTCATTTGGATAATATGAATCATGTTTGACCGATCCCAGCTTAATCCTATGCGTCAAAGTCTGATTGAAAAATCCCTTAGAATCAAAAAAATGGGGATGAGAGATAGCCATCATATACTGATCCAAAATTTTATGCAAAATGAGCCAACCCCCTTTGGTAATCATGAACTGATGGGCCACTGTGTAGGTAGGGAAAATTGACCCTAGTTGCCTCTTCAACAGAAACATTTCTTCTACTCCTCCTAATTGCTACAAGACTTCTACCATTCCTACCTTCAAAGGAACTTGGTAAGGCAAGACATGAGGACTCCCTTTAAAACCATAGATTCTAAAAAATGTAGAAATAGGGTAAGGAATGATATCTCCCCAATTGTGTAAAACTTTCAAGTTATGGGGCTTGTCCATAGGTCTGAGGAGGTCCATTAATACCTTAGAGATTCTGGGATTGTCTCTTAATATGAGACATCTCAATTTAGAAGAAAAATATCTATCAAATCTAACAAAACTGGCATTATTTGCATCCCAGGTCATATTTGCACTCCACAACTAGACTAACAGTGCTTCCCCATTTTCCTCTCTATCCAATTTCATCTCATTACCAAAATATGTCACCCCCTTGAACAAGAACATATGCATTAATAGAGAATAGTGGCCAAAAGTTTTCTCCACTTTGCCTTTTGCAATTCCTACTAAACCAATGTGAATCTCTTCAGCTAAAAAGGAGGCAAAATCAAAGATAACATCTACACCAAAAGAAGCAATTTGAACCATCATATACATAAGGCCAATGGGCATGAAATCTTTCTCATCTTCACCAAAAACATGACACAGGGTCCTGTATATCTCTACAGCCCGAGAAGTGAACAGACTCTTCTTAAAAGGTTCTCTAGATGCTATAGTAATTACTAGCAGAGTTCCTATGGTACCAATGTGTGCCCTTAGTGCACCTCCCCTAATTACATCTCTCTTTTCTTTGTGTTCATTTTCTAATTCTAGCAAATTGATTGGCACATGGTAATCTGATAATGGTTCTAAGTGAAAAACCTCTCTAATTTCTTTAGGGCTAATTGAGACCAGAGGCACACCATTATTTCTTCTCACAACCATAATGGCTTGGTCATAATTTTTGGCAATTTCTTCTAGCAATCATAATCCATGAAAACACTTGGAACTACTAGCTTTCCCAAATCAAAATTCCAGATATTAGTGTGAGGGGCAAACAACTTCCTTTCTGAAAACCACTTTTTAAGCAAAACAAGGCTAGTTTGAGTAGTTGTTGCATCCCTAACCCAATTCCCCTTGTCATATAATCCATCAACAATTTTATGCATAGGGTTTAATGAAATTAACCTTTTAACCTGTGTAGGCTTTGTAGTGGATCCTGGGAGTAATTCTAACAAATCATCGTGGACATTCCTATCCATATAATTAACTTGCCCATAAAATTATTTCTTAGGAGGCATCTTGATTGTAATAATGGGAACTAGAATGTCATAGAGGTTATATATGAGTACTTACTTGACTTGCCTGAATTATCTTTCTTTGAACTTTTGTAGTTTCTCTCAAACAGATGTGGGATTGCTTCACGTGTTTAACAAGCTTAAAACAATGTGATCGACAAATTTTTGTTCTTAGAAAACATGAAAGCTTTTTTTGTGTGTGACTAGAATGAATGAAAATCTTTTGTATTATACTCTATTTTTTCCCACACGCGAAGCTTTCATTCATCATAAATGTGCGAAATAGAAAACAGAGTAGCATCACACTTTCTTTTCAATTTGCACCATTGATCCTTGAAAAATCCTACGATCTAGGAATGAAAACTAGGCTGACTCAATGTTCTTCTTAGCATGCTAGTAGTCAAACCAATAAACTATCTCCATCTGTACCTTTCCTTCAAAGTTGGCATTTCAAACTGGGCCCATTGATGACCAAGGACATGTGTCATCAACTCGCTAACTCGCTATACTTATCTTTTGAGCACCTTTCCATAGTGAGCTAGTGATAACCACTTATCTTGCTTTGATTGTATGGCATATATTTGAAATGAATTTTTAAGGAAACAATGGAGGGTCCCTCACTTGCTAACTCACTATACTTAAAATTTGAACATCTCTTTATAGCGAGTTAACAAACATCATTGATCCATACTTAATTTTGTGGATAACAATTTACTACAAAAATGGTGGGGCCCTTGCTAACTAAGTCACTATACTTATCTTTCAAGCATTTTTCCATAGCGAGTTAATGATGGCCTTTGATCCTGGTTTCATCTAACGATCAGAATTCTTTGTATGCTTTATACATGGGGAGTGGGTCCATATACTGCTATCATTGAGATGGCTGAACACACTGGCACACACATGTACTCCTTTTTTAATTCTTTTAATGGCATCACATGTTTGTGGCCTTGCCACATTTGTGACTTTCAAGCAGGTTGCTACATTGCTACCAGCAACAACACTAAATATCCATCTAGCAATATAGTGAGTTCTAATGAATCCAAATTTTTTTGGCTTATAGCTGCTCAATAGGATGCCACCATGTAATTTGATCTAAACAACTCAACTTTATCATGCCACTCATTTAGGGCCCACCTTTGAGGATTTTCTAATACACCACTACTTTGTGACCAGTCGCTACATTGCTATTGGTGAAAAAACTAACTATCTAGCAAGCGATACACCGACCTCCTAGTAAACATCAAAACTTATGCTGGAAAATAAAGCACAACTTGCACAGAAGAAAAGTTTGCATAAGATTTTCTTCGGGATCCTCAAAATCATTCCTTGTTATAAAAGAATGCCATCTTTTCCAATGATCAGGCCCTCACTATGTCACTACCAGAAAAGTGGTATTATTCTGCTTAGCGATATAGTGACCTTTGATGGATTCTCAATTCTGGTGACGGAGAACAAAACTCACATTGATTGAAAAACTACCAATTAATGTTGGTGTCAGAGAAGGTGGCTATGCACATTTATAATAATGCATGGGAACTTTCATGGTCATATCAACTTTTAAGAGAATACTACCATTTTTATAAAATTTGAGCATTCGCTATGTCACCACCGGCAAGTCGCATGGATTTTTTGATAGTGACTTAGTGAATTGCCAGAGAAACTTGGATGCCAGTGACACCATTCATAGTTTTCTTCACGTGCATTAATTCTGAAAAATGAAAATCTTGGGACACAACACATGCCACAATTTACCTCATGTTAACATAATTCTTGGCACCAGACTTCACTTTTTTAGTATCACAGACACGTGTCATCAACTTGCTAACTTGCTATATGTAACAATTGAGCATTTTTCCATAGCAAGTTAACGATGATAGTAGATTCAAAAAATATCCAAAACTAGGATAAAACTTCTTTCACAAGGACTCAACAACAACCCTATAATAGGCAGAAAAAGAATATTCACTTATTCTTATTTTTTGAAACTTTTGTGCCAGGGAATTTTTAAAATGGAATGAGACATAGGGTTTGAACAAAAATTTTCATAGGCTGATGAAGTGGAAGGTTTGGCAAGAAACCTTATTCACCATCAATGGATTCAAATCTGAATTTTTATCCCTGGACAAAGGAAATTTATTATGCAAAAAATTAGACCAATAGTGGCTCTATCTGGGGACATTGAATTCTTTGGATTCAAATGAGGGCTCAAAATATTTGGGAGAAGTAGACACCACACCTGAGCCTTAAAATGACAATTTAGAGAGAGAAAGAACATAAAATAGAAGAATATACAAGGACTGTACAAAAGACGCAAATATTATACAGAATGTGTAAGGAAACCTAGACTACTGCTCATGGAGAAAATAAATAGTTTTAAAGAAAAATACCTCTTCAAGAACTATCCATGAACTGATAGTTTAAGAATATTGTTTGATAGATCTTTGAGTATATAAGAATCCTCACCCCAAGTAGTTTCAATCAAATAAGGGCCTAACCAGATAGGATCAAATTTGTGATGTGAATATCAGGATTTAGCTGTGTGATTTTGAGTCAAACTCGATGACCCATGTTTCATGAGTAGTGATTCAACATGAATCCATCTCTCATGAGAATAAATGGAACACTTAACACTCATTGGATCTAGGTGATGCTCACAGGGGTGAAGCACCGGGACTTCCCGGGAGGTCACCCATCCCAGTACTACGCTCAGGCTGGAGTAGTACTGGGATGGGTGACCTCCCGGGAAGTCCCGGTGCTTCACCCCTGTGAGCATCACCTAGATCCAATGAGTGTTAAGTGTTCCATTTATTCTCATGAGAGATGGATTCATGTTGAATCACTACTCATGAAACATGGGTCATCGAGTTTGACTCAAAATCACACAGCTAAATCCTGATATTCACATCACAATTTGACTAGCTGTGGAAATCATGTCCTACTTATCAGGATCAAATTTGCCATGTTTTCCTTTATCCTCAATTTTGGCATTCCACATTAAGACTAGATCTCCATCTTCAAACTTCCTGCTTACTATTCTTTTATCATAGAGTGTCTTAATTTATAGTTGCAAATTTTGGTTGTTAAGAGATGCTTCTCTTCTGGTTTCTATCAGTCCTACCAGTTCATCCATCCTTTCTTGCATTTCATCTATAGTATCTTCATCATACAACTAAATGTAATTATAGAGTCCTATAAAGTTGTTCTGAGGCATTCATGCTTGAATTCCATACACCATATCAAATGGAGCTACACCAATGGATTTCTTCACAGTTACCCTATTAGCACATACTACTAACTGTAACTTGAAATCCCATGCTTTCTTGTTATCATCCAATGTTCTCTTAATAACCTTTAACAGGCTCTTATTTGTGGATTCAACTTGTCCATTTCCTTGTGGATGATAAGGAGAAGATTATAATCATTTTATTCCATTTTTATCACAAAATTTGATGAATTCCTCAGACCTGAAGCACATTGCATTGTCTGTTACAATTTTCTGAGGACAACCAAATCTGGAAATAATATTATTTAGTAGGAAATTGTTGACAACTTTACTTGTTGCATTTCTTTTGGGGATAGCCTCTACTCATTTTGTAAAGTAGTCAATAGCCACTAGTATCCAAGAATAGCCAGTGTGAGACTTGGGGAAAATCTCTCCTATGAAATCCATACCCCATTGTTGAAAAGGTGCTTGGACTTCCACTGGCTTCAATGGAGTATTACCTAAGAACTTTAGTTTACCAGCAAACCTCTAACAAGGGTCACATTTCCTAATCATAATTTGAGAATCCTTGAAAAGAGAGACCCACCAAAATCCATCCCTCATGACTTTATGTATAGTAGTCTTGGCCATATAGTGTCCTCCACACACTCCAGCATGCATTTCATTCAAGATCTCTTTTTCCTTTTCTTGATCAATACACTTCAGCAACACTCCCTCAAAATTTCTCCACCACAAACTACCTTGGACAATTATATATCTGATGGCTTGTAATTTAGTACTCCTTTTTTCATTTTAAGGTAAATGGGAAGGAGCTTCCATGTGTTGCAAGTAATATATAACTTTAGTGTATCAGTCACAATGATCCATGTCACATAAGTTAAATCTAAGGTCATCAACTACCACATTTATCTGATTGGCATCCAAATTAGATTCAGCCATGAGTTTAGCCAAAACTTGACCTCTTACCAACTTAGTTATCTATATTTCAATATTGAATTCTTGGATCTTGTTGATCCATCTACACCTCTTGCCTGATACTTCCTATTGAGAAAATATGTCTTTCACAGCTGCACTGGGTACAAAGGCAATGACAATAGCACCTACTAGGTAGCATCTAAAAGCCTTTATAGCCTTTACTAAAGCATATACCTATTTCTCATTTATATCATATTTCAATTCAATAGGCTACAATGACTTATTGAAAAAGGCAACGGGTTGTTCATATCCTTCTTCATTTTTCTACAACAAGACTATAGCTACAGTGTGGAAGGATGCAAAAGAAAAAATATGTACAGGCTTTGTATAATTTGGGGGCCTGAGGACTAGAGCATTTTTATTGTAGTTTTAATATCCTAGAATGCTTGTGAAGCCTCACCATTCCAATCTATAGTAGCTCCCTTTTTTAGCATCTTTGAGATAGGTCTACTAATTTCAACAAAATTGGTAACAAACCTTCTAAGGAAATTAACTTGGCCAAAGAAGGATTGAATTCCTTTTACATTCTTTGGCTTGGGGACTTTATCAATAGTTGCTACTCTCTCAGGATCTATTTTTACCCAATCTTTAGACACTATATGTCCTACTAATCTGCCTTCTGTCACCCCAAAAGTACATTTCTTTGCATTCAAGGATACTCCATATTACAAAGCTTTCACAAAGATTTTCTCCAAATGCCTGTAGTGATCCTTAGCCTTCTTAGAATATGCTATAAGATCATCCTGGTATACAACCATAAATTTGTCAATATAATCATGAAATGCCACATCCATAGCTCTTTGGAAAGTAGCTCCTGCATTAATCAAGCCAAATGGCATCCTTACATATACATATGTTTTGCATGGGGTTGTGAAGGCTGTCTTAAATTGTTTATTCTCCTTTACCATAACTTGATTGTACCTAGAGAAACCATCCATCATGGACATTAATTTAGAACCAGTTACTTGCTGCAACATGGCTTCCATATTTGGTAATCCATAGTTATCCTTTAAGGATGCAATGTTCAAATTTTTGAAATCTACACATAATCTTATGTCTCCATTTTTCTTTCTAATAGGTACCAAATTTGAAACCCATGTGGAATGTCTAGTTGGCTTGATTATCCCCTGATCCCTTAGTTTCATTAACTCTTCTTGCATTTTGGGAACTAGGGTGGGGTTTACTAGTCTTTGTTTCTATCAACAGGTACAATAATAGTGGGTTTTACAAGAATACCTAGAGTTGAAGTCTTTTGAACAACAGGCACCACTATTTTCTTAATAGTGTCAGGCCCTAACTTCTTTCCCTGCACAACTAGTTTTGTTGTTTCATTCATTTGAAATTGAACTTTCTTTTTTGGTTCCCACTTCTTAACCTTGTTGTCTTTGATTTTAGACACATCTATATTGATCTTTTTACTTTCATCATTCATCTTATGGGTAATGTCTTTGATGAATACACTGGATGGCTTTCCTGCATGATTATTCACTATTCTATTTCTCAAATTGTAGTTACTATGGACTTGGGAAATCATTTCTGTTGTGATTCTGTCAATCTCCTCTTTGGAGGGCATTCTTAAGCTTGTGTGACCTACATTAGAAGATGTAACACATACCTTATCTGCATCATAACCTTCATCATCTGAAAGCACCTGCTAATGATGTAAATGATAAGCAATTCTCTAACTGGTAATATCATTTTTAGGTTCCTCAAAATTAGAATCTACAAAGTCATCACACATGCTCACCATATTGCAACTTATATCATCATGGCTTTTCTCTTCACTTTCTTCTTCAGGTTGCATACCTTGATCTTGGGAAAATGACTGAGCAACATCACAATAATTAGAAGAATGAGGTGATTGACATATAATGCATCATGGTACATCATCATTCATATTTATAGTGTTCCTTTGCAAGGGATTTGGGGTACCCTTATCCTTCACATTTTGTGTCTGGTTGGGGATTGGTTTACCATCTATCACTGGGTGGTGTAAGGCTAATTTTGCATTCTAGGTTGCCTATTGAAATTGTTGTTATTAACAGGGGTTTTCTCAGCAACATTTGGCTTATTGGAATTGGTGGGATTCATCTTCTTCAACAATTCCAACACCTGGCCTATTGTAGGTTCTTTTGGCTTTTTTCCTATAGGAGTTTTATCACCCTCCCTTTTGTTATTGTTCTTGGGATTAAAAAGTTTTGGATCATCCCTCTTACCCAGTTTGCCAGATGCCTTCCTATTATTCTCTATGGTTACTGCAATTTTATAGGCATCCCTTAAAGTTTTGGGATCCTTATCCCTCAATTGATAGGCCATTTTGCTATCAAAAGCATTGAAATATGTTGTGAGACAGACATCCTCATTCAACCTCATAACTTGAAATAGTCTGTACATACCTTTCTAGAATCTTACATTGAAGTCAAATGTGGGCTCATTTGGGTTTTTCTTGATGCTATTGAATTCATTCAACATGAATCCTGCATTAGTGTTATCTCCATATTTCTGCTTGAATAATTTTTCCAAGTCACTCCATGAGGTGATACAGTCATTAGGTAGCCTCTTGAGCCAATCCCTTGCATCCTTAGTGAATGCACAAATAATTTCATTACCATATCTTCATGTTCAACTTCATAATCATTTAACATGTTAATTAAAATTCTCAAATGTTCTTCACCAGTAACAACATTATTCCTAGAAAACTTAACCACTTTGTCTCTTAAATCAAACGATATGAGATGTGGAGCACTAGGAATTCCAACAAATGATATTTGTCTATACTTTTCCAGGTATAAAGGTTTCTTCTAGAAACCAGGAACATTTGAGGTACTTGCTATGTTAGCTTAGTTTAGAGGAGTAGCTTGGGATTGTTGAGGTTGGACAAAGGGGACTTGGGTGCTAATGGTTGAAGATGAGGCATGGGCAGATTGGCATATTCCCTGAGTCGAGATTATTGGACCACTAGCTAGTGCAAGAGTTGCAAGTGGGATAGACAAATTGGGCCATGAAGCTAATGCAGAATTAGATTTTATGAATTGGATTTTTCTCCTAGTTTTTGTGGCTTGAGCTTCATTCTCAACCTTCTCTAGTTCTTTTGCAAGATCTTCCTTCTCCTTTCTAGCCTTCTCTAGATCTAGATCTAATTTTGACATGGAGGGTTGTATGGGTTTGCTTGGTAGAGCTTGAGGTTCATTTATTTGGATCCCTATAGCTTTTCCTTTCCCTTTATCTATATCTTTTGTAGTGGGTTCTACACTGTCCACTTGAACAGGTTTATAGGCTTGGACTTGAGCAATAACTAGTTCTTGACTTTGATTCAGGCATTTTTCTTGTTCTTGAACTTTAGCTCTCAGATTGTCTACATCTCCAAATATATCAGTATGGAGAGTTGTAGTATTTTCTTCTAACTTTTTATTCTGCTCCTTCAAGGCAGCCATCCTTCTCAGCAGAGCATCCCTTTCTATTATGGAATCCAAGGTGGCTTGCTCCTTCTCCTTTTCAAGATGAATGTGTTTAGCTTCTTCTTTAGCAATCTATTTCTTTAGAATTCCTATCTCAGAATGCACTTCTTTAGGATCTGCAGAAGTAGCCTCTAAATTAGCAAGATCATCCAAATCTATAAGATTTGGCTCTACATATGAGGCTGCTCTAGGATTAAAAGGATCATCAAATGAACTCCTAAATCCTAGCCTATAGTTCATATCTTCTATGAGATCTAGCCTTGATGAAGCAATTCCTACCATGGACACATCTTTGTCCTTAAAGTGTATGATACTTAGACAATTTTTTGCATCTAACTGTGAAACCTTTATCTATACATTGTGCCTCATCCTGAGATATATGTCACCATAAATTAAAAATCTAACCTATCCCACTTAGCCATATTTCCAAAAATCTCCCCCTTTTTCATTGATGGAAACATATGGAAAAATTGACTAAGTACCCAAATTTTGTACAAAAAAATTCTTCACAATTGGCTCTCAAAAGTTTTAAAAACTTCAAAATTCAAAACTTGTGCATCATTACATTTATATCCATCTTTCCTTATAACTTTTTGATGCAGAAGCATCCTAGGTTGTCTTTCTATCCTACTCATCTTTGTTCATTCTACATGTTGGAGCCTAGTGCCAGTGATTTCCAAGTTAGTGTTGTTGTCGAGTCATCTAGTGTTGGCCGAGTATTCCTTCATGTGCTGAGTAAAGTTGATATTTTTTGATGCTTGGGTTCTTCTTTGACCATGTTTGTCATGATTGGTTCTTAGTTTGACATGACTTATGCATTTAATTTGGATCATGAATTTAACGATGGGATCATGTCTTGGGATGAGTGTAGACTATTTTAAGGTAGACCTTCCTATTATGTAATGATCTAGAATCCTCTATAAGATATTTTAGAAAGTATAAGTAGAGGTATTTGGTTTAGTTTAAAGGTAAGTACTTAGAGAGTTAGAGAATATGTTTTTGGAATTACAAATTTGAAGCTAGATTATAGATCTTGAAGTTATATTTTGTGTCTAGCCATAACCCAGAAGGCCTTACAATTGGGCATGTATGCTAATAACTTGATGAATCAATAAAAGTGTTTGTTCTTTGTGTATTTTCTTCCAGTGTTTTTAATCAACAAGATGGTTGGATATTTAGGTGTGCCTTTGGCCCTAGCTATTCATATTCCTCCTTGTACCACTCCAAATACTGTATAATACTACTCCCCCTTACATTATACTCTATACACATTTTTTGTACTTATATCCCCCCCTAACATCAATGAAAAAGGTGTCAAAACTTATATACATGTCAAAATTTTGGTTTATTACCTCTTGTTTAGGTTGTTAATTGAGAGATATAGTCTACAAAACTTACTGTCAGACTCTTTGGGTTCTTCTTCCATGCGTCTTTCACTCCCTCTGATATGATGAGGAGAGAACATAACCCACAACATGCAATTTCTAATGCATTCAAGTATGAGTAAATAAACTTGTTAAAGGATGTCTTGATTTTCAAACACTCCTCCACTTGTTGTTCAAGTGTGCTAATCTCCACTGATAGGTGTTCTCTCAAAAGTGAGAACCTCTTTGCAATCCTTTCTTTTCTAAGCTCCACAAGACTTATGTAATCATAATTCTTGCTAATATTCCTTTCAATGTATTCAACTTTAACACTTGGTTGGCTAAGATGGTCTGCTAATGCCTTCACTTCACCATGATTTCTTCTTAGCTCCTCATTAATATTCTTAGTGAAATTAAAACACATAGCACATTTGGCACCCAATGACTTACCTGCAAGATCACCTCTCCTTAACTCTTTGATACATAAATCAAGAGCTCCTAGGTCATTCCTAATGTTCCAATAGACTATGTCAAACATTTGAGAATCATGCTTTTCTTGGGCTTGAACTACTACCACATCTAACAAGTTGGTGAATTCAGTGTCAAATGCATGAATCACTACTTTAGCTCGATTCTCTGGGTCAAGGTATGATAATCTCAGTGTTAGTGTACCTTGTAACTTTTTAGTTACATCCATAAGAGTTTTCTATAAACTCTTCACCTATTTGTTCTTGTTGATTATCTTATTTAAAGAGGATATCATGTCTATTTGATCATCATCATCTAGGCCTCTTAGAGATGCAAGGGTATGAGATGTGTTTGGTGCACTTATCTTCTTATCCTCCTCTTCATTCTTCTTCTTTTCTTCCTCTTCTTTACTTTACTTTTCTTCTACTCCTTTCTTCTTCTTTTTCTCTTCTTCTTCTTTCTTCTTTTTCTTTTCTTCTTCCTCTTTCTTATTTTTCTCTTATTCTTCCTTCTTCTTCTTCTCATCCTCTTCCTTCTTCCTCTTCTTCTTCTCATCCTCCTTTTTCTTTTCATCTTCCTCTTTCTTCTCTTCTCTTCTTTTTCTTTCTTTTTCTTTTCTTCCTCTTCTTTTTTTTTATTCTCTTCTTCCTCTTTCTTCTCTTCTTCCTTTTTATCTTTTTCTTTTGCTAATTTCTTCTTCCTCTATTCTTCATTCTTCCTTTTCTCTTCTTCTTGCTTCCTTTCTACTCTTCCTTATCTTCTTCTTCTTCAAAACTAGAATCATTGAGGATATTTCCAACAATGTTTGTCCCAAGATCCTTACAAGTATCTTCTACAATGTTAACTATAACCTTAGTACCACCAATTTGCATGGTGTCAGTTCCAATTGTGATATAGTGTGCTACTGTTGCTTCCTTATTTAGTTCTCCCATTATCTACATAATTTACTTTTTAGTTTCTTCATTGACATCTTGATAATTACCTTCCATTATCAGTATGGCCCTATTCTTATTTCTAAGATAAGGTTCTTAATTTTTTCATTAAGTTTTCCATATGCTCTCACTATCCACTTGGAAAATTTTTCTAATCTAGTTTTTCTTGATATTTTTTTCTTCTTCTATAATTCTTTTCCTTCTATTAGTTAGCCTCTCATAGAGGTGTTTTGGAATATCATCCTTTACATATTCAAATTTCTTATTAGATAGGATGATGTGTCTAATAACAACATTCTCTAACTCTAATTTGTCTATTCTAGTACACAAGTGATAAAACTTATTCAATTGTACAAAGTTGCCCTCATTAATATTGGCATTGTTTACCTTTTCAATTTTGGGTTCCAAGCCTTCCTTCCCATTTGCACAATCCTTGGTTACTTCTTTGTATCCTTGTAAGGCCCTACTTGATCTCACAACTTCTTTATTGGTAAGCTTGACATTATTTCTTTTTGTCTCTTTCTAGGACTATTGTCATTTCCTTCGTTCTCTTCCTTTTGGGAAAGTCTGGTCAATCTTGCCTTACTTCAACAAGTCTGATTGATTTTCTCTTCACCTTAGCCACTTCAACTTCCTTTTCTTTTGGTTCCATGGTCAGTGGTATAGTAGGTGTGATTGGTGCCTATTGTTGAGAATAGGTGCTATAGTAGAAGGTGCAACTATTATAAATCCATCTATTGGTCCTATAGATACCAAGAGTGGAATGTATACCATCCCTTATTGACCAATTTTATTCATGCTAGTGATAGTTTGTTTCACCATGCTAGCTTCCTTAGCTAGTATTCTAGCTTGCTCCATATATTTCTTCATTACTATTTCCACTTTCTTCTTTTCATATTTCTCTAACTATGCTTGACTTGTTGATTGCATCAACTCCTTATAAGTTCCTAACCTATCAAACTCTTCAACTTCATCTTCTTCAAGGATAGCTTGGGCATATCCCAAGGGTTCAACATACAACATCCTTGGTTCAACTACCTCAATATAAGTAAATTCGATATCCACCATAAAGAAAATATCCTCTTTGTACTTATCCATCATGGAGGGTGGAATTGTAAATCTTTCCCTCATCTTTGTTTGATAGGTCTTCATGATCAAAGTTTCACTATCATTAACCTTCTCTACAAGATATCTATTATACAATTTAGAAATATTCTCCATAGCACTTTTTTCACTACTCACAATTGTTTATGTTTACATAAAGGGGAATCTTTTGATCAAATGAAAGAACATATGTGTGATCAAAGACTAGAATCTGAATTAACTATTCTTAACCTTGTTTATCTTCTCTAGGTTCTCTATCAATTACACTCTTAGAATTCACATAAATTGACCTTTTCTTTGTTAACACAGATCTTATATGCTACTTGTATAAAGCCAACTACCATATCATCAACTCTAGAGTTGTAGAACATTCTTGCTACTATTATTCTTCTCAAGAATTTGATATCATGTTGCTTGATCTTACTTATAACAATTCCTCTACCATTTTAAATTGACTTGGTATTTTCCAAAATCAACTTCTTGACATTCTTCTCATTAACGGGTATGCTACCTTCATTGCACATTCTAGTGACCTCATGAACAAGTTTAGTAGATCTTTTGACTACATTATCTCCTAACCAAAACTTGCCATCATGAATTCTTCTTAGAATTATCCTAGTCCATTCTTCATTATCAAACTCATAATAGAAAAGAATCTTTACTAGGTCATTATCTTTCATATACTCAAAACATTTCTTATAGCTCATGTCCTAATTGTAAATTTTATCAAACTCCTTTGAGATATGATCTTCACCTACATTCTTAAATTTACTTCTCAAATAACTATCCACATCTTCTAACTAAATAACATTTTTTTGGCATTCTTGATAATGCAAAAATAGGGTCATTACTCACATACTTGACATGATTAACCTTCAATTTAGGCCTTATTTTATCATCTACATTATGAATTGAAGACTTTTCCATCCCTACAATATAATTCTCATACAAATTCTTTTCTTAAAAGTGAAATACCTTGATAAAACATATAACTAGGGCTTCCTATTCTTCACACTTGAAAACTCTTCAAATATCCTTCAATTCCAATGTCAATCGCTCTTGATTGCTCCTTAACTCTTTACATTATTGAATGATACTCATGATTAGTCTCACATAACTTATATCTTTTCAAAATGATCTCCACATTAATTGTGCAAATACTCAATTTGTGGAAAGCTTTATTAACCAGTAAATTTGTTTCCAATCATACACCTTCATGTGATCTTTGAATGGTTTGTGCTCTTAACCAAAGATTCCTTATGATCCCCTTTTCCTTATACTAACTTTTCAACTCCTAATTCAATCTCTATTTTTTGTTTTATCTTTGTAGAGCTCTATCTTCAATGGGAAAGTTATTAATTCAAATAAGATGAATCACACACAATGGTTGACTTCAGTCTCTAATTAGGTGCATCAAAATACCACATACCACATGTGAACTTGATGCATCTTTTTCCTTCACAAATACTTCCTTTAATTCTTCACATTCTTTGAGTGCTTCTTTCTAACTATTATTGTGACTATCATTTTTTCTATCTTTTCTATTGCTATTCCTTCTGAAGTTTGGGTTCCTATTGATGTTCCTGATGTCCATTCTACAAACTCTTTCAATGTGACTAAAGTTATTGCATAACTACTATACAGGTGTACTCCTTCTTTAATTATGTCCATTTTGATTGAATGGTGCTCTATAATTCCTTGCAATGTGTAAAAATTTATATTGATGGACTATATATTCTAACAATTGGTATTAGAGTATCAAGTCCTTGAAGGATAAACTTAATATCTTTGGGAGATTGATGGTGGATATTTTCAGAAAGGATAGTCCTAAATTTGATGCGGCCAACTATGTAGTTGGAAGGAGAAGATGAAGATTCATCTACTATGTATGGGTCTAGGTTATTGCATATTGACATAGAGTAGGAAGATGATTCTGAAAATAGACACAATTGAAGAATGCAATGAAGTAGAGAGAGATCTATTCATATGCAACATGAGAGCTAGAGAATCTTCACTATCAACTCTTCAAGAGAATGAATACACTCAAGTGAAGTCACTTCAAACATCTCATAAAATTTAGAAAGTATTAGAATCTATTTTTGAAGGTGATATACATACAGAGAGAGTAAGATTGTAGAATTGGATATGTGCATTTCAAGATGCTAAAATGATGGAATATGAATATGTAACAAACTATATTGCTATGATATCAAAGATTTTTTTAGGAATCAAATCACATGGTTCAACCAAGGAAGAAGATGAGGTTGTTTGTAAGATCTTGAAAACTTTGACACCACCATTCAAGCAAGTTGCTCAGATGATTCAACTATTAATACCTTGTACTAAGGATTTTACTAGGTAAATGTTTCTTAGAGGATTGGAAGCAAGAAAAATGGATTCAAGACAATCAAGAGAATTTACAAGAGTTGAGACAGCTTTCAGTGCCTTGAATGTTTGACCAAGCTTGTCTAGAAGTGCAAGCACATATGGAGATTTTTCTAGTAGTAGCAGAACTAGATTTGATGAAGAAAAGAAGATTGAGGAAGGCATAACACTTCTTTTGAGAAGAGAAAAAGAAGTTTAGAATACTTTTAAATGTTGGACATGTAATGAGTTTGGTCATTATGCATCTGGATGTCCTAAAAGAGAGAAAAGTATAAGGAAAATTTTAAGCTTAGAAGAGATAGAAATTGTTTGTATGCTAATGAAGATGACGAATTTGATGAAAGAGTTAAAAGTGAAAGTGATGATGAGCTATGATTTGTAGCTATTAAGTAATATTATCTTGATAAAGAAATTAGAGAAGAAAAGGATCTAGTTTCTCAAGTTGAAAAGAAATCTAATTGGATAATAGATAGTGGTTGTTACATCACATAACTAGTGATATGAATACATTTTTTTAATTTAGAAACTATGATGGAGGTATTGTTAGAGTTAGTAACAATGCAACTTGTCATATTAAAGGGATTGGATCCATTACCTTAGATGGAAGAACTAACACTGATGATGTTTATTTTCTTGATGGATTGAAGCATAATTTCTTGAGTGTTGGACAATTTGTGGAAAAAGGGTATCAATTGCAATTCATAGAAAAGGCTTGCACTATCAAAGATAAGGATGGTAAGATGATTGGAACTAGAACTAGGTCAAGAGATAATGAATTTTAGTTGAATTCTAGTAAAATGATTTGTTTGGTTGCTAAATTAGATAACAGTTGGTTATGGTATAGGAGATTCTATCATATAAATTTTGATAATATTGTAAAGACTAGTAGCATGTCTGCAGTCAAAGATCTACCTAAATAATAGATCCTACTAATGTGGTATGCAAGGAATATATTTTGGCCAAATAGAAGAAGGTATCTTTTCCTAGCAATAAGTTCACTACTAGAGAGAAGTTAGAGATTGTTCATACAAATCTGACTGGTCCCTCTAGAATAAGAGGATTCTATGGTGAAAAGTATTTTATGATTTTTGTTGATAATTTCAGTAGAATGATGTGGGTAGCATTTCTTAAAGAGAAGTCTAAAGCTTTTGAGAAGTTTAAGATATTCAAAAATAGAGTTGAGAATGAATATGGTGTTAAGATAAAGTGTTTGAGATTAGATAGAGGAGTGGAATTCACCTCTAGAGATTTTAACATGTTTTGTGAAGAGAATGGAATCAAAATGCAATTATCATCACCTAGGGCACCTAAACATAATGAGATTGCAGAAAGAAGAAATATATTAGTAGCATAGGAAATGAGAGAAATGTTGTTTTAGAATGATGTATCCAAGACATTTTAGAGAGAAGCAGTCAATACAACAATGTACACTATGAGCATAGTACATATTAAAAAAGTTATGAGTAAGACACCTTGTGAACTATGGTTTGGTCATTCACCATTAGTTAAGTATTTTAGAATATTTAAATGAAAGTGTTATATTATGAAAGAAGATGATGTTGGTAAGTTTGATCCAAAAAGTGATGAAGGTATGTTTCTTGGCTGTTCATTGAAAAGAAAAGAATACATATGTTTTAAGAATAGAACTAAGACAATAGTTGAGTGCACAAATGTAAAGATTGATGAAAAGTTTGGAACTAAGGAAAAGATGTTAGATTACAATTCAAATGAAGAAGAAGATAATACTATAATTGTTAGAAAAAATGTTGAAGTTTTCTTTGAGACTAATAATTATCTACAAAATGATGTGCTAATTATTGAGCAAAGACGAGAGAAAAGGTCTGAACAAGTAGAGATGTCAACTCCTACCCCTAGCAAGAATTTGACAAAGAATCACCCTCTAGAGTAGATAATTGGAAGAAAAGACAAAAATGTGATGACAAGAATAGGGTTAATCAAGAGACATGTTTGATTTCTCAAGTTGAATCTAAAAGTGTAGATGATCATTAGATTCAAGAAATTAAGGAAGAATTAAATCAGATTTTGAAGAATGAAACATGGGAGTTAGTTCCTAGACCCAAAGACACAAATGTTATAGGAACCAAATGGGTATTCAGAAACAAGATGAATGAGTAAGGAAAATTTGTGAGGAAAAAGGGTAGACTTGTATGCAAGGGATATTCACAGCAAGAAGGCATAGACTATGAAGAGACTTATGCACCTATAGCCATAATGGAAGTAGTAAGAATGTTCTTAGATTATGCAACAAATAAGAAGTTCAAAGTATGCTAGATATATGTTAAATCAGCCTTATTGAATGGAGAACTTGAAGAAGAGATATTTATTGAGTAGTCTGAAGGTTTTCCTCTAGCAGAAGACAAAGACATGGTACATAGACTTAAAAAATCTCTATATGGTCTAAAGCAAGCACCTGCACCTGGTATGCAAGGTTGGACAACCATTTGGAAAATTTTGGATTTGTTAAAGGTATGATAGATAGTAACTTGTATTTGAAATAAATTGAGAATGGTTTGTGATAATAGTAATTTTTTTTGATGACATCATATTTGGAGGAAATGATGAGGCAAGTGATAAGTTTGCTAAAGAAATGAATAATGAGTTTTAAAAGTGCATGATAGGAGAAATGAAGTTTTTCTTAGGATTGTAAATTATACAGAATAGTGATGGTATTTTTATTTCACAAGCTAAGTACTTGAAAGATTTGTTGAAAAGGTTTGGATTGGAAAATTTTAAGCCTATTGATACAACTATGGTGACTAGTCACAAGTTATATAGCAAGGATGAGACACCTATAGTTGAGAAAAAAAAGTACATATCCATGATTGGAGGTTTGCAATATCTAACTCACATTATACCAAATATAGAAAATGTAGTTGGGATTGTAGCTAGATTTCAAGCCGATCCTAAGGAGTATCATTATACAATAGTAAAGAGGATTTTTAGATATTTAAAAGGAACATTTGACTATTGAATCTAGTATGATAGATTGAGTTATTTCACTCTATGTGCATATACTGATGTAGATTGGGTAGACAGTATCAATTATAGAAAGAGCACTAGTGGTGGAGCATTTTGCCTGAAAGGAAGATTAGTTTGTTGGATGAGCAAGAAAAAAGATTGTATTTCTCAAAGTACATCTAAGGTAGAGTATGTTGCAACAATTAATAGTTGTAATCAAGTGATGTGGACAAAACAGATGCTAAAGGATATTAGAATTGAGTTTGCAAATCCTATTATCATTTACTATGATAACACAAGTACAATGAGTATGTCTAAGAATCCTATATTACATTCTAAGACTAATCATATATCTATTAATTATCATATGTTGAGAGAAAGCAAGAGAAAAAGAGATCAGATTAAAGATATCTTTACAAAGCCTTTACCTAAAGATACATTTGATTGTTTGAGAGGTATGCTTGGGCTTATGCCTCTGCCTACTTTTGAGTAGATGATGCAATGAGTACATCAGTCTAGTGGTGCAAAGCACTATTGTTATACTAGACTAAATGCTAATGCTTCTCATATGGGGGAGTTTATAAGATGAGTTGAGTTATTGAGGACTCTTGGTATTTGGTCTTGAATAGTGTCTTTGGACACTTGAGCTAGTTGAAGACTTGGAGCACTGAATTGAGATAATGAAGACTTTTTCATTGATGTCAATGGGTGAGAGAATATACATGAAAAATATCTCCTAAGTATATATAGGAGAGATATGTACATGGATGGGGGAGAAATATTTATTAGGGAGATTAAGAAAGATTCATGTAAAGAAGGAGGAATATCTCTATGGGTGAGATATGTATTATGAGTTGTTTACTATGAACAACTATTGCTGATCCTAAAGAAGAAGGAGAATAGAGAAGTATTCCCAAGGATTTTAGATTTGATTAATGAAGAGGATTTGAGAAGATAAGTACAACAACAACAATAGTAGAGTAATATTTTCATATTCTTGGAACTTAGATGTTTTTCATCTATATTGCCATTTCATCTATGTTGCCGTCAATGCCATAGGGGGAGATTGTTAGCATGAATTTTGATGATACTATATTGGGGTAGTATCCTAAGCATTGGAGAGTATTGAAATGTTGCATTCATGACTGTGTCGATCATTAATGTCAACATAGCAGTAAGGCTATGAAGACTAGCATAATAACAGAGAGAGATCTTAGCTATATGGACAAGGTTTTTCTTGTCTGGTGATGTGTAGTCATGGAAATTTTTAGTATAGTGTCCTGATGATGTGGTTTATGCACAACATGTAAGTTGAAGATGTAAAAAAGTTTAAATTGATTTTTAGAGAGCAACTCAGAGATAGAGTGCTTAGAAAATAGTTTCTGATGTTTGTATTATATCTTTCATCTGAGATGTAATAATAAGATGTGTAGTTAGACAATGACATAGGACAATCAGATGATGATGTCAGTAGATCACAAGCCCTAATATTTCATGTGTGAAGTTTTTTATAGATTGTGAGCTAACAATGACATTGTAATTATAATTAATTAATTATCTTATAATAATTAATTGGGAAATCCTCAAGGCTGACTCAAGGAATTATTTTAAAGATGAGGTATAAAGGAAAGATGTTTTCCTTATTTGTACTATGTTTTGATAACTATATGAAGTGCAAAGTGCAAAAAGGAGTAGAGTGCTTACTGAATGTGTGTAAGAAATACAAGGGATTATTGGGTGTAATATTTGTGATCTAGTTACAAGATTAGGAGGAGTATAGGTCTGGTTGATAGGACAGAGGCAAGAAGTTCCATTCAATTCTATTATTGTGCAAGGAATAATACATAGATCATTTAGATAGTGGGTTCATTTGTCTTTCCCCTGAAGATATTTGGGAAGTGGGTGGACAACTATCTTCCACAACTCCTAACAGGGTTGACACAACTCCTAATAGGGTTAAAATCTCCTAATAGGGATTCAAATTCTCCTAACTAGGATTGATATGTAATAAATATTTTTATAGACACCTAACAGGGTCCATCCTCTAACACGGAATATTTATATTAGTACATCATCTTGTGGGTACCATCCCCACCAAGGTTTTCCCTCCAATCAAGGTTTTCCCTAGTTAACATATCTGGTGTTATTATGTATGAGTATCTTGTTGTGGTTTCTAATTATATTTCTTATATGGTTAAAGTTTAAAAAGGTTAATAATTGTGATAGTAGTTGGATAACTAATTCATCCCTTACTCTTAGTTATATTGGTGGACTATATTTTCTAACAAAAACATTACCTCCTTCTTCAACCATGATGTGTAGTCCCCATTGGTGACATATATTTGGATGAAGAAGTTTGTTCCAAAGTAGAATCCTTTCCCTTATTAATTTTCTCTAGAGTCTTCTCATGTCAAGGAAGTTCTTCTAAGGGAGTTTTTGTGCTCTATTGGGCTAAGGATCTAGCCTCTATATCTAAGGGAACTTGCTGAATTTCTTCTTCTATTTTCCCTTCTTTAGATACTTCATCATCATGAAGCTATTGATATTCTCCTTCCTCAGTGTCCCAAATTTGTGATTCTACTTGGATTGTTAGAGGAGGTGGAGCTACTAACCCTTTATCCATTATAGTGGCCATGTCTTATGGTGGTGGTATGCCAAGAGGTCCCTAAGGTAGATGAGGTAATTGATTCCAATCCTCTCCTAATAGTTCATTTGTTGGGGTATTCCTTATCTTCTCACCCACCACCTTGGTGCCTAGCGGTATGAAGTCAAAATTTGAGAGGTCCAAAATATCGGCTCCCTCACCTTCCATCTTAGCTATCCATTTTTGCTATTTGTATTTTGAAGTTTTGACTTAGATAGGTTCTCTAGGGGTAGATGGAGGTGTTTGAGTCGACATTATCCTTCTCTCCTCCTCTTATTTAAGGGGACAATTTCAATTTTTTCCCCTTCTTCCTCATCCTCTACTTTAAGAATGGTTTTTGGAACCTATAGCAAGAAAGTGCTCTTCTTCTTCAATCTCCTCCTCTTGACACCTACCACCATCATTTTAGTCCTAGCTCTCTTTGACACTAACAAGGAGGCTTCTTCCTCTAAGGTTCTTTGGTAGTGGGATCCCTTGTTGTTCTGAAGGTTCAACCTCTTTTTTCTCTACTAGTTGCTTTGGTTGAGCTTGCTCAATTGGCTTTGGCTCTTGCTAGGATTTTGTTGCTAGGGCCTTAGCCACTTGCTTCCTTTCCCTAGGGGCTTCCCTTTTCCTTTTAACTTTTCCCTTATCAGCCTTAAAATAATCAACCTCCCTCTCATGCTAGTGTACCATTTTTGGCCTCACTAGTGATTTAGTAGGGTAGGTTGGTATGGTGATCTAAACACCTTTTCCTTTGGTGGGTCTAGTTGTAGCCTAAAAAGATATAGCCTAGGGAATTGGATCCATCCAAAATGATTTCCTAATCCATACCCTTGCAAGCTCTACTATATGTCTACCCTAATGATCAATGTCATCATTCTAATCAAACCTTATTTATCCATTCATAATGGGCCTGACATAGATTTTATCCCTATTATACAAGGGATCCATTACCTCTGGGACATCCTTTTCTATGGATTTTACAAGTATAATAATTTTTAGTGCATTCTCTACCAGATGTAGACTCATCCTACAATAGCCCATAATGTGGATATCATAGTCTTCTATCACATTCATCCAATGATCTTCGAGGGCTTCTTCATGCATGAATTGCTTCCCCACTAGATGTTGAACCATCTAAATATTACCAAAATATGGGTGAGGAGCCTGATAATCTTCTAAGGGATACTGATCCCACCCTAAGTTTAAGGTAGAAATGTCTTATTTCTAATTTACCTCAAACACCCCAATAGTGGTTGGCCAAACCCAAGTCCTCTTATGTTGTTTCCTCACTTTGTCATATGCAGAAGTGAGTTGGTGGGCTATTTCCAAAAGTATAAGCTAATCTGAAGGGTACCTTAGGAGCTTCTTGGGGCACAAAAGAGTAGAAACTACCCAAACATATGTAAATGTCTTAAACTAGATTTAGTAGGCTCCTACTTTAGTTATTCTTACTACTGCCTATACTGATATCCATTTGGCATAATCTTCCACAATGAACCTGATGATGGTGACTATGAATCCATCATTCACTACCCTATATTGCCCACTTTGTAGTGGGAGCTTCTTCTTTATTAGTTGTGGATAAACCACATAGGGCCAATCATTTGTGTCTTGCATGCTTCCCTTCTTGTACAAACCTTGGTAGTCTATGGTTCTAGCCACTACTAGATACACCATATAAAATGTCATATAAAAGTGTGGGTCTATCTTCACCAAGACTAACTACTGATAGAAGTTGTCACTTAGAATGGTGGCCCAATTAATAGGAATCTTTGTGATCCTGATGGTCTTAACAAAGTGAACCATCCATGTTTGTAGGTGACCTACTACAAGGAGGCCCATTGCTTTATTGAGGATAAAAATTGAACACTTGATGTCATCTTTCATGTACCCTTGGGTTATGTCCACCTTTTTGACTCTTTTGCACAAAGGTGTCCTATCAATCAAGAATGTGGATTAAACCAATTCCTTGGCATCTTTTTCATTTTCTCTATTTTTCATGTCTACCCCTTTGTAGTGTATATGTGTAATGTGGCCTCTATTTAACACACACACTTCAACACGATCCTTGTATGCGGATTCATCCTAGAATGAACATGAGATTGTTCACCCAAGAGGAGTCTTGCAAGATGAGCTATTGCCTTCTATCTAGAAGGATTTTACCTGCTTATGCTACCATTCTAGAATGAAGGTTTTAAAGATGATGAATCTATATGAATATTCAAGTAATCTAAATGAATTATGCAATTATTCTAAGAACTTGTGAAACAAACTAGATTAAATGTATGCATATTAAAACTAAATGAAATTAATCTAGGAATGAAAGTCTATGAAAATGTAATGAGCTTAGATGAGCATGCAATTCAACAACAATTTGATAGCAATAAAATTGAACGTCTATAATGAAGAATTATGAGCCCCTTAAATAGAATCCAAGAATTGATCAACAATCAAGATCAATTCAGATGAACGGTTGAGATCAAAGATAAGATTTAGTTAAGATAAAAACTTCCTTAAGAAAGGGGAGTTAACTGAGCTTTTCATGAGTGAAATAAGGAATTAATGGATTTCATTCCTTTTTTGAGTTTTTTTAACTAAAGAGTTTCCCTTTCTAGCTGAAGAAAATATTTTGCAGATATTATTTAATTTAATAAGTGAAACATGACCTCATAAATGCCTTTTTCATTTAATTGAATATACTATTTCAATGAACTAAAATAAGCATAGTTATTAAATTAAATAAATTTAATTCCTTAGTACATTAGTCTTAGGTGATAATTTAATTTAATTAAAGTATAAATACTTTAAATTAAATTAAACCTTAATCAATAGGTTTAATGTGACTAATATGAGTCAATACTCTAGGAATTAAATAAATAGCATGATTAATGTAGATTAGGTTTATCTGCATTTGACAATTAAGTCAAGTATCAAATATCAAAATAAGAATTGCCTAATGAAATAGGACTTTAGGTTTGACCAAAATAGACCAAAATTGGTTGAGATGGCAATGAACCAATTTTGGGGTATTACATTTTTTCCCTCTTTGAATGAATGTGCGAGCAGCATGTTCGATTCAAAGAAAATTAGAAAGTGTGATGTAAAGATTAGAAAATAAGATTGGTTTTTAAATTGATGTTATAGAGACCAATTGATAAGCTCTTAAGGACCATCTCCAAAATGGAGCTTAATCCCAAGGAATCCAAGTAGAGCACCTAGAGACCTGATTTGATAAGCATTTAAAAGATTATCTCCACAATGGAGCTTAACCTTTAAGGATCTAGATAGAACACCTAGATACCTGAAATTGATAGCATTTAAAAGACTATCTCCAAAATGAGCTTAATATTTAAAGATCTAGATAGAACACCTAGATACCTGAGAGTTGATGAAATTTAAAAGACTATCTGCAAAATGGAGCTTAATCTTTAAGGATCCAGATAGAACACCTAGATACCTGAGTGTTGATAAGCATTTAAAAGAGTATCTCCACAATAGAGCTTAATATTTAAGGATCTAGATAGAACACCTAGATACCTAAAATTGATAGCATTTAAAAGATTGACTCTAGAATGGAGTTTAATCTTTAAGGATCTAGATAGAACATCGAGATACCTAAAATTGATAGCATTTAAAAGATTGTCTCCAAAATGGAGTTTAATCTTTAAGGATCTAGATAGAAAACCTAGATACCTGAAAATGATAACATTTAAAATATTGTCTCCATAATGGAGTTTGATCTTTAAGGATCCAGATAGAACACCTAGATACTTGAAATTGATAGCATTTAAAAGATTATCTCTATAATGGAGTTTAAGCTTTAAGGATCCAAATAAAACACCCAGATACCTAAAATTGATTTATGAGTCATAGGACCATCCCTAGAATGAGGCTTAATCTTTAGGAGTCAAGGTTTAGATTGTCTCGATACCTATAATCAATTGATGACAAAATGAAATGGATGACAAATATGGAAAAGAGAGGGAAACAAGATGTCCCGTGTGATGAGAACATGAGATGGGAATGAGATGCCCTGAGCAATAAGGATTTAGATTGATTTAAATTTCAAGTTCAATGATGTAATCATCCTACCCCCTCGAGAGAGAAATCAAAAGATGACACACCAAAAATACAATGTAGAGTAGTATGTTGAAAGATATAGAAGAAAACCAAAATTCAACAGGATATAGAAGAGATCAAAATGATTAGAAGAAAATGTAGAGTCAATTTGCAGTGATTCCAAGGTCCAAAAGACCAAGTTTGACCAAAAGTTGACAAGATTTGACCACAATTGACTTTTTGCAAAATGAGTTTTGAAAATTTGAAGAATTTTGAGTTGAAAAGATTCCAAAAATAACAAAGTATCATAAAAATTTGGATTGCACAAGCATTTGATCGTGTTGGTCTCAAAATTTTAAAATGTGTTTTTGAGCTGCTTTAGTGTGTCAAATTTCAAATTCAATCCCGAAAATAGATTTAGAATGGTCAAATTAGCCAAGGGGTGATTTTTGCACAAATCGGAGCACTTTGAAAAATTAGGTCAAACCCTATATAAGGGCCCAAGGGGTCATTTGCAAATCATTTGAACCTTTTTTCTTTAGTGAATACGAGCTCTGAGAGGAAGATGGCAGCCAATGTGAGATATCATTGTTTTGAGCACTCCTGACGACACAGCTGGCCAACACCCTATGGACCACCACTAAGTGATTGATAACCATCCTTCATATTTTCATTTTCATTCTTTTTGAGAGTAGTCATTGCATGTTTTAGCATTTTTTAGAAAGTCTCAATCAGTCTTCATGTGAGACTATCCTTTCTCGCACGAAGGTGGTCTTTTCTCATGCGAAGATTCACCAACCCAATTTTTCTTTGTGCATGTCAATGGGATTTCTCACGTGGGAGATACCCACTTCTCACGTAAAAAGCATAGGAATTTCTCTTAAGGTGTTGTTTCCTTTCAAGTGAGATAATCTCTCTTCACATGAGATAGTCTCTTTTCACACGTGGATGTGATTACTCAAGTGGGTTAGTATCTCTTCACGTGAGGACTTGATTTCTCATAAGATACACAATCTCACATGAAGAAATGAATTCTCGTGCAAGGAAATGTATCTTTGCGCAAAAATTTGTGACAACAGTTTAAGGAAAATTTGTATTTTTGATGTTTTAGCTTTGATTTTTCTTTCATTTTTTTGTTTTTTTGTTTTTCTGAGTAAGTATTGACTGTTTGCACCTTGTTGTTGTTTGTGTGTGCAAGAGGCATTCAGTGATGTCTTGTTCAGATCCCATTATCCACCATATGGAGCTTTGTTGCAGAGCCTAGATGCAATAGACATGGCACATATTGATAGACTAGGGCTCACTTTTATATGTTGGATCCCAACATTGCTAGTGAATCATGGCTTGTTGACTGCCTTGGTGGAGCATTTCCATTCAGAAATGAACACCTTTCACCTACCTCTGGGAGAGATGAATGTGACTCCTGAGGATATATATAGGATCCTCCACATACTATTCCATGGACTGAGGGTAGCATATGATATAGTGCCTCAAATAGGTACAGAGGCCTTGTGTGCCATTTTCTAGAGGTAGCTAGAAATTGGACGGGCCATCACCTGGGATGAGATCATCCATATAGATGGGCACACACATAGGTTAGCCTCAATTTTGGCCATATTCATTAGCTATTTCTTGGTACCAGATAGAGGAAAACATGGTTTAGAGTGTGGATGGGGCGTTATGCTTTAGAGGATGCTTGATTCTCCAGAAAGATTTGGGTGGGTCCAGTGCATGCTAGCTCATATGTTCTATGAGATGCATGGGATAGTATATCATGAGTGAAAGGGTATGGCCACTAGTGTATATGTTCTCTAGATCTGGGCATGGGAGCACCTACTAATTGCATAGCCCATTTTTGAGGATGCTTACGAGCTCACAGAGCCTTATGTTTGCAGGTATAGGGGGCAAATTACCCAGGCTAGCTTGGGTAAGACAAAGCACTAGAGGGCCCATCTTGATAACCTAGTCTCCATCATATGGTGGCCCTAGTGAGAGACGAAGGATTGGGATGGTGCTCCTAAAAAGAAAGGATGGATGTTTTTCTTGCGGCTATTACTAGGGAGGACAACATAGGTTATCAAATAGTTTGTCATCACACAAGTGTGAAGGTAGTATGGGAGGTAGCAAGATATCTCCTAGGAGTTTTGTGCCTATGTACAAGTCACAAAGGACCTGACATGAGGATGGATGGCAAGGCTAGATGTAGGGTGATCTATGATCAATGTGCACAACCTAGTTGCCACACAGTGGTATTACTTGTTGGAGGTATCAGATGTAGGGGTGATGGTAGTGTATCGGACATATTTCATTAGTCACCCCATCCCATGGTTCACAGATCCCTTGGGAGGAGTAGCACCAACCCCACAGTAGGCACCAACACAATAGTTAGTAGGTTCCCCAGTAGTGGGCACCATAGGGCCCACTACCAGAGGTGCAATAGAGAGTCAGGTAGGTGTAGATCCTTGTACAATAGTTGGGGTTAGACCCAAGTACAAGAGGTAGTGGTGAAGAGTAGAGGCAGTGATAGAGATTGAGGGTGGAGGAGCAAGCACCTAAGATGCTTGATGAGGAGATGTAGGAGTAGCCTACCATAGGATCCCAGGATGTATTTCAATGATAGAGGGAGTGGATTTGGTAGGCTTCTCAATAGATCAGAGAGCTACAGATATAGGTAGTAGTAAGGGATGCATGATTGGCCGAGCGAGGTCAAGAGATCCTTAGATTGAGGGAGAGAGTGTAGGCTACTGAGTAGAGGGAAGAGATGCTATAGGATAAGGTTCAATTGTAGATGGCCTAAGCCATTGATTACTTTGTAGCATACTCTATAGTTGTGCCCGATGAGGCTCAATAGGTGCCTCATTTCTCTCAGTATGCTTGAGATTTTGGGGGTGCACATCTTCCTACCAGACTAGATATGTTGCCTCCTCCTCCTCCTACTACTACTAGAGGTGATGGTGTAGGTCAGAGCTAGCCTCATGTTACTGTTACCCCATTTTTTATCTTGGCTATGTATCCATTGGTGTGCCAACACCATTTTCTATCATTTTTGATCGATAGTGCTCGAGTAGTGCTCATTTTTTGTATTGAAACAATCATCAAGATATATATATATATATATATATATATATATATGAGTTTCATTGTGTTCATGTCATTGTCATTGTTTGTCTTTCTCCTTTGATGTACATGAGATATTTTATTTTTACAATTATGAGATGTAAAATGTGATGCAATGGATGCATGTTTGATATGAGGTGAGTTGATTATGTAATGTAAATGATATGAGTCTATGGATGTAATATATATGGAAATAAACTGACATCTCATGAAGCGTTGTATGTTTTTTCTTGAGAGTGTTGAGTATCCCCTCGAAGAGCATGTGAATATGAATCAAAGAACCAAATGCTTGTGCAGCCATGGAGAATCTTGATATGTTTGAAAAGATCTACCATTCCCCATCACAAAGGATGGAAATAGAGTTATAATTGAATAGCATGCTTATGTAGGTGAAGTATGCAATGCAAGACTATGTTAAATGCAACCATAGGTCTGGTTACCAAGCCTCAACAACTTATCATCACTGAGCATAGAATAAAATCCTATATGTCCTATAACCCCCACTAACATTGCAATCATGGGAATATGAATAGGACATATGTTATAGATTTTTCAAGATTAAATGTAAGCATTTGAGGCACAAGAAGCCAGAATGACCTGAACATTTATCCTTTTTATTTTAGTAAGTTAACATAAGCATCAAAGCATATACATTAGGATGACTAGAATGTTGCTTGCATGACAGACACACCAAACACATGAGAGATTCATCTTATGCTAAGTATTCTATCTGCAAAAACCCTTGCATTCATAACCTAAGATGTAAGTGGGCTAGGTATACTCACAATGACCCATACATTCACTTACCAGGATGAGTATTAGTATTTACTATTGCATAAAGAGTTCACTCCAATAGACAAGGAAAAGAACCAATGTTATTGTTGTATTCATATAAAAGGAGTCGAGGTACACCCGACCATCCAATATGAGATGGAGGCTCTTATAGTAGACACCCCTCTTATAGGAATTTTCAACTAATTGGAACTAAACTATAGACAAAAAGAAAAGAAAAAGAAGATCATGTCCCTAGTCATCACCTCTCTAGGCAGAAATGACATCATCAAGTTTCTCAAGGAGACATGATAAAGTGAAAACAAAGCAAACAAAGAAAATGCTTAGCATATCCAAACAAGTATGTCATTTTGAGTTCAATGTGTGTCATGGGATTGATGTCAAGTGTTAGTGTCCAAAACATGGATGAAATAAATCTCTTTAGTAAGGTGACAATAGTAGGTAGACACAGTCAAAATGACTGGTGACTAAGGTTAAAGAGGAATCTTTGAGGTGAAGAACCTAAGAGGACTAAGAAATAGTAGATAGACAAAATCATGATCATAGGTGACTAATGCAAGAGAGATTTTCCATAAAGGAATCTTGAAACCTGACCCAAGCAATAGTAGGCAGACATAATTGAAACAACTAGTAACTATTGCAAAAGAGATTTGATAAGGAGAATCTTGACAAAGAGTGACACTGAAGGGGAATGCCCCCAAGCTATGACAAGACTCAATCCATGGATACATGAGTATAAAGTGGGAAACATAGGATAGAAACTATACAAGAAGCCATAAGATGTGCTACAAGATCAAGCATTGGGAACAAGAGGCACCTGTTTACTAGGTTTTCACCTTCTTGGTAGAAATTTCTTTTCTTTTGCTACCATGATGCCTATTTCTAGGTTTTCACCAATGACACTTTTCTTGTTTTCAATTTTTTTCACTTTTCTCTTTTTTATTTATTTTTTGTGTTTTTGATTTTTTCAATTTTTTTGCTATTACCAAAGTGCCTATTGCTAGGTTTTCACCAGGGTAATAATTTTTTTTTAGAACTTTTTCTATTTTTAAGGATTTTTTTAGGTCTTATAGATATGTACAAAGAGCTATTGAGATCAGATCAACTGTAAAATCACTTCAATTGGAGAGTGTTGACAGGTTCTTTGAGTACTTCTCCCTCGATTGTGGAAAGTTGATGCGCAGAAGATCCATACACTGTAGTAATGATGTAAGGATCAAGCCGGTTTGGTTCAAACTTCTCTTTTTGGACTCACTATTGTTGATTCTTAGGGTTCTCTCTTAGGATGAGATCACCTAGCTAGAAGTCACGTGGCCTAACTTTCAGATTGTAACTTCTTGACATTCATTACAGATAGGCTCATAGATGATCACATGCCACTTGTCAATATTCATCCAATAACACTATCTCTTGAAGCTAAGCTATCCTATAATCTTCATCAGTAATAAGGCCTTTCATAGAGATTCTCAAGGTAGGAATCTCAACCTTTATTCGAAGCACTGCATTTGCTCCATACACCAAAGCAAAAGGCATCGTACCCATTGGAGTCTAAATGGTTGTCCTATATGCCCACAAGGTTGGATTAATCTATAGGTGCCAGTCTCTCCTAGATTTGTTGACTATGCAATGAAGGATTTTGAGGATCACCTTATTAGAAGCCTCAACCTGACCATTACCCTGGGGGTAATAGATGGAAGACCAATGCTGCTTGCATAATTCCTTGAGGTCTTTGTTCTTGAATTGCCCTCCTTTGTCGCTAATGATTGGTGATGGTACACCATATCTATAGATGATGTATTTTGTGATAAAAAAGGCTACAATTTTTCTATTGGTGACTACAAGAGTGACTACCTCTACCCACTTCATGAAGTAGTTTGTAGCTATGATAATGAACTTATGTCCCTTAGAAGAGGTTGGGTGAATCTGACCCACCAAGTTGAAGGCCAATTGTTGAAATGGCCATGTTGTAGTAGAGGGAATCAACTTTTTAGTGGGAGCATGGATTAGATTCCAATGGAGCTGACATTTCTTGTAGGACCTAGCATACTTGATAGCTTCTTGTTCCGTTTTAGGCCAATAGTAACTAGCTCTAATGAGTTTGTGAGCTAGTGTCAAGCCATTTGAGTGGGATCTACAAATGCCTTTATGAACATCAATTAATGCATGTTTGGACTCTTCAAGTTCTAAACACCTAAGGAGTGTTTCGTCGAGACCTCTCCGATACAGATCATTAGCAATAATGATATACCACAAAGCATTACAGATAAGGTAACATTTCTCATTCTGGGTTAGGTCTTCTAGAATGGTTTGATTATGAAGATAGGAATATATGTGATGGTAGTAGGATGAGACTTGTTCTACAATAGAATAGATCATCCTAGAATCAAGGGTTTCATAGGCTAGGTAGTGTAATGCTTCCACCAAGAATTCATGTTGGAGATCATTTTCAGACATCTGTAGCAAGGAGGCCAAGGTAGGCATGGCATCAACCACTTTATTATCTACTCGAGGGATCTGCTGGAAATTGATGTGCGCAAATTACTTCTTTAAGTCATCAACCATGCATTTGTAAGGAATTAATTTTCCATCCCTTATTTGATACACATCATTAACCTAGTTGATTACAAGCTAAGAGTCACCAAAGATGTCTATCCGATCCACTCTCCATTCAGCTACAATTTTCATGCCATTGATCAAAGCCTCGTATTCAATAATGTTATTTGTACAAGGGAACATAATATTGTATGCTTTGGGAAATGAATATCTCTATGGTTTTATGAAGAGTAACCCAACACCAAATCCTTATTGTGTGAAGGACCCATTGAAGAATATGACCCATGTTTGGTCTATGAGTGTCAGGATTGACTCATTAGGAAAATCAATGTTCATTGGTAGGAAACTCTGCATAGGTGATCAGCCAGCTGATATGCAATTGCTTGTCCCTTCATAGCTTTGCATTCAACATATTGAATGTCAAACTCATTGAGTATCATAACCCACTTAGCCAATCTTCCTATGAGAGCTGCCTTACTGAGGAAGTACTTTAGTGGATCTATTTTAGCCATGAGTTGCATAGTATGGGCAAGCATGTAGTGTCTCAACTTCTGGGAAGCAAAGACAAATACCAAGAAAGATTTCTCAATGATGTTGTAGTTCCTCTCATAAGAGATCAATGTGAAACTCAAGTAGTAAATAGCTCTCTCCTTGTTGTTGTTGTCTTCTTGAGCTAACAGGATTCCTAGAGATGTTTTAGCTATTGAAATGTACAAAAGCAAAGGCTTCCCATGGATAGGAGGCATCAAGATTGGTGGATTGACAAGATATTGTTTGATCTATGTTAAGCTTTACTCACAATCTTGGCTCCAATTGAATTTCACATCCTTATGTAAGGTCTTTGTGAAGGGTTGTGACCTATCCACCAACTATGAGATAAACCTACGAATAGATTGGAGTCTTCCTTGTAGACCTCTCATCTGGTTGATATTTTGAGGTGGTGGCATATCCATTATTGCTTGTAATTTCTTTGGATCCACCTCAATTCCTTTTGCAAACATGATGTATCCCAACAACTTTCTTGATGTGACACCAAATGTACATTTCTTAGGATTGAGCCGAAGGCTAAACTTTTCCATGTGATCTAGGATGTGTCCCAAATCTTGTAGATGAGTATTGCGTTAAGAAATTTTGACCAAGGTATCATCCACGTAGTCCTCCATGGTCTTATGCATCATGTCATAGAAAATTGTAGTTACTACTCTCTAATAAGTTGCACCAGCATTTTTCAAACCAAATGGCATTACATTCTAGCAAAAGGTTCCCCATGCACATGTGAAAGTAGTTTTCTCGTGATCTTCTAGTGCAATTTTTATCTAATTGTAACCAAAAAACCCATCCATTAGAGAGTACATCTCATAGCTTGCCATCATTTCCACTATCATATCAATGTTGGGAAGTGGAAAATCATCATTAGGACATGCCAAGTTGAGATCATAGAAGTCAGTGCAAGCTCTGATAGATTTATTGTGCTTAGAGACTAGAAAAATATTGGATATCCATTCAACATAATCAATTGCATGGATGAATCTTGCCTTTAGAATTTTCTCCAGTTCCACTTTGATGAACAATGCAACATGAGGATGCATTTTTTAAAAAAATGTGTTTTACTGGTTTGATGTCTAGTGCGACGGACAAGTCATGCATGATAAGATTAGGATCTAGTCTTGGCATGTCAAAATATGTCCAAGCAAAATTTATCTTCTTCTCTTAGAAAAAGGAAATGAATTCTTCCTTTTCTTTAGGAGACAATGATTGTGCCAAATGTATCATATGAGGATGTTCTTATGTACCTAGGTTGATTGGTTGTGTCAGCTCTATCAACACTGATGATCTCTCTTGAAAATGACATGGAAGTGCATCAAATATCTCATCTATAGGTGCCTCAGAGAAGTTTTCACCCTTGAATACATCTTTTTTTTTTACTTTTTTGTGTTCCAACATTGCCACAATGTGGTTTTCACCATCAAACCTTTTGTACTTTTTCTTTTTAATTGTATGACTAAGATATTTGATGTTAGCTTCAGTCATCTTGATGCTCTGCCCATTGGTGGAAGACATTATAGGTTCATTAGAATTTAGGTAGTAGGAAAGACTATAGTCATTCTAGAATGTGGAGACTTCACTAGATTCATTAGGGTTCTAGTCTATAAGCTCAAGATGTGTGAGTGAAAGAGTAGTAATAGGTTCGATTGCATTCACAGTATAGTCATTAAGTGCTTGGACTAGAAATTCAAGACCTATGATGACTTCATGCATAGGTGTGTTTGATTGCTTTTGAGTACTAATGTCAACAATTGATGACTCTAGGACACTAGTTGGATCAGACCCATCCAACTTAACCCTAGATATTTCACCCACTTCAATTTGGTTTTAATAGACATGAACTTGGTCAATGTCTTTATCAATAGTTGCTTCTGAAAGAGAGTCAAACTCATATTCCTTAGAATCAGTGCTACATGGTGAGAGACTTTAGAACTCCCAAACAATGATAGGGACATACTCATCTTCATTATCTAGGTTCTTACATAGGTACTCAATATGTAATGACTAAATAGACTCCCCCTTTTCTAAATGATCTTTGGGTTGATCAGTATTTTCCTTAGAAGAATCACTAGTATCATCCACAGTGCTAACACATGGAATAAAATCATCAGGCTCAACAAAGAATTTAGCGAGATCATGAGGAATAGGATAAGGATAGGGATCCTCATTATTAGATTGTTCCTCTTGAGTATTTGACTCAGCTTGTGACTCATTTCTAGATGAACTCTTAGGTTCTGGTATGAATTTGTTAGCTCCCAAATGGAAAGGAACCTTCTTAAATCCTAGACTAGTTGTATCACTGTTGCTTCAAGCTATTACCTTGATAGGATTAATTAGGCTATTGTTATTGCACCCAATAGGGCCAGTTCCCTTGTAGCCAAAATGCTTCATGAGCCTAGGACTAGACCCATATTTCTCAAGAGTGATTTCTCAAGCTTGCTCTATTAAGTCTACTAGAGTCTCTTCTCTATAAAGCCATGCAACAATGGCTTTTTTTTCACTTTCATCCTCTAGGGGAACTATAGCCTCGAAAAAAATGCCATTATACCTAGTTTGAGGTTTCAACACAAATGACTTCTTTGCCTCTGAGGGTCTCCCATAATGATGAGGAGACTCTAGAAGAGATGTTAATGACAACACTGGTTCAATATGGTACTCTCCCATGCTAGTTTCTTTCAGTTTGAATGATTGCTTGATTTTTTCTAGGTTATATGATAATTAAAGGATTCCCAGTTAGTAGGGATGAAAGTTTTAGTAGCTTTGAGAATATTGTAGGTATAGCTAGTAGTGGCAGGAATAGTAACTTTAGAGCCATGAAATAGGAATTTGATGCATTGGTGATATGTGGATGCCACATTTCACATCTCATGTATCCATGGCCATCCTAATAATGTTATAAGCCAAGGGAATGTCAAGCACTTGACAAGTGACATCCCTTTCTATAGGACTGACACGAATGGGTAAGACCACAAGACATAGAGACTTTCTTTCAACTTTGTCATACACTTTGATAGTTATCTTGCATCAAGGATCAATAGAGTCCTTAGAATAATTCAATTATCTAAGCAAAGTAGTAGAGACAATGTTTAGGCTAGTGTCATTATCAGTGAGTACCCAATGAACACATGTCTGATGTATCATAACCTTGATGTGTAGAGGTTGATTGTGTGGGTGACTTAGTGAGTTATCATCCTCCTTAGAGAAGGACATAAGATAAGGTGAAGTTAGGTGACCTACCATGGATTGAAATCACTCAAGATCAAGATCTTAAGGAATGTTTTCCTTAGTGAGGGCTTTGTCTAGAATCTTCCTATGAGCAGGCAAGATTTTAAGTAGCTTGAAGATGGAGATTTGAGCATTAGTTCATTTCAGTTGATCAAGAACATTATAACTAGTTGCTATTGAGTTTGTTGTGATTTTTTCACCTTTGTTAGATGGACTAGCAAGGGCTTTGTCTTTATGTTTTTCAGGATTGAGAGTAGAAGGGGTGCAGGGCCTTTGAGCACTAATTTGATGTGAGAGTGAGTAGTAGAATTAGCACAATGTTGTGAAGATGTGTTATATATTGTGTTGGAAGTAGGGCCCCTCAAGACAAATGGTGTCTTGGATTTATCATTATCTTGTTTTCCCTTAATGATAATGAAATCACAATATTCACAATCCATAGGTTCAACCATGTTGATCACATTGTCATCATTGGAATATGCATAGTTGACCTTTTTTTTGGGCTATGGTTTTGAACTCTCTCCTTTTTCATATGTTGGGAAAGGCTCTTTGAAGGCCTTGTGATCTGAGTTACTATTATGTCCATCTACCAAAAGTTCACCAGCATCAATCATGTCCTAGACTTTGTGGTGTAATTTTATGTAGTTGGTAGTTTTGTGCCCCTTATTTTGGTGATATTCATAGAATGAGGTTTCATTCCACCATGGTGGACATGGTTGTAGATCATAGGGGCGAGGGTTGTCTAGTGGTGAAATGAGCTTGTGTTGTAACAATGTTTTGTAAACCACATCCAAATGTTCACATAGAGGTGTATACTTTTACTTAGAGCATGTGGCCCATGAGTTGGTTTGTTCCCAGACATCTTTTTGTTAGGAGGAGGCTTTTTGAAAATTTTGGCCCCATTGAGACCATGTGTGAGATTAAATACCACCTTAGCAAGTTTGGGAGTGACATTGTCAACAATGCAATCATGTACAATTTCCCAATTCTTATTGACATATTTTGTTTTATCCTTGTTGGAGGTGGAACCTTGTTTTGTGTCCTTCTAAAGAGTGAGTTCACCTTTCTTGACCATAAATTCCTTGATACAAATAGTTTGTGTGATAATGTCTTCAAAGGTAGGTGGACCTTGAAGTTGGACTCTATACCCAAAATCAGGTAAGAGATTATTAGTGAAAATGTCAAGCTTTTTCATTTCTAGAATTTTGCATGAATATTTAGTGAATAGTTGTCTCCACCATTGGAGGAATGTGAGGAAGGGTTCCCCAACTTTCTACTTAAGGTTAAAAAGATCCTGAATATTGACAGGGTGTTCAATGTTGTGAGAATATTGTTGGACAAATAGGTTGGCAATTTCATCAAACATCTTGATATTGGGAGCCAAGTGTAAGAACCATTCCAAAGCTTGACCACCTATACTTTTGGGGAATAAACACATGAGGCATTTCTAGTCATATATAAACTCCATAGACAAGGCACCAAGTTATTGCAAGTGATCTTGAGGATCAATGGTGCTAATGTATTTGTCATACTTAGGTAGCTCTATGCCCCATGGGAAAGGAGACATGTTTATGCTTTTGTCAAATGGAAATGGACAAAGAGCATCTAATGTGTATGTTTTTACGAGTTTCTCTTTCTCATGCATCATCTAAGACAACTAGTCTTGCATAATTTTTAGTTGATTTTGGAGTTTGGAAGTCTTGGTTTCCTCTTCAAGCATGATGATGGTTTCCACATTGAAATGAGAGGGTAGCTTAGCTCCTTCTTGGGAAAGTTGGAGAAGGTACCTTTCTTTCTCTTTGTTAAGTAGAATTCCCATGACCTTTTGAAAGTTTTTATCTCTATGAAATTTTTCTATGTGTTCAAGAAGTATTTCCATCTCTTCCTATTCCTCATTGGTGTCTTGGTATTTTTCTTTTTCTTTGTCATTCCTAGGTGGTTCCTGATATCTGCTATGACTACTACATTCAGGTTTGTGATTAGTCATTATAGGAATGTGTTCAATTTTAGTACATTGTAATTTGAAAGGTCCTTTGAAAAGGAAGTCAGACATTGTGTTTGGAGATATAGGACCTCTACCAGTCTCAAGATCCTCTTGATACAAAGGATTCCTAGTTTGTTGCAAGTTTATGGAAAATGTTTGTTGGAATCAAGGTGACCTGACGGGTGAGGGAGATCGTGAAGATGCCTCACTAGACAAACTAGATGCAAACTATGTAACAAAATATAGGCAACCTCACCCACAATTATGACCCCTAGCATGTCCTTAGCTAAGTCTAAGAGGATAAAACATGTTGTCACTTCTTGTTGTGATAATCATAGACAAGGACAAGAAGCAAGAACTTGGACAAGGACCACACTAAAACTTAGCCCCACCAAGACAAGACAAGAATGCTATATGCTAAGGCATGAGTAGTCTAATTTGAAGGCTAGAATAGCCAAAGGTTATGACTATCATAATGCAGAGTATGACAAGCACTAAAGAAAAAGAATCTAGAGAACTAAAGGATGAGACTAGTCAAAGTATGGATCACAGATGTTCAGTTAGGCTAAATGCCACTGTTTGGGACTATGTATAGATAGAGAAGGGACAACTCAATGTAGGAAACTAACTGAATGTAGATCACTCATTGGTTGAATAAATTGATTTGATAGTTTTAGAGCAAGGTCTCATGCAAAGATCCTTTGTGAGGCACATGAGAAAGTATACTAGGTGGCACAAAATGTTAGAAAAATAATTTAAACTCATGCGATGAGTTGCTTCAGGTCACATGAAGAAATGACAAGTTCAACAAAGACACTTGGCAAGATCTCACATGGGCATATGCAAATTCTTGTGCAAAGACCTAAACTGGCTCTCACAAAAAAGTGAGTTCTCACATGAAGAAATGCAAAACTATACATGAAATTTAGGACTAGACTAACAACATAGTTGGATTTTGAAGAGAGTTTCAACAGTTTTGGACAATTTTAGATAGATTTTAGGTTTGTTTGACTAATAATAGATAGAATGTAGGTTGATTTTCAGACTTGTAAAAGTGGTGTTGAGTTTCAAATAAGATAAAGTGTTTTTAGTAGAATGCAAGAAGCAAGTAGTAGTCAAATACAATCCAACTGAGGGCAAAGAAACTCAAAGGGATAGGGGAGTCTTTACTTTTAGTTTGTTTGAGCAATTTTGGACATGTTCAGGACTTGATAACAAACACACTTTAACCTTAGAAATATAAAATTGTAGAGAAGGCAAAACCTTTGTCCCACATCTTATGCACATGTGTGTACCTCACGTAGTCGTGTCATCACCTAGAGGGCACCTGTATTTTTGGTATATTCAAAGGACTCAATAGTATAAGCTGAATGAGCACCCTTGTGGCAAGGGACAAGCACATATACCACCTTCAAATGTCTAGTAGCATGCCTACACGGGAGATTCTTCCCCCTCCTCGCACAAAGATTATACTTACTTTTGGAGGTGAACTAGATAGCTTCTAACTAAGAAGTTTTTACTTGGCTTCCATTCAAATTAATCCTCGGTGGCTCTATAAGAAAAGTTGAGACCAGTAGCCCACACCAATGTCTAAAAGTGCACACACTTGCTTAGCAAGACTGGGGCCAGCGTTAGCCAGTGCAATAGACAGAGCCTCTCCTTGACATCTGATATCAAGAGTGAAGGAGATGAAATTAATTTGGCTTTGGAGTCTTTCTCTCTACAAATCTTCTTTATTAGAGTGAGTTGGAATCTTTGGCAAAAGGAGTGTGCTCACTTGGGTCATTTTGGAGGTCAGATCACTCTAGAAGGCCCTTTAAAGGATTGACTTGGACTAGTTGTCTAGATTTAAGGGTCCAAGTTTCTGATTTCCTCCAAGGGGAAAGAGCATAATCCTCTATCTTATTTCCTCACCTAAACATATAGAACAAGTTAATTTACCGACTTAACTTAATCAATCCAGACTTTTTTTTTCTCAAGATTTTGATTCCCTAGAAGGAAATCATCATCCCTTCATAGAAAAGGACCCATACTAGAGAACCACTAAGCTACTTGCCTTCTTTGGAATGCCATCTTTCAGAAGCATCTAGGTTTTTGATTCACCCTTGGTCATGACCTCCAAGTGGTGAAGAGCGTAATCCCCTATTCTTCTGTCTTGCACCCTAGGAAGTTCAGAAGCGCTAATTAGTCTATGTTTTGAAAGAAAGAAAGAAAACATGCTATTTTGTGGGTTTTAAAAGTAGTCTTTGTCAAATGTATCTTTGGTAATCATCCTGTAAACAAAGGGTCAGTTCATGTTTGAATGGTTTCTATAAGGAATCTTTGTCAAAACATCCTACAAACAATCGGTAAGCTGCAAAAAATTAGAAAAATAGAACAATAATAGTTTAGAGGAAAACACATTAGTAAAATATAATGAAAAAAATGCTAAAAATATCAAAATAAACCTCGCTATTGTATAATTTTGCACAAAATCTTGCACAAGGCCATGCAAAATCTTTCATTAATTTGCGCAAGAAAATGAGGTGCCACACAAAGACTTGTGCAATCGAGCACTTTTTGACGCAAGAATATTTCCAGACTCGTGTGAAACCCTTCAAATCATTGCACAAAAATGAATTTTCTAGCACAAAAAATTGAGAATGTGTACAAAACAGTATGGACAGAATGCTAAAATAAGAAAAAAAATGCAGATGAGGCTAGAGAAATTGATTTTCTTGGCCCCATGGTGGGTTCCAGAAATGTATATATGTAAATGTAGCTTCTGTTTAACACACACACTTCAACATGGTCCTTGTATGTGAATTCATCTTGGAATGAACATGAGATTGCTCACCCAAGAGGAGTCCTACAAGATGACCTATTGCCTTCTATCTAGAAGAATTTTACCTTCTTATGCTCTCAGATTTGAGATATAGGTAATCAGTCCATTCTAGAACAAAGGTTTTAAACATGATGAATCTATATGAATATGCAAGTAATCTAAACGAATTATGTAATTATTCTAAGAACTTGTGAAACAAACTAGATTAAATGTATGCATATTAAAACTAAATGACATTAATCTAGGAAATGAAAGTCTATGAAAATGTAATGAGCTTAGACGAGTATGCAATTTGGAAATGATTTGATAGCAATAAAATTCAACCTCTATAATGAAGAATTATGAGCCCCTTAAATAGAATCAAGGAATTGATCAATGGTCAAGATCAATTTTGACGAATGGTTGAGATCAAAGAGAAGATTTAGTTAAGATAGAAACTTCCTTAAGAAATGGGAGTTAACTGAACTTTCCATGAGTGAAACAAGGAATTAATGGATTTCATTCCTTTTCAAATTTTTGTTAACTAAAGAGTTTCCATTTCTAACTAAAGAAAAGATTTTGTATATATTATTTTATTTAATAAGTGAGAGATGACCTCATAAATGCCTTTTTCATTTAATTGAATATTCTAATTCAATTAACTAAAATAAGCATAGTTATTAAATTAAATAAATTTAATCCCTTAATACATTAGTCTAAGGTGATAATTTAATTTAATTAAAGTATAAATAATTTAAACTAAATTAAACCTTACTTAGTAGGTTTAATGTGACTAATATGAGTCAATACTCTAGGAATTAAATAAATAGCATGATTAATGTAGATTAGGGTTATCTGCATTTGACAATTAAGTCAAGTAGTCAATATCAGAATAAGAATTTCCTAATGAAATAGGACTTTAGGTTTGACCAAAATAAACTAGAATTGGTTGAGATGGAAATGAGCCAATTTGGGCGTATTACATATAGGACATCTAAAGGTATTGGTATGGTTTGGAAAGGTATAAAAATATCTCAATTGTTCTTGGTTAAAGGTCAAGGAATATCTCTCCTATCACACTCTTGATGATCTTCTCATTTGGCACATGGTGTTCAACTAGTGTTATGATTAGTTTAGAGGATTGAACTGATGTAGGGTGTGAAGCAACATTCACCAACCAACTTTAGATCAATGTTGATACCATTTTTGATCTCTCCTTTAGTTTGTTGCAGAGTGTTAAAAAGGTGTTCTAGTCAATATGGCCAAGTTCTATGTCTCAAATCTATACATGCCCATCTTGGAATCTAGACCTTTTGGGAGCTCCTTGGTATTTGAACGCTATAGGTTTAGGTTCCATTTTTTCTACCATGGAGGACAATGATGATGCCATTATATCTACACAAATGGGGAACATATTAGTAATTTAGTGTTGGAAGACCAAAATTAGGCTCATGTAGGACCCATACTAGAAAAAAAGAGAGAAAATCTAATCAAAACTAAAAAAATCCAAATAAAACCCCTCCAATGTCTTTTTTTGGCACTAGCACCCCTAGCGAATTTGCATAGGGTGTGCTAGTGCATCTCTGTATATTGAATTTAGGTGTAATGTGCATAGTTAGGCACATTTCACATGTGTGCACACATGCAAGGTACATATATACATAATTGTGCACATGCACCTAATAGGACACTTGGTCTTTACTTAGTGCGGCCATGCACACCTCTTGAGGGTGTGCATGTGTATGCACCTCCAAGAGTTGTTTATACCTTGGAGGTAGAGTTTAGAGGCATGAATTATAGAGTAGTAGACCTCTTTAAGGTGTAAGGGTCCACATCTAGAGGGGAGAGAAAAACACAAATGAATAGTGGAGGGGAGGCCAAGGTCTATTTAGAGACCCTGGCATAGTTACACACCTCAGATGGTGCACAAGTGTGAACCTTCAGAGGGTGCCCAAGTATGCACCTTCACTTGTGGAGAAAAATATCTCCCCTAACTAATTTTTTTCTTTCTAATCTTGTTTGATAGTGCTTGATCGAAGACTAGGGCTTGACCTAGACCTAGGGAGGGTCCTAAATGAATGAGGCTCCAAACTAGATGTCTTAGTGAGTTTTTTGAAATTGAGGGATCTCTATTTTTTTATTTAAAATGGGGCATGCATTGTGGGACCACAATAGGTCTAGGTACAAGAGACTAGGTATTATTCTTTTCTATTTGTTCAATTTCTTCATTCATTGCCTCTATCCAACCTTCATTTTCTAGAGCATCTCATTTGAATTTCTAAAACTCTAATTGTGTAAATAGGAAGAAGAGTTTCCAATACCTTTCTAATCATTATTTCATCACTTATTTTTCATTGTGAAGCTCTTGTTGGTCTAATTTTTCACAATGCACAAATTTTGGAAAAATTTAGTGAAAAATCATTTGAGTCTTTGTATCTTGCAAATTAGGGTTTTGTTCCTTGTATTTTTCAAATCCTTAGATTGCCCTATTACATAGATTGGTCTCTATGTCATTGAAATTCTATTAAATTCTCAATTTTTGTCTTCATAGAAGTTTTTAGAAACCCTACCGCCCTATTTTATTTTACCCTAGTTTTGAAAACCTTCAAAAATAACTTTTTAGAAAAATGATTTTTAAGGCATATCATTTTATCCTAAGGTTGGGCTTATGCGACCGTGATTTTATTAAAAGCTCATTTTAAAAACTTATTGATCATGTTCTATTTGACTTAAATATTTTATTGAAAAATGCCCAATGTGCTATGTATTCGGTGTGATTGTTGATCTTGTTTAGATCAACGGGTATCACATTCTCGCAATGTTAAGATGCAACATTTTTAAAGAAAGTGGGCAAGTAGTTTTTGGACACATAGCAAGGTGGGGTCAGGAATACTTAGCATGTGGTAGGGTATGCCAAGCTGTAAAGCAATTGCTAACATGTGCTGCCAATAGTGCCATTGAAGAGGTTTGTCTACTAGTTATGATCAAAATCTTGTCTATCGTGGATCCTTCAGATATCAAGGGCTGGTGCAAGCCCGCAATAAGGAAATGCTCAATCAATAAGGAAAGCAGGTATGCGCCTTTACACCATGTGTCATAGTGGGGCCAACTAAGCAGAGAGAACTGAGCCATGCCATGCTATGTACCACATGTGCTTAGCTACAAGTACTTATGTTATAGGCACAAAAAGTTTCAAAAATTAATGCAATAGCCAAAATGGTCAGAGCACAAGGGTTGAAAGTAATCATTTCATTGGTCCAAGTAGATGAAGTGACCATAAAGTGCAAAGTTTTTCTTACACCGTCGATCTTGTCTTGATCAATGAATAGTTCTTAGTAGCAATTAGAACTTGAGTGAAGTTTAAGGGAAGTAGGAATGCACCATGTGGACATGTGTCCATGGTGACATCTAAATTCTTAACTCAGAAGGTCTATAGGATATAATCAGTGTCACCATTGATTTTCCAAGATCAACAGTTGGTGCAAGCCTGCAATAAGGAGATGCTCGATCAATAAGGAAAGTGAGAATGTGCCAGCTTAACAGGTGGAAAGAATGATGTCAAGAACTCATTCTCTTAGAAGGTGATATGGGACCCACTTACATGGGGGTTTTTAGAAGGAATAGACTCGTATGGAGACTTCCTATTGGTTAAAATGACTGACTAGGCCTTATTCAACTATAAATTTGTGTAGTCATTGATCTAGTCTTGATCAAAAGATGGTGCTTACCCACAATTTTAAAATGTAAGAAATTTAAGGAATGTAGGTAAGTGGTAATGTGACATGTGGCCCCACTCTTAAGGAAATAAAGCTTGTTAATTTTTTGAATTAAAGCCGTATGATCTAGTGAAATCGATCGATGAGATTTGAAATTCTGATGCAACTTGAGAAAAAATAGCTATTTGAAGTTAATATGGTTCAGAGCTCATTCGTGTGATTTCAATTCTCAAAAATAATCCATGATCTTGCCATTTATTGAACCAAAAAGTTGCAAAAGGTTAACAAAACACTAAAAAAATTTGGAGCTAGGGCACAGAATTTCATAAAGAAATTCGGTGAGTTGTAGTGAAGAATTTCATAAGAGTGAAGCAGAGTTTTGTGGGTAAGTTCTCTTAAACTTCTGAGTAGTAAGAATTTTGTGAAATAGAAATTTTAAAATCTCAAAATGCCTCCATGAAAATATTTTACTAGATAGGCTGATTATCTAAAGTGCTCTATGCATGATGATTTTTTTGAAACAATTTCCTTTATCTATACATGAAATAACTAAGGGGAGGGAGTTGATTCCTAAACATCCTAGGGTAGCTATAGTAGAGGGTTTTTATGACAAGTCTAACTAGGTACGAGATGCCCAAGTCTCCATGGGAGGTCTAGAGTTATTTAGAAAATGGTTTTCAGAGTGAAAACTGGACACTCCTATGAGCAATTTATGGGAGTTTGACATTGGTAAATTAATAGTCCCCACAGTTTTCTTTGATAGTGATTTGTTGATGGATTTGGCCAAGAAATATGATCCAATTACAAGGTGGGTAAAGAACCACCTGGAGTAAATCATTTTAAGGTTTTCCTTGAATTAATTAGAGAGGTTTTCAATCTCAACCCTAACCATGTTGTGCATGAAATTATTGATATGGATGACTTTCAAGTGAGGTATGATGCGCAAACGATTTACCTAAGAATAGGGTCACTGCAGGAGCATGCTGCTAAAATTGGCACTTTGCCTCTAATTACAACCAGCATCCCTGAGCCATTACTAAGAAGGCATTTTAACCTTAAAGTGAGGCATTGCATTTTTCTCTTTGCAAGATTTTTGGAATGGATGAAGCCAAGCAAATCTTGAGCTCAATTGTCCTCATAATGGCTCAAACTCTTCAATTTGGGATGAGCATTATTCTAGATTTTTCTACTTTTCTTATAAAGGAGATTCACAATGATTTGGTGGGGATAGCATGGGGAAAAGTGGACAAACCTTTCTGTTGGTATTCATTACTCATGTATGTATGCTTGTATAAGGGATTTGCCTTCTTCTCCAAAGGTATGGAGCTAGAAACAACTAGGGATGGAGAGAGGAATCTAGTTCAATTATGGAGTGTGGATATGACCTTAGAAGCTATAGATGCTAGTTATGTGAGGTTTGACATATACTTTGCATCAAAGCTTAGGTTACTCTTGAGAGGAGACAACCCTAGGATTCCACAAGCACTACTAGAATTGGTCAGACACAAGGACCATATAAAAGGGCTACTGGTTAGTCATAATTGGGGGATATAATCCCTTACAATGTTTCAACAGTAATAAGAGTATATGGCTTCTTAGGAAAGCCTCATGTTTTACCTTTCCATGTGCCTTTGAAAATAGGGATAGCAAAATTGTTATGGTAGATAGGCACTATTGACGAAAGAGATTTGCCAAAGAAGGGTACAGTCTTTCCAATTGTTACTGTGGTGCATGATTTTGTTTTTATGAAGAAAGGATGGAAACATCTTAACTTGTTCCTGGATAAATACAACATGGCAGATTCTCATGCTAGATTTATTGATCCTAAAGGTTTCTATGATCTCTTAAGAGAGAGAGGAAAAAAGCTGCTTGTATGGTGCACCAGGTATATTATCTTTAGGATATTATTAGGAATGTTTTTTCTTTACAAGAGTAGGAATTGAGAAAAGAGAAATGGATAGTGTTCAGTAGGATTTTAGAATTCATCAATGCTTTTGATTCTAGTTATGACCCATTGAAAGATAAGAAATATTGGGGAGCCAAGATGCAAGCATTAATGGATAATTTTGCTGTAATAATCCAAACCATGAATGAGAAGAAAGCCACATATGTTGAGACATATCCAGACAAGGCTAGAGAGGTGCAGCAAAGGATAAACTATAGAAATGTGGTGGCTCCTGCCCAATATACCTTGCAGAGAAGGGCAAGTTATGTGATAGTTCAAAGTGTGCAACATGCACCCCTTCATCAGAGGCCAAGGCCAAAAAGTCCATCTGCAGCTAGTGCTCCAAAAAGGAAAAAGTTAGAGTAGGGGTCTTCTTCTTCTCAAGTAGAACAGTACTCCCCAAGCTAGTCCCCAATCCAAATAGATGATGAATCATATTTAAGGAAGAAACTTAGACAAATTGGTGGAGAAGGGGATGTAATTGTTACCTCCACATATTTGGAGATTGGAGAACTACAAGAACCTCCTACACCTTCCTTGGATTTAACTGTTGCTGATTGCCAAGGTAAGGAAATTGATCCAATAGTTTCTCAAGATTCTTAGAGGTTTATTAATAATGAAAATTTTGTGAAGTCTAGGGCATTTGCACAATTTTTTTGGAGGCTAAGCATAGGAAATTTTGAGAAAACTTGTGAGAAAATAAAAGTAGAACAACCTAATAAATCAAATTTTACTATTAAGGAGGAGGTAAAGTCTAAATTTTTGAATGATTTTGCTCAATTTAACCTTGAGGCTAGAAGGAAAATAATTAGACACTCAAGAGTCCTTATTTTTCCAGAATGGGACATAGTGAATGCAATGGTTTTTGATTCAATAAGGAAGCAAAAGGATGTCCAATTTAAAACTAAAGAAGAGGTATTATAGGCTCATAGAGGAGTCAAATTTAGTGATGATCATTAGGCCCTTGTTATTTGGTCTATTGAAAAAAAGGATAAGACTAGGATGCAAGAAATTTCCACTGTAGAGCATACTGGTGCATTGACAGTATTCAGAGCTGGTGAGATAGGTAGTAAACAAATAATGGGGATGGCCTCAGAGATGTTAAAGTTTGGTTGTATTGTATCTGGTTAGGAAGAAGAAAGATTTTCTCAACTCAATGCTAGGTTTGAAGAAGTTTTGAAAGCATATGAGGAGAGGGGTATGCAGATACAGCCATTAGAAAATAAAGTATCTCAAATGGAGAAGGTACTTGGGAAGAGAAAAGTACAAGAAACTAGTAGATTGAGGATTATATACCCTCCATGGCCACCTATTGAGTCTTTCCAATCAACTCCAATTATTGAGGTACCAGACACCCCAGAAAGGCCACATTTCTACACCATAGAGGATTTTGAGGAAGAAAAGAATAAATTATATGCACTACATGTAGAACTAAATAATCAATTTGAAGAGAAATTCAAGCAGGGTATAATGTATCTAGTGGACAGGATAGAATGGCCCACATTTTTTGATCAATTAGCAAGGATTTCAGCTATTAGGGATGAATTGAAATGAAATGAAGTTGTATTCAGACCCATTGTACATAAATGGATGAGAGAAATGAAGATATCACTACTATGTGTATATATATTATTCAACTAACATATCATCAAATAAAAAAAATCTTTGATTTATTAAATAAGTTGTAGGGTTTTGATGATAAGCAAGATTCTTTCCAAAAAAGATTAACTATTTGTTTTTCCAAGTATTTTGAGGAAAAAATTGAATTATTCCCTTGTACTTTAAAAACAATTGATTAAATAAAGGAAAAGGAAGAATGGAAGAAGGAGATGGATGAAGTCTTTTGTGAAAGAATAAATAAAGTTATAAATGAAACAGGCCACTTGTTGTGAGAAATGAAAAATGAGGAGTTGGTAAAAGTATAGTTGTTCTATAATACTATTAGGAAAGATTTTGTTGATTTAGAGAAAATTGCAAATTCTTTAGTAGCTGTACAAAGAGAAGTTCTAAATTTTGATTGGCTAGAGGACACTGCCTACAATGAGTGGAAAGAAAAATTTATGTCTATAGAACAGACAGTAGGAAATGATGAGGTGGAGGATGATGAGGAAGAAGAAGGTACAAAAATAGAAGCCACCTCTGTCGTTGATGATAAAGACAAAGAGAATCTTCAGGTAGCAGGAGATGACTCATCACTGTCACATTTGATGGCCACCTACCCTGAGGAACCAAAATGCTAAAAGAATCTGATCATAGTATTTTTGTCTTACCAAGGGAAATAATAGAAGCGGACCCAAAAAAGGATTTTCAATGTACCAGTCTTTCTGTTATTCATAGTTTTGTCTTGTTGTGATCGGTGTATGCAAAAATATTTTGAAGGACACCTATCAATCACATTTTCCCTTTGCTTGTTGCAACTCATTCCTTTATAAATGAGTTTTCAAGGCAATGTGATGGTCCGAAAAAAATTGTATAATTTTAGTTTTTTCTCAAGAAAAGTATAGACAGTCGGTCCAATAGCATGTAGTTGTTTGGTTTTGAGTTTGCTTCCAATTGTACTCCTTGAGGATATATTGGAATGACAGAATCAACAAGAGGTTCTAGGCTTTTCTTTGAGTTCTATTGGTTATTGTATTAGTCAAATTCAAAAGGATAATACAAAGGGGCATTTAAAATATATTTGTGTCACCAATTTTTGTCTCCATTTTATGAGTTTGTTTACTTTGAAATCGTTTAAATAAGGTTCAAATTGGCTAAATGCAATTTGTATGGATTGTATGCTGGTTTCATTGTTGTTTCTAATTCAAGGAATTATAGAAATGCTTTAGTAAACCAGTGGGATTTTTGAGTTTATAAAAGGGATTTTCATAAGAAGGGAAATGCATGACTACAATTGATTAATTCATTTACAAGTTATTTGAATTAGATCTCCCACCAATAGCCTATTCTCTACCCAATGGATAAGGTACTGGTCATATAAATAAGAGATGATTGAAAGTAGATTCTACTTCTACATGTCAAAGCAATTATAATTTTAGAGTTATTCTTTTTCTATTTTGTTCAAGGTTGTAATGCTGGTCACCACTTGTTTACATTCAATTTTTTGGGTCCTAAGTAGCTGCTATTTCTAGGAACACTTGTGAATTCAAGGAGAACTATGACGATATCTGCTTATATGGGATGCATATATATTTAAGAGCTTTAAAGAAAATTGACAAACCATGTATGTGCCTGAGGGTAAAAGATGAGAATCAAAATGAAACTAAAATAATTTCATACCATAGTTTGCAAATAGAATCATCCCTAGGTATACCTGCCTTGGTTTAGTAGGGCCTAAAGAGTAGGAAACCATCCTTGGTTTCATTGAGGTTGGGTCTAGATGATCTACTTGTTGGGATAATGGGTGTTGCACACATTGCATAATATTGTTATTTTATTATTTTATTTTATTATGTAATGTAGCACCTAGATGGATGTGCAACATGTAAAGATTCCCATGGAATATTCTTGATGAGTTGTATTGTAACATTGTAAAAATATTTTATGTAATTATTTAATATTGGGGGAAAAGAATTAAATGCCCAATATTAAATGTGGGGTCAGTGGGTTAGGTAGCACATGGTTTTAGCACATGGTTTATGTAATACCACTTGGTGGTTTTGTGGGACTTGCTACTATATAAGCAGCCACAAGGGTAGTTGTTGTGTGAGAGAGAGAGTAACAAGGAGAAGACAAAAGGCAAGAGTCGAGCGGGACAAGGCTTGACAGGTTAGCCAAGGGAGCATTTGTGAAGCTTGAAAGCATGGCATGGGATGTGTGGATTTATGCTTGTTCACATAGTTTGCTCAGTTGTGGCTATGGCCATGAAGGCTTCCATAGTTGTATGGCAATGGTATTTTTTGCTGAATAATACATGATGATGGATGCTTTTGGAGGCTGGGTTTTTCCCTCAATGAGGGTTTCCCAGGGTATATCTTGTGTCACAATTTTGTGGGTATGTTTTCTATTCTCTTGCATGTGAATTTTAATTTCGTATTTATTTTAGATCTATTATGGGTTATGTGGAAACGGTTATATTCTTTGTTGCCAAATTTCCTTACAAGTGGTATCAGAGCTATGGTTTTATTATTGTAACCCTAGATTGAATCCATGGGAATGCATAAGAGGATAAAAAAGAAAGGGCAAGATATATGAATGATTTATTGCAGGTCTGAGGGTTTTGGATTTGCTGTTATGATAGGATGTTAAAAGATTTGGGAATGTGAAATTGTTGGACAAAAAGATTTTTTCGGATGTTTCATTTAAATGAGGGTTTTGGGGGGTAGCTTGCAGAAATGACCTCCTGGGTAAAAACAGACCTCGCCATTGGATCCGGGTCAACATTTTCATAAATTTTGATATATAATATGCCCTAGTTTCTCCATGTTCAGAGGAAATGAAAGAGTTTTTTAGTTTCAGCCCATGATGGTCGTCAAATTTAATCCCGTCGGAATTTTCATCACTGAAAAAATAAAAAATGAAAAATCGTACTGAAAATGGTAAAAAGACTATCTTAGTAAAATGACCATAACTTTCTCTCAGAATATCAGATTTCAGAGTTCTTATAGGCGTTGAAAAGCTAATTCAGAGCACTACAACATGGCATAGGTTTGGTTCTATGATTTTGAGATTTTGTTAGGTTTTAAGAGGCCTAAAGTTAGATGTTATTTATTTTGAGCACGGATTAGGGCATAACTTGGGCATACGGAGTCAGATTTTGGACTTTGAGTAGTCAACAGAAAGCTCTTGGAGAGCTCTACACATTAGTTCAGATTTGGTGCAAGTTTGGTATGATTTATTTGTTGATATATTGATCTAAATAGTTTATAGGTATATTTTGACTATGGTAACATTGTGAGTTTATGGCATTGGAGATTTAAGTTTTGATATCATTGTATACTCAGTTCATATTTCAGATTGGTCTCATGATAATATGGTTATCAGTGTTTGGTTTGGATATGTATGATGACTTGTTGGATCTACAAGTTGTGCAGTATTGTAAGCAGTCTATACTTACAGGTTGCATTTATGGCTTGGTTATGGGTTGTCTTTGCCCATTGATCTTTCATTATTGATGCATATTTAGACTGGTAGCTTGGATTTGGGTTGTCTATGCCCTAAGTCACATGATTTTATCTTCATGTAGAAGGGATGAGATGTTGTTACCAGGTATAGTCATGGTGGAAGATTGTGGTTGATTATTTTATGCTGACAAGTTGGACATATTGAGAGCCAGATGCTCGGTTCATGGATTTGATCATGGTGCCATGGATTTTGGCATGAAATGATTGGTTATACAGGTACATCTTTTCTGTTCATTAGCTTGGATTTCTGATTCAGTTATGGTGGTATATCTTCTTGTTTGAGGATCATGGTTATTTAATTTCTTTTGAGGAGCTCATGATGTGCACTTTGAGTTCTTTGATGGTTTGATGCCTTGGTTGATTCTCATGGTTAGAGGATGGATTTGTTCATCATATGTCATGGATAGCTTGGATACACAGTTTAGTGGGAGCTTGTGACAGTGACGGGGTAACAGTGTAGGATTAGTTCTTGGTTTGGTTTATATCTTCTTGGTTTGGAGAGGATGGATTTTATGATGCCATAGGTGACTTGGTACCATGGTTGAGTGGGAGTTGTTGGCATTGATATATTTATTGAGTGTTTGCAGATGTTGGAGGTTTGTCTTAGATTCTATTGCTGCAGAAGCATCTTTGACATTTGCATGGTGCACTTGTTATCTTCATGGTGTGTGAAGATGGTTAGATCTTGAGGACTCATGGAGTTCTTGGTTATCTTCATGGTGTGTGGAGATGGTTGCATCTTGAGGACTCACAAGGTTCTTGGTAAAGGTGTGGTTTATGCTTTTATTTGGTATGTTATCCTTGGTATGAAGATGGTTTCATTATTATGTCATGGTATACTCTTGATACACGTTTAGATTTGTGACATGTTATGGTGTGTTCATATGGAGCATGTTATCTCTTTGGTTGAGATGGTAAGATCATGTTGTCATAATTATGTTCTTGAGGCCATGGTTGGAACTTTGACATTGATCTTGGTTTAGTTTCTTGGTATTGAGTACACTGATCATAAGCTAGATACTTCATGATATTGCTATGTTGCATTTGGAATTGGCATGGATTGATTGGTTATAGGTGCTCATGGATACTTAGAGACAGTGGTGACGCTGATTTCTCTTGGATTAGAGAAGTATTTGTTGGAACGGTTGATGGTTTCAGTAGGAAGTCCAAGGGGTAGTCACCTGATATGGACTTGAGAGGAGATTGTTCTTAGATGAGTCTTGGTTGGAGACTTGGGTATCTTGATGAGCATTCTCATTCCCCACTCTTGGTCTACTCAGCAGTTTGCTACTTGAGAGGTATAGCCCATTGTTTCTCTTAGTTGCATTATATTTATGCTTGTCTTTCATGGATATGGATCTTGAGCTATGGTACATGAGTTAGTTCTGGAGGGTTCATTTGAGAGATGGTTTAGCATTGGTTATCTCCATGTGCATATGTTGTTATGCTGGTTGAGTTTGGGAGATGGTTTTATATTGGGCATTTTTTCCTTGGATTAGGAATGGTTATTCCTTGGTTTAGGAATGGTTTTATTGAGTTTAATCTTCTTGTGAGAGGCTTACATCCATGATGATTTATATGGTATGGTTTGGGTGTTGTTGAGGCTTCTTGTTGGAGTTTTATGGAGGAGATCATACTTGCACAGTTTACATCTAGAGGCGTGTGTAGAAGGACATGATATAGGTTATGATTTGCATGGTTTATCTGGTCTTGGTTATCTTCTTGGATGTTCAATTTTGCCTACATTGGATTTGAGATTGGTTGGAGATTGTGATCACTGGTTTGTGCTCATGTATGTCATGTGAGAGATGACATGGTTATTACTTTATCTCTTTCGTCTGTTGGTTGTGGTGAACTTGGGAGAGCATTGGAGACTTGTTATGAGAGTTGTTCTTGCAGGATATTAGTTTATGTATTGTGGATGTCCTTGATACTACATGGATTCACTTCTTTGAGATGTGTTTAGTGGATTGGTTATAGATTTGACATTATCTTTTGCAGTGGGAGCTTCTTGGTATATATGTGGCAGGTATTGCTCTTGAGGCTTGTGATTGCAGGTTGTAGATTGGATATGTTGGTGATATGAGATTCACTTGTTATACCTTTGAGGTATGATAGTTGGATGGGTTTGGCACTTTGCTGTGGGTGTTATTTCAGCTATGGATATTTTGACAACTACGGATACATGTGATTACCTTTGGATCAGGTTTTTTGTGCTCGGAATTTCAGTTGGTACAGGATTTTATGATCTTCTAATGCGACAGGTTGGGTGGTTTTCTCTTTGGATGGCTTCTATGTATGTCCAATGGGAGTGGCATAATAGGAGGTGAGATCATTCATGTTTGAGATGCTGGATACTTTGATTTTGTTGCGGGTACCAGGATGGAGCACTTGGTATATTTTGATCCATGATGGTGGATGTGCTAAGAGGGATTGTTCCCTTGTTCATTTTGTGTGGCTACGGATTGACCCTATGCAATGTATACAACAAGTGGGAGATTGTTGAGATAATGGGTGTTGCACACATTGCATAATATTGTTATTTTATTATTTTATTTTATTATGTAATGTAGTACCTAGATGTACATGCAACATGTAAAGATTCCCATGGAATATTCTTGATGAGTTGTATTGTAACATTGTAAAAATATTTTATGTAATTATTTAATATTGGGGGAAAAGAATTAAATGCCCAATATTAAATGTGGGGTCAGTGGGTTAGGTAGCACATGGTTTTAGCACATGGTTTATGTAATACCACTTGGTGGTTTTGTGGGACTTGCTACTATATAAGCAGCCACAAGGGTAGTTGTTGTGAGAGAGAGAGAGAGTAACAAGGAGAAGACAAAAGGCAAGAGTCGAGCGAGACAAGGCTTGATAGGTTAGCCAAGGGAGCATTTGTGAAGCTTGAAAGCATGGCATGGGATGTGTGGATTCATGCTTGTTCACATAGTTTGCTCGGTTGTGGCTATGGTCATGAAGGCTTCCATAGTTGTATGGAAATGGTATTTTTTGCTGAATAATACATGATGATGGATGCTTTTGGAGGCTGGGTTTTTCCCTCAATGATGGTTTCTCAGGGTATATCTTGTGTCACAATTTTGTGGGTATGTTTTCTATTCTCTTGCATGTGAATTTTAATTCCGTGTTTATTTCAGATCTATTATGGGTTATGTGGAAACGGTTATATTCTTTGTTGCCAAGTTTCCTTACACTACTTGTGTCATTTGTTATAGGAATCGGCTAATCTTTAGATTATGTGAGTATTTTCATTCTAGTATTGAGCATTTTGTTGCTCAGTAGTTTCAAACACCAACAGCTCTAATTACACTCACACTTTTTTAATTCTTTCACTGTATTGGTTAATGTTTTCACATTCTTTCATTTTCATTTGATCAAATTTCCTTCTTAAACTTTTTGTCTTGGCTCTTTGCACATTTTTATCACCTCTATAGACCTTTTGTAGTTTTGCACACATTTCAAATGTAGTTGGACAATCTTAGCTTCATCAGATTTAGAATAATTGAGAGAGGAAGCTATATCTATAATAATTATATTGTGATCTTTTTCTCTTTTCATCTGTTCCATATTCATAGGTTTAGGTGGTGACACATATCTATTTTCCAAGTAGAACAAACCAACATCTCCAATACTTGATGGGTATAGCTTCATCGATTCCTACCATGCTAAAAAGTTTTCTCAATTAAGCTTGGGAATCTCCCTTCTATATGAGATCTTGATCTTTAACTTAGGTATTTGAAACCTTTCCTATAAACACCAAATTCTTTGATACCAATTGCTGGAAATAAAGAGACTAATTAAGAAGGAAGGGGTGAATTAGTTACCATAAAAATAATTCCTTGTCCCTAGATGTCAAATTAAACTTTTCACTCATAATGCAATTCTTTACCTAGCTCATTTAAAACTAAGTTCTTGTTGTAACTTGGTTAACAAAGCAATCTTATGAATATTAATCTATTTTAATTTTTAGTAACTTATTTTCAAAACATAAAGCATAAATCCAATAACATGAACATAGATGACCCCAAGATTTAATGTGGATACCCAATTTGCAAAAACCACCATGTAACTAGTTACAATATTTTCACTCTTCTACAGTGAGCCATGTTAGGAGCCAACCTTGATAAAGGTTACAATACATACTGTTATGTATGACCTTATTAGGGAATTTAGATCACCCTTTTAGGAGTGTCCTAGTTAGAGGTCTTTAAACACTTCAATCTTGAAATGCCACCTTGTTAAAGGATTTACAATTTGACTATTAAGTTAACTCTATTAGGATATTTATTTACTACTATAATGATTAGAAGGTAACAATAATATGACGTAATTTATGAAGCAACTTATTTTTTATATTCAAATCTCTATTTTGGCTTGACCTCTGGATCATTAATGATCAAAATATTCTTTGCTACTTATCTTCCAAACTTGCCCTTTCTTCTTTTTCTTTGATCACATATCCATCTTATTTTATATCTTCCACACACACCTTACTTCTTGAAATTTATTATATATCATAAGATTTGTCAATTCATCTTGAATACCTTTTCAAATAACCAATAAGCAACCAACTACTTAGCCTCAAGTAGTTAATTAATTGACAAGTGTAATCTATTGATACTCGGTCAATATTTAGATTAATCACTTAGTTAACACTACAATTCCTTTGATGCTTGACTACTCAGTTAACATTGAGATTAATCCATTAGTTAACACTATGATTCCTTTGATGCCTAACCATTTAGTTAATATTGAGATTAATCACTAAGTTAATACTAACTACTAGATGCCCTTCATTTCCTGACTTCTTGGTTAATATTGATATTTGTGTAACATCAATGATAACATAAAATTTGAAGAATTATTTCCAACACCTTTGTATGCCAACCTTGCCTTATTTCTCACAATCTCACCATGTTCATTCATCTTGTTTATGAAAAACCACTTAGTTTATTTAACATTCTTGTCTTTAGGTCTAGGAACCAATTCCCATGTCTCATTCTTCACAATCTGATCTAGTTCTTTCTTCTTTGCTTCAATCTAATTATCATTTTGGCATGCCTCATCTGCACTCTTTGGTTCAACTTGAGAAATTAAACACAATTCTACATGCACTAATTTTTTTTTCATAATTCCTTTTTATTTATTTTCAATTTTTTTGATTAATGGGGTGATTCTTTTTTACTTTCCTATTATGTGTAGGCATTACTATTTCAACTCTTATTTCTTCTTTAGGTTTAGGTCTTGATTCCTCTCTTTGTTCAACAATTTGAAGATCATTCAGAAAATTATTGTTAGTCTCAAAGAAAAATTCAAAGTTTTCTATAATAGGCTAAGAATTAGTCTCTTCTTCATTAGATTTATAATCCAACATTCTTTCTTTAACTCTAAACTTTTCATCCACTTTTACATTTGCACACTCAATAATAGTCTTAGTTATTTTATTAAAAGATCTATAAGCTTTTCTTTTCAATGAATAACCAAGGAACATAACTTCATTGTTTCTTGCATCAAATTTGAGATACTTTAGTGAGGGTGCATGTCCAAACCATAATTCATAGCAATATTTGTTTGTACCTTTTCTAATCTACACTTTTTTCATTGTGGATATTATTGTGTTTACTACTTCTCTCCAAAATTTCTTTGATACATTATTCTCAAACATCATGGCTCTCACTGAATCTATTATAGACTTATTTCTTCTTTCAGAAATCCCATTTTTTCAGGGATCTTAGGTGCTAATAGTTGTCTCTTGATGTCATTCACTTCATAGAAAGTGTTAAACTCATTCAAGGTAAACTCTCCACCTCTATCTAATCTTAAACATTTTACCTTTACTCCAGATTCATTCTCAAGTCTATTCTTAAACAATTTGAACTTTTTAAATGCCTCAAACTTTTCTTTAAGAAATGCTACTTACATTATTGTAGTGAAATATTCAACAAGAATCATGAAGTATTTTTCACCACATAATCCTCTTGTTCTAGTAGGACCACTCAAATTTGTACAAAAAAATCCAATTTTGTTGTGGTAGTGAACTTCTTGCTAGGAAATGAAAATTTCTTCTACTTAGCCATAACACATTCTTTGTACACACCATTAGTAAGCTTTATAATTTTATATAAATATTTGATAGTAAATGTACTACTTTTTGGTAGTGGTCCAATGTCCCTTTTAGGATTCATAACATGGCTTAATCACCTCCAATGGTTCTATAAGACTATTGGTTGTATTAGGCATTGGTAGGTTGATCTTTTGGTGCAACAATAACACTGACCTTTCTATCAACTGGTATTAGAGCTTGGTCATAGGCTCAAATCTCTTAGGACATGAAAAATGATGATATTAGGGGGATTATTGGTAGTGGGCTAGTGTCCCTTATAAGATTCATGACATGGCTTAACCGCCTCTTATGGTTCTATAAGACTATTGGTTGTATTGAGCATTGACAGGTTGATCTTTTGGTGCAACAACAATTCTAACCTTTCTAACACTACTAGCCTTCAAAATATTATCAAAGTTTATTTGAAAAAATATTCTATGCCATAACCAACTATTATCCACCTTTGCAATCAATTATGTTATCTTTGTAGGGTTCAATTAAAAAATATTACCTCTAGATCTTGTACTAGTGCCAATAATCTTACCATATTTATCCTTGATAATGCATGTCTCTTCTATGAATTGTAACTAATATCCTTTATCAACCAACTATCCAACACTCAATAGGTTATTCTTTAATCCATCAACAAAATAGACACATCAGTGTTAGTCTTTCTATCAAGAGTAATAGATCCTATTCCCTTGATATGACAAGCTACATTGTTACCAACTTTGACAACCCCTCCATCATGATGAATGAAATTAACAAAATTATTCATGTCACTAGTCATATGATGTGAACAACCACTATATATGATCCAATAAAATTTCTTTTCAATTTGTAAAACTAAAGCTTTCTCTTCTCTAATTTTTTATTTAATAGCTACAAATCCTATCTCATTATCACTTTCACTCTAAACTCTTTCATCAGATTCATCATCTTCATTTCCATAAAAATAATCTCTAGGTTTTTAAGACTTGAAATTATTTTTATACCTTTTCTCTCTTTCAGGGTACTTAGAAGCATGATGACCAAATTCATTGCAAGTCCAAAATTTAAAGATTCTCCTACTATCTAGTTCTATCCTTACAAGTAGGGAAATTCCTTCTTCAATTCTTCTATCTTCCTCAGATATGGATCTTTTATTGCTAGCATAGTCTCCACTAGTGCTTGCACTTCTTGATAAGAAAGGGTAAACACTTAATGCACTAAAAGTTGTTTATACTCTTGGAAAGTCTCCATATTTCTTTAATCTTACTTCTTCTACTTCTAATTTTCCAAGTAGAGTCTCTTTGGTAAACTTATCAGTACAAGGTATCACTTTCTCAATCATCTACATTGTTTTTTTGAATGGTGTTGTCAAAGTTTTCAAGATCTTTCATATAATCTCATCTTCATCTTTATATCCACTGTGAGAATTTATCCCTCCAACAATTTATGATATTCTACCAATATAGCTTCCTACAAATTCATCCTCCATCATTTTAGCATCTTGAAGCAAACGTATCTAGTTATATAGTCTGATTCTTTTACCATTCTTATCACCTTCAAAAGTAGATTCTAAAGCTTCTAAAATTACATGAGATGTTTCTAAAGATTTTACCCAACTATATTCATTCTTAGGAAGAGATGAAAATTATTCTTATTTTGCAAGCATATTGCACATAAACAAACCTCTTTTAGATTCACTACAATCCTCAATTTTTCTTTCTTCCATAATCTTCTTTCCATTCTTTGTCATCAGCTAATACCCTAGACCCATAGATAGAAAATGAGTCTTCATCTTCTCCTTCCAAATATCTTAGTTAACTCCATTAAATTTAGGACTTTCTATTTTGAAGTGACCCACCATTGATCTCCTTAAGTTGTTAAGCTTATTCTTTAAGGACTAGATACTCTGATACTTTTTCTTTCCTTCAGAGGAGTCTATCATCTAAATGGGTCTAGGTTTTATATTTACTCATGGACATCACTTCCAAGTAGTAAAAAACATACTCCCTTATCTCTTCATCTAGATCCCTAGAGAAGTTCACAAGGCCTAATTATATGATGTTTTCAACGCAATAAAAGAGGACACAACATTTGAGTGGGTTTTAAACTAGTTAAAAAAATTGCACTTTGACATGCATCTTGCGAGAAAATCATCAATTTATTTGTGTGAGTTTTAGGTTGTCTTTGATAATTATCTAATAGGAGATATTAGGTTGCATGAAATCAAAACATGGATAGAAGATCAGAAAAAAGTGAGCATTAGAAAAATGTGAAAATCCATTAGAAAAATATGTAGAAAATAAGCTCTAGAGTCAAAACTAGTAAATAATCTAGCAAATAGTCTTGTACAAGATGGAAAATCCTTGTATGAGGATCTAGAAACATTGTATAACCCAAAATTAGACCTAGGATGAGGAATAGAACCTTAAAGACTCATATGACCTAGAACCAAGCCCTATACAAGTAAATAAAAGACTCATATGAGTCTTCTCAAATGAATATAGAAATAGAAATGGAGAAAAATGTGAAGTTGAGAAAATAAGAGGCCATAAAATTGATTTTTTGCAGCTCCATGGTGTGCATAAAAAATGTATGTGTCAAAATGAACTACACACACTTCAATATGGTTACTACATATCTAATTTGTAATACCCTTGCTTTGCTACCATTATAGACATAGTTGTTAAATTTCTATATAACTCTTCTATAGATATGTTAGCCCTTAATTGATATTTGAAATGCAATACTTTGATGTGTTGACTAATTTATTATGTCAGGTTGTAACAATTTCCTACTTGCAATGATGATGCTTTAATTGTTGTTAGTTAGTAAATGAAATTAGATTTATGATGATGCTATATGGTGTATCTTAGAAAGATTTTTATTATGTCTTCATGATGATGAGATATTCATGTTCGAATATTATGTTGTTTATATTTAGGATTTACTATTATACTTACCCCATACTTGCATGTGTATGGTGTGTTTATTTGTTTTACATTTATGTTTGATGTGCTTGATATGGTTAAGGGAGGAAGTCATACTCACCTGCTAGTCAAGATCTACACAATGTACCACTCCCTCCCATTGCTTGTTTAGCTTAGATATATATGCACATGTATATGCTTGTCTTTTATATAAATTTGCAGGTATTGAACATCAACCTCCCTCAATTGCTAGGATGAACATGCCCCATCACAATAACTCAATGGTAAGAATCAGGAGCCAATATTCAGGTCCAATCCCAGCTGTAGCCTAATTACTTGTCCTGAGAAGGAGGGCCTGTATTTGACTTTCCACCTTTTTTAAACTCATGAGTTTATCTTTCCCTGTGCTGTTTAATTTTGAGTTTTGGTAATGTTGCTTTTATGTGGATTTGACTATGTGATTTATTTGGTAAATGATTTAACTATAATATTTGGGTTAATAATATAATATTACCAATTGTTAAATATTATTTGATTAAAAAGAAAAGATTAAAATATGAGAATATTTAATCGATAACTAATTAAATATGTGCTTTAGCTTAAAAGATTTAATTTAAGAGTCTAATTTAAGAAGTTGGATAAAAAGAGAAACAAAGAATATTAAATTATTTAAGATTTAATATTATTTTATTATAATTATTTAATTAATAATAATTAAATTAGAGCTATATTTAAATAATGACCTTTACTTATTATTATTAATTTAGATAATAAACTATGCTTTAAATAGTACTTGCACTAGTTAATAAAGTGGAGGAAAGGAAAAAAAAAGAATATTTTAATTAAAAGGTTCTTTAAGTGTGCATGAAAGAATTAAATAATTAATGTAATTATTATTTAATAAAGTTAGTGGCTTTTGAAAATTTGGAGAACAAAAGCGCTACTTAGGGTTATGGTTCTTTATTAGGGGGTTGGTAGTTCATTTGAGAGATACATAGGTTTTGGGAGCAAATTTCGAAATTGGATCAAATGAACTATTGAAAGTTTTAGAGGGTTTGGATTTGCATGCGTTCATAGATTATTTTAGATTTTAGCTGTGATTTAGAGGTAGGGTTTGAAAATTCATTGTAGATTTTTATTGAAATATATGTCTACTCTTGCCTTCTTGTGTGCTTGCATAATGCTTCTTAATTTATTGTATTTATTTTTAGATAAAGGAATTTCGTTATAGATTTTGAAAAGGAAAACTTATTAATAAAGAAAAGTTGATTGCGAAAAAACTATAGAAAATTATTATGATTGTATTATTTTAAAACCTTTTCTAATATAGGGAATATTTAACTATAGAAAATTGGAAGAAAACCAGAAATTGAAAAGCTAGGATTTCAAATTTAAATTTTCCATTGGAACCATGTGATTATCATGAAATTTTCTAAATAAAGATAAATATCATTCTTATATCTAAAATAATTTGGTTGCAAAATTTATTGGAAACACAAAGGATTGATTGAGAGGAAAGCATGTTATAACTAAACTTATACATGCATATGAAAACAAATATATGAAATATAGAAAACTAAGTATATTATGGTTGCATGTTTTGAGAGATCAAATAAATGCAAAAACAGTGATTGCATGTTTATTTTTATTTTATAAAAATATAATATAATTTTTAAATTTATTTATTGTAAAATTATTATTATTAATTATTAATTTTGAAAATTTAAAAATAATTTATTTGAAAAAATAAAATAATAATTTATTAATCTTTGAAATTAAATAAATATTATTCATTAGTTATAAAGTGAATGTTATTATTATTGATTCTTTAAGTCTAGTTAAACTCGTAGTTTCATATAAATGATTTTATTGTTTATTAATAAAAGAGAGAAGTTAATAAATAAATATTTATAATTTTATGATATTTTAAGAGAAGTTGTGGTGGAGTTCACTTTGTAATCATCTAGTTAATAACTATTTGTCTTTATGAGAGAAATTATAAATAATTCATTAAATTTATAATTTTATCTCTAGTTGCATTATGAATTAAAGCAAAATTAAATATTAAAATTAGATTTAACTAGAAGTCATTTAATATTTTAGAAATTTAAATTGATATTAACATTTAATCTAATAATATATATTTATGTTATTAATTAAATTACTTATGATTTAAAGTTAGTTAAATTAATAACATGATAATATTGCATGATATTTTATATGCACAAATATACTTGACATTTAAATAATTATTGATTTAAATAAGTACATTAGTATAACAATTTATATTAACATGTGTATTTTTACTTTATTTCTAAATACGTCCTTATCATTGAATCTAAACAAGAGAAATTGATAGAATTAAATCACATGGTTAAAATCTATGTGTTTTCTTATATTCTATTTATAGTCTTGTGATGTTTATTTTTGTGACGGTTTTCTTTGTGGGTTGTTTAGTTGGAAAAGTTAGGATGTGCACTAGAGATATTTTTGAGATTTCTTTTATAATTATTTGACTGGATGTCATGATGTATTTTATGATTCAAATTGAGATTTATTTTTATGATATATCTTTTGATGAACATTAATGAGAACTCGAGTTTTGTGAATCAATGTTATTTTTGGGTTGCCTATTAAGGAACCAAATTTGATCAGTATATTACTTTTTTGGTATGTGACACAATTGTGGTTTGTGAGTTTTGGGAAGGTATTCTATGTGCATATCTATGAGAGTGGCTTGAAATGGGGGCCGAGGCCCAAAGTGGCTATCAGGGTAACTCATTGTAAGTTGTGTAATGAGTGATAACATAGTAATTAAAATATTTATAAAACATTAAAAAGATAAGTTAGAGATTTTTCCTTGTCCATGCCTTGAGTTCTTGTATAGGCTAAGGATGGGAATGAGGTGATACCTAGTGAGAGGTATGACTAGTTTTCCTCATCTTCATGAGAGGGTATTCTACTTCCACATGTGTCATGTTAGGGGTCTAGGGTCCAGAGTGACCAGTCTAGGGTAACTCAACGCTTGAGGGTCTGGGGTCTAGTGAGAGACTAGACCAGGATAACTCAAGTAGTTTGACTAGGTGATGACACTCTCTACCATGTAGCCTAAGTCTCCTTCATGTTTTAAATTTTTTTTTTTTTGCCTCTAGTGGTGTACTTGTTGGACATTACTTTTGATGATGTATTTATTGCAAGTTGTTACTCATTTATTAAATATCATTTATTCTTGACACTTGACTTTTATTGATGAGTGTTAGATATTTATTAGCTGTGTACTTATTGTTAGATGTTCTTATTGTTGGTGATTTAATTTTATTGATGACAATTGTTATCTATATTATTTCTCTTGGACATATGGCCATTGACTTAAGGTACATATCTTTCAATGTCTTTATTTTGATTTGATATTATATTATATTTGGTATCTGGATATTGACTTGGTATTGAATAAGTGTCCTTTTGATTTTGATTATCTCTTCTTCTTGAGTAGTTTGTGTTACCCTTGAGATAGTTTTGGCTATTAGGATTCCTTGTTTAGGAATTTTTTATGATTGATTAGTCATTTGTGGTTAATTCATTATATTCCCTACATGATGGGAATGGAAGCCTAACTAGGTGAACACACGGTCAAGAGGTAGTGTCTTCTTACCATTTGGGTCCCCCTCGGTTTGACAAATGTTGGATTCTTGTTGATATAGTTGTACAATTATCACTCTTATTCTTATCTTGGAGACTTCTATTTGTTTGATGTATCTATTTATCATGTGTTTTGAGATCCTACGAAATATTATATTGTATATTAATGTACTTGTATCTATTCTTGCATACCCTGTAACATGTGCAGTGGATGTTATTCATTAGATGTATTGTGTCCGATGTATTTATGATTTTTCTTATGAGATGATGTATCTATTATTTCCTTCTAATCATGACATTATACCTGAAAACTTAAACTAATTATTATAAGCTTCTTAAATGTGATTCACTGTGAAGGAACCCTTGAGGAATGAAAATTGTATTTGTAGTTGTTTATGTGTACTTGAAGTGTATGTGTATATTGCTTCAGCATTATTACTTTGATATTGTTTGAATTAAAAAAAAATAGTTTAGTAAACTTTGTAACATATTAGATTTATTTATCTCGGGTTCCCAAGCAAGGTGTTACATGATTCATCTAAGAATGAACATGATATTTCCCATCTCAAAAGATCTAATCAAGGCACCCTATTTCCTTGTATCTACTAAAGAGATTTAATTAAGCACTAGAAAAGAGATCAAACTAAAATGCATGCATGTTTAAGCTATGTTTTTCATACTTTTCATGCAAGAGAATGAGATTAAACTAGATGAAAATGCAAATATAAGCTATGAAAGAAAAGAATAACTAATCTAAAATGTATGCAATATTGAGCTACATATGAGAGTACTAATCAAAATACAACAAAGTCTTGAGTGCACAAATGGTGAGTGCTCAATATGAAAGATTTTCCTTACTCAAAATTCACATCCATATGAGAGGTGAGAGATCTCAATTTAAAGAGAAAATGGGTCAATTGTCCTAAGAGAGTGGTGGAGGGAATTTAAATAGTATTGGAAGATTCCACTAGAGTGGAAATCAGATGATGTGTCTTCCCTCTTGCAACTTGTCTCACATTTGAAGATTCCATTTGAAACTTGTCTCACATTTAAATATTTTAATTCAAGTCATGAATATGTGGAGACATTTTAATTCAAATCTTATTAATATTTCCTTTGTCATATATTTTGGTCAAAAAGGAAATTAAATTAATCAAAGTGTTAGGACATTTAGATTACATTAATTAATTTAATGGGTTTGACAACAGAGACATTGATAATTAGGAATTTATTAAAGTTTAGTGATTGTTGTAGATTAATGATTTTCCATTATTGATATTCAAATCAAGTAGAGTCCATTTGGACCAAAAATGCCTAATAAATTAGGACTTTGTAAATCATTGATCGATCCTTTGCAATTAGGAGAAAATTGATTCTAAGCCTCTTTTTGGGGTATAACACATATTAATCCAAGTTCATGTATAACCATCTAGAACACAAGTAGGTTAGTTAGGCATTTAGTTAAAGTAAAGGTCCCACCTTGGAGGTATAAACCATAAATCAAGAAATGGGTAGCCATTTTTTTATGTGCCCTTGAAGATAGGTCCAAACATAAATAAGAAGTTAGCTCCCTACTATGAAAGATGCCATGTCATTATAGGAAACCATACCAAAAGAGATAACACACCATGTTGAATGAAATCATAGGAAATAAAGACTAGAGAAAATGGATTAGAACTTAGAGAAGAAGGCACAAACATTTATGCACTCATAGAGTAAAGATAAAAAAAAGGTCCTCAACATGATGTCAACTACATACAATTGGAAATATGAGGAGCAATGAATACTTCCCAACAAAAGACTGGTACATAAAATAAAAAATATTTTTGGTTGATGCTAGATTTCTCATTTAACCAAGATTCTCTTGCATTAGACACCTGGGGTAAGTCAATAAGTAATGTGCACATCAAGAAACCCTAATATTTAGGCTTGAATCATAAAGATTGAACTCATCTTGTGTTATCCATGAAGTGTCTTCAACAGGTTTATCCTTCTGCTAAACTAGATACTCCATGTAGTCTTTTCCTCTAGTACTCTTACTTATTCTTATATCCAAAACCTTCTCAATGTTTCCATCATTCCTTTTGGGATAATATAAGTCATCTTTTAATTCCTCATCTAATTCAAAATACTAAAAGATGTTTGGAATATTGAATATTGGAGAAATATCCATGTCTTCTTTTAATTTTACTTCAAAAGCATTTCCACTGTCAAAATTTCTCCAATTTGTACAAGGACCAAACTTCTTCCTCTTCAACTTATTCAAGGTATCAACTAGAAATATGTTCTTCTTCAAATGAAACATAACATCATCTCCAACCTTAAAATATTTATGCCTTCTTCCTTTATCTTCTTTCTACTTATACTCAAATTTACTGTTTTCTAGATTCTTCTTTACTTCTTCATGAAAAGTCTTCATGAATCCACAAATTCCTCTAGTTCATAACTTCCCTTCATTTTAGAATTCAAATCTCTAAACTCAATAGTCCTTGTAGAATTCAATCTACTAACAATCTGAAAAAGTGTCTTCTTACTACTTCGACTCATAGACTTGTTAAATGAAAACTTGACTTGTTCTAAAATAAAATCCTAATTAGTAGACTTATCTTGAACTAAAAATATTAAAAAGTTACCCAAATTTCTATACATAACTTTAGACTTTCCATCTATTTTCAGGTGAAATGTAGAACTAAACTTAATCTTTGTATCCATTTTTTTCCAGAGTATTTTTTAGAAATAACTAGTACACTTAGTATCTCTATCTAAAACAATAGTCCTAGGTAATCCATGCAATCTTACCACTTCCTTGAAGAACAATTCATCCACATGTACAACATCAAATGTCTCCTTACAAGGTATGAAATGAACCATTTAAAAAAATTTGTCAACCACTACCACAATAAAACTAGTACCTCTCTGAGTTCTAGGTAAGCCAACCACAAAGTCCATATGGATATCTTCCCAATGTTTACTTGGCATAGAAAATGTTGAATACAATCCCAAATTCTGACTACTTCATTTTGTTGTTTGAAAAATTATACAACTTCTAGCCATGTTCTACACATCTTTATAAATTTGAGGCCAATAATACATATCAAAAACCAAATTTACTACTTTTTCAATCCTAAAGTGTCCAGCAAGTCCTCTACCATGTTTCTCCTTCATGATGTTATCTCTAATAGATCTTCTAGGTGTGCATAATTGAATTACTTTAAACAAAATGTCTTATTGAATGATATAATTGGTCCACTTATCTTTCTATTTTATCATATAATTCTTGCAAGTCTTCCAAGGTTCTAGAAAATCAAGATTAGTATCATAAAAATGTTTTAAATCATCAAAACCAAGTACCTCAATTCTCATTTATGTTAGAAAATCCCTCCTTTTTCTCAAATCATCATCATCTTTGTTTTAATATCCACTCTTATGTTTCAACACAAAGAATTTTTTTTTCAAACATTCTACCCACTTCATGTGTCTCTATTTAGCTTATTTTTCCTCCCTAGTCACTGCAAAGATTTATGGTTAGTGTACAACACAAAATCTTTAGGTATCAAATAATTTCTCCACTACTTCAAGGCTTTAACAATAGCATAAATATCTTGATCATAAATTGAGTACTTTTTCTTAGTGTCATTCAACTTCTCACTAAAGAAAATTGCAGGTCTTCCTCCTTGACTCAAAATAGCTCCAATGACACTTCCCCTAGCATCATAATCAGCTTGAAAAATGTTATTAAAATTTTGCAAAGAAAGAATAGGTAATTGTGCAATCTTGTATTTCAATGTTTCAAAACTCTTATGTGCTCCATGTGTCCATTTGAAATCTCATTTATCTCCTCTCATAGTCTTAGTTATGACATTATATACTGAACTGACATTTTTGCTAAGCTTCCCATAGAAACTTTCTAATCCATGAAATGATCTAACTTCTCCAAATTCTCTAGCTTAGGAAAATAAATATTCTTTTATACCTTTTTCAAAATCCATTGACAACCCATCATCTGAAACCATAAAACCAAGCTACACAATTTCCTCCTTCAATAATGAACATTTCTTCAAATTAATAAGAAACTTTTCTCCCTTCAATCTCTTTAAAATACTTGACTAATATGATCGAGGTGTTCTTCCTTAGTCTTACTAAATATCAGAATGTCATCAAGGTATACAATCACAAATTTACCCAAGATTTTATTTAGAACCTCATTCATCATCCTTCAAAAAGTATTAGGTGTATTAGTTAAACCAAAAGGTGTAACCAACCACTCATACAAACCCTCCTTATTCTTAAAAGAAGTTTTCCATTCACCCCCTTCTCTAATTTTGATATGATAATAGCCACAATTCAAATCAATCTTGATAAAATACTTTTCTCCACTCAAACAATCCATTATATCATCCATTGTAGGCAATGAAACCTATAATCTATTGTTATCTTGTTTATAGCTATCGAATTAGTGCACATTCTCCATTGTCCATTTTTTTTAGGTGCTTAAATAGTAGGTACCACATAAGGACTCAATCTTTCTCTTCTTTCACTTGTCTATTTGTTGCCTAGTTTTTAGTTCCATTCCCTTTTGCTCTAAGTTGCAGTCAATGTCATGTATTGAGTTTGATTCTAGGTTATCTTTAGGCAGATCTTCTCATCTACCCAACAAGAAAAACAAGTGGGAAATCATGTAAGCATGTGATTATTCAAATAGATAGGTGATTAGGGTTTGGGTGGAGTCAAGCTTTCCCTGATGAGAAGTGGTCTATAATTTCTGTTGATCTATTGTTCTATTTTCTAAATCATGTTGGAGAAAAAGATTCATATTGATCTACAATTTAATAGCGAATGATTTGGTCAAAGGTGGCATGAGAAAAGGTGAAAATTGAAGCAATGACACAAAATGCATCTAAATCTCTACGTCATAGGTTGAAAAGTCAATTTCTCTTAGGAATGGATTCTTAATTGATAGATGAGGATCAAGTCAGATGATTGTGGCTTAATTCTAGCTTTAAGACATTTAAGTTGCAATGGTGTATAGGGTTAATATGACTATTAAGATAAGGTATCAGAGGGTCACAAGAAATTTAAGTTAATCATGAGTTAAGGTTGTGAATCAAAAAAAGTTGAAGATTGAGGTGTCTCAAAGTGTTAAGGTTAACTCTCAAAGAAGGTTGTGAAAGTGTGAGAGACAACAATAGTTAAGGAATTTTTTTTTCACAAGATCACAAGCTAAAAGACATTTAAGACATTAAATGTTGCAACTTGGTAAAAGTGGTAATAGTTAAAAATTAAAACAATCATTGCAGTGTTGCAAATGTTTAAGCTAACTTTCAAAAATGACTTACGAAGCTGTAAAAGGTGATCTGGGTAGTTAAGTGTAAGGTGATTGCAACGTTGATTGTAGTAATGCAATTAAAGGACTTTAAGTGGAAAAACTATGAAAATTAACCCAAGACATTCAAATTTTAAACCATCGCACCACTATAAGTGGTTAATGGTAATCTAAGGTTAAGGTTATGAAGGAGTGACAATATGTATTCACATGTTTGTAGGTGGTTAAAGGCAACCTTGAGTTAACACAATGAAGTAGTCAGAGCTAATCATTACATCATTACATCAGGTAAAGGTATCATATGAATGATAGTTGTGAAGAAGTGACAAAGGAAAAATAAAGAGGGTTATTAGGTCTTAATTGTGATCATTTTTTTAAGATTGATAAACAAAATTAAAACTCGTTGTGACTATTATGATACAAATTATATGCATTTGGAACTGAAAACAAAATATGAAGGAAATGAAGATTCTAATAGGGTTTTAGAAGCCACATGAAGATAAATGGTCACCAGGTGTTCTCAAAGGTGTCATGAGATTAGGATTATCACTAGGAAAGATGCCACATGTCTATATGATGTCGCAGATTAGATATTTTCATGTCTTGTTCATATTTTCTTTCTATTATGTGACTATTGTACTACCAGAACGGAGGAATGATATAAAAATATAAATGTAATTCCTAATGACAATGAAATGTTTGGCAAACTTGATAATGAATTAGCTCTCTAATTCAATTTAGCTAATTCTCTCTTTATGTTTCATTTCCTGTTCAATTCATATATTAGTTCTACATTGAGAGTTCCCATGGATCCCATTTCACTATGGTATTTATAGTTTAGGTAATTCCATTTTCTTTTTCACATGTGATTTTGCTTCTCCTCTTATTTTTTCTATGGTATTTTAAAAGTAGTTTCATTGTGAATTGAAGAATAAATGTGAATGAATCTATTAGAAACTTGTTGGATTCCATTTCACCTAAGTCTAATAGTAAAAGCCATTCCATTTTCATCTCTTCTTCCTTTTCTCTTTGGCATTTAGATGATTAATATTCATTTAAAATAGGAGTAAAGATTAGAAAATTTCAATACAATCTACTATGTCATTCCATTGGGCGTGATAGGTTGTCCTAATCCATTTTTCCTAAATTATTTATGTCTACAAGTAATTTGGTTAGCCTTTACTATTCTTAGGTTAAGAGCTTATTTTGTCATAAAATTTTGATCTAAGAAAGACATATTCATTGCATATCATTGTAAGTCCTCAGGTAATTGTACCTTGTAATTTAGATGGTAGTGATAGAACACATACACTGACCCATTTTTTGGTGACATCCTTTTTCTTCTCCAAAAAATTGGGTATTAAAAGAGCCAAGTTATAAAACCTAAGAGGAGAACAAATCATTAACCAAATTTTTTTGGTGAATCTATTGGGAAGAATTCAAAATGAAAAAGCTTTGAAGAATTTCCCATCATAATTAGTTTTCACTCTAATTTCTTATCTATTTTGAGCTTCAAAATAGGTCTTATGGAGGTGAGCCATTTTCCATAAGAACCTAATACTAATTTAACAGCCTCAACCTGCTAGAAAAGGAGAAGGTAACTCAAAGTTGAAGACTGGTAAAGTTTTCTTGATCACCAGGGTTAAGGTAAACTCAAAAAACCATTTTCCAAATAGTCAATTCATCCTAGATCCCAAGTATACTAGGAGTGCCAAGGAAAGAGGAAGGATTGACCCAGTATATGAGGAACTCAATAAGGTCAATTTTCCTATTCTAGAAGATATTTTCCTAAAGGGAAGAGTTCTTACAAGGGAATCTAAAGCTAAGAAGCTCCAAGAAACTCACTTGCCTACAATTATTCCTACTAGAATAAGGTGAAGTCAATATTCTTCTTCTCCTATTGCTAGAATTTCTATTCCTCCTATCTTTGATTCTTTGTTGTTGATTGGTGCAACACTCCTTGTTTTAGTCAATTTCCAAACAAACCATATCATTGTACTAGTGGATATGGTAGTCCCTTGGGGAAATACAATTGGTCCTCTCAAACTTGTAGCTAATCATGACTTGCCAAGAGCATCAAGAATTTTTTTCCCAAGATTCAATGGTGATGGCACAATATCTATAGAACACCACCTAAATGCTTTTCATAAAGCCTATGGTGTGGTGAATCCTCAACATGAAGATGTGGTAGTTAGGATGTTTGTAGATACTCTTGTAGATAATGCCATTGATTGGTTCTAAGATTTACCTACCAGGTGCATCAAAAATTGGGATCACATGAAGCAAAGGTTTGAAGAATTCTATAAAAGTATAGAAGATTCACAAGTGTTGTTGCTACAATTAGCACAAATAAAGAAAGAACCATCTATTTCTATGAGGGATTATAATGCAAGGTTTAACAAACTCATCAAGAGAATGCCTACTACAAGTGAACCAATAGAAGACAATAAAAAGACCTTCTACATCACCTTTATGCCTCCTAATCTGGGGTATCAAACTAGGAGTACAAATCTAGGAAATTTATAAGCTACCCAAATGCTAGCTGTAGAGATGGAAGATGACATGATAGCCTATGATAAGTGGAAAAGAGAAATTAATATTGAATTATAGGCAATACAACTAGCACTTCAAATTATATAGATGTCATTATCCAAAAGTTATCTAATGTAGTTATTTCATTGAAGAAACAAATCAATAGGCCTATTCATTCTTTTGATCAACATTATCAAGAAGGTTCTAGACATCCAAATGGAGGTAAGACTTTGAAAATACCACTTGCTCAATAGAGGTTAGCAATTGAGGCTGCTCCAAGGAGACATAAAATGTTTACTTTCCACTTAAGGAAAGATCATGATGGGGATACATGTGTTGACATGATAAGGTATAAGAAAATGGTAGATAATAAAGAATAAATGGTAGAATATCTAGAAAGCGAAAATGATCATACTCCTTGTGGTGACTTGAAAACTTTTATTTGGAGTATGAATTAGATTAAAAAATTGGAGGAGATTATTTTGCAACTCTAGATGGACCTTAGTTGATAGTCATGACTAGGGGTTAGAACAATAAGAATCAAACCTCCAATTCTATTCTTGCAAAAAATTACGCACCATCAAATAAAACAACTAGAGATAGTTGTATCGTACCTTCAATTTCACAAAAGGAACACAAAGGTAAGTTATCTAATTCCTTTGATATAATACAATAATGTGAAGAGGCAAGAATTCAAATATCTCTACTAGATTATTTGAAGTCTAATCCTGATCAACTCCAATGTCATGTCCCGCCCCGACCATCATAGCACTATTAACATTTTGTTTCTTTTGGACTTTGATAGTTAGACTCTAGATGACACATTATTACCCACTATGGACATTGATATTTTGATCCTTAGACTATTTGATTTCATGTTATGTTATTGGGACATTGATACCTATATCATTAGGCTATATGATGATTCCTTATGATGTTACTAGGACACTAATATTCTAAGTAGTTTTTATGATGTTATTCAGATATGCTTACTTACCTTCTTGATGATCCATATGTCATGATTAAAGCTTATGTTATACTCAAGTGAATGTTTGATTTTTGAATTGTGGTCTCCATATGGTGCTAGATTATCATGTCTTAGCATATTTAGAGTAACATTAAGAATTCATGTATCATTTGAATAAACTAGAATTGTATACTTATATTATATTTGATGCATTGCTTAAGGTAGATTAATTCCATAATTTTCTGTAAGAATAAATGATCATAATGTTTTACACTCTAGATTAGAGAATTGCTACAAATGTGAAGTGTGTAATGTGATATGAATGGAAATACATATTTCATATTAGTTATGTTATTCATTGATGATAGAATCTATGTGATTTATATTTACATTATCATTTTATCACCTTATTCTTGGACTACTGATATTTGCAATAAGTGTGCAGGAAAGAAGCCCATGGATTTATGGAGAACCTTGCTAGGTGTTTGGAAAAACAAAGGTTAACCCTAAGGAGGGTATAACCTTTTTACCCTTGTATTTTATTTGTAAAACCAATTTGTGTGTATTATTGTGATTCTATAAAAGTAAATTTGTTTTTCTTGATGGCTTGCTAAGTGTGTTGTGTGTATTGTGGTGTCACTTGACACATGTTCTCCTTTGTAGCATGCTTAGTGGGAGGGTAGGTGGTTGAGTGAACCAAGGAGTGGTTTGGTAGGATTTCTTTTCCCTAGGTGTATTTATGGGTCCAAGAGGGATTCTTTCCATGCTAGGTCGAATGCACACCTTTTGTGAATTTCTAGGAGGTTTACACCATCCCTAGGGGTAGTTTGAGGTCTTATTTTAAAGCCCATATGATATACCTAGGGGGTAGGGGCATTTTTAAGTATTATAAGCTTCCCTAGGCAATGAAAAGAGCACCCAAAAATTGTGGATTCCCAAGTTGGCCGAATTTGGAAACTTAAGCATCAAAAGAAAACATTCTTTAGGGAGAGTTGGTTGGAGAGTTCTTGTGGGGAGAATTTTTGGATAGATCTGGAAAAAGAATCTAAGTGGGGTCAATTTTGGAAAAGAAAAAAAAAAACAAGGAGAAGAAGATAGCTTAGGAGGAGGATTGCTAGTAAAAAGAGAGGGAGCTCAAATTTGCTTGGAAACCAGGTTGGTAACTGATGCAGGAGCATCTTGCATGGAAAAATTAAATTATTAGAAAAAAAAAAAAGAGAGAGAAAAAAAAAAAAGGAAAAAAAAAAAAAAAAAAAAAAATTGTGGAGGAGAGAGAAAGTGACGAAAATGGAAGGAAAATAATTAAAAATAGAAAATAGGAAAAGTGGAGAAAAGAGGAATCTCTATTTTCAAGGTGCATGGGTGGCATAAATAGAAAATAATAAAAATCGTTGTCATTCCATTAATCGAGGTGTGTAGGTGGCATCTTAGAAGTTTGTGGAAAGTTCCTTAAATCATGCATTTAATATTTGTTGGGTGCTTAGTTGTATTTGGATGGGAATTTAATATTTATTTAAAGGTAGTTGTATTTACCTTTTATCCCACATTGGTTGTGTTTGTAATGTCTTGGGTTAGAAGTGCCTATTTGAGCAAGGCTTATTATCATTTGTAATCAAGTTCAAGAAGTTGAAGGAATGGAAGCTCTTCTAATGGAAGTTGGAGAAATGGAAGCTCTTCTAATGGAAGTTTGAGAAATAGAAGTTCTTGAATTGTAAGCTCTTCAAATGTAATCTCTTCTAGTGGATTTCAAGTATTAATGGATGCTCTATGAAGCATTTTTTTTGTCATCTCTCTATCTCCATCTTGTTGCATTTTTGGTTGTGAGTTGGTACAGGTGGTGTGTCATGCATCAGTAACCTTATGTACCCTTGCTATGAAAGCTTGTTGTCAAGTAGATTATTTTTATTGTGTTATGCATGTGAGTTTTCTGTAATGTAGTTGTAATATGGTGTGTTGTAATGTTGTGTTGTGTAAGGTTGAGGGATCATGTTTCAGTTTTGGTGTATGTGTGTATTGTGATTTACTTTGTGTTGTGAATTCATATGTTCTTGTTACAGTTTTCTGTTTTGGGTGTGACAAGGTGAGTCTCATCTCTTGGGAGGGAAAGAGAGCCTTGTGAGGGTAAGGGGTGCATAGGGAATGTGTTGGGTGAGAGTCTCTCCTAGAGTAGGAGAGGGATGCCATATGGGTGTTATGGGCCCCATATGCCACCTTGCTGGAGTTATAAGTATTGTAAAGATGCCATGTGAGGGCATGTATGTGGTGTTGGGTTGCCTTGTGAAGGCATGTGTATAAAGTGTATAGCCTAATGAAGGCATAGTTGCAGGTGGAGTCTCCTCAACATTCATTTTCCACCCTTACCCCTTGAGATGGATCTACATGTGATCCTAAGTGGTCTACCTTGGTTGGGAATTTTTGTGGTTTTATTTGTCAACTGTAAAATGTGTGAACAGTTTTGTAATGTGAGCATTGTGTTGTAAATGGTTGTTAGTAATGTATGTCCACCTAGTCAAGGTTCTCCCTACTCGGGGGTGGCATTTAAAAGGCCTAAGGTTGGGAGGAGAGTACCATGGGCTTGTTTGTGTGTGTTGTACTGCAGGTTGTGATCTATGGATTGAAGACTTGAAGAGAAGAAGGATGTTGTCTTATTTTTATGTGCAACAAAAACATACTTCCAAGTGAATTCTTATTGTATTAGGGAGAGTCACCCTTGGTTAACTCCCAATCTTGTGTTTTATGACAGCTTGTAAGCTGGAAAATTGTATAAGTGGACTGTATAAGTGGACTGTACTTGTTGATATGTTGCTACATTCAGTGATTAAAGAAATTTATATATCATGCACTATCCTATAGTATATAGAAATGAGTAAAGTTGTTATGTTTTTGTTTCTAAAATGATTCTAAGAGAAAATGTGTGTCTCCATTTGAAATTGATACATTTGGTTATAAAGACATTTTGTTAGAATTTCAAATAATGTTCTGGTTGGAAGGAACTAAAGTGGTTAGTGAAGTTAGTTAAATGTATTGTAGTAATGTACATCAATATTGTAGATCAAGGAAAATAAATATAACAAATAAAATAAAATAAAAATGCTTTCATTGAAAAAGAAAAATATAGTTATATTTGCTGGTTCCTTTGACTGTAATATTGGTGCACTACATCCAAAGACTTGTTGAGCACTGCAATAATAAAGATGGAGGTCATGATAGTATGAATGCTAGTGTTGATCATCACATAAAAGCCAACACTAGTGGTACCTCTTTGACTGATGAAGATCTTGCACTACCTAAGTTATTTCAAGAAGAAGAGTCTACTATCTTAGCTACTTCTCCCAATACAAAACTAGACCCTTTTTACATTTTCTTGTTTATTAAAGGGAATAGGTTGAGTAATTGCATCATAAACTCAAGGGATTCTAATAATGTGATGCCTACCTCTATAGCTAATGCTATAGGTCTACCTTTGACTAAAACTTTTGGCCATTGTTATTCAATAGATGCAAAATAAGTACCCTTGCTTGGCTACCTATCCTTCTAAAAGGCCAAAACTTACCATCCTAGTACTAGATATCCCTACAAGTTATGAAATTCTTTTAAGTAGAAGTTTTTGCAAGGAGATGAGGGGAGAGATAAAATTAGCCATTCCTATGCCATCATCCAAGCTAGAGGAAAAAATGTGAAATTAGAACCAAAAGAAAAAGAAAAATTCACTATTCTAAAATTAGATGATCTTAGGTCTCAAATCTTATATCAAGAAATGTATTTTGGTAACTATATGCTATTTCCTAATACCCTTAATATTAAATAATAATAAAAGAAGACTAATGGTTAATAGTTGTGGAATTTATAATTTGATGGCGGTTGTGCCAATGCTAGTTCTAGTGTAGGAGTGGTTTTGACATCACATAGTGGAGAAATAACTTGTTTGGCATACAAGCTAGATTTTAAGAAAAACAACAATATTATAGAGTATGAAGCCATTCTCCTTATAATTGTAGCAAAAAAAAGGGGTCAAGATGCTCAAAGCTCAAGGAGATATTGAATTGGTGGTAAGGCAAGTGAAGAAACAAAGATTGAAAAACTACCATAATAAGCTACAGGATGAGATTGAAAGTTTGGATGCTTTATCAATTATAGTAGTACCAAGGGAATTAAATTCAAGAGTTGATTCTTTGTTAGTCCCTAAATCTTTGCTCCTCCACATCCTAACTTTAAAGATCAAATCTATAAAGTGGAAGTTCTATTCAGGTCCAGTGTTCCTGATATTGAAGATTCTTGGTAGGTGTTTGAGGATGAAAAACACATACAACAATTCATTGAAGGGGCAAAACCTTTTGCAAGCTTTTATTTTTAAGGAAGCACTAATTCAAGTGGTGATCCATTAACAGATGGAAAAAGGAAACCACATCCAAATATGATCCAGTTAAAAGGTAAAAAGATCCCATCTCATCTCATTTCTTTGGAAAATCTTTTTGATAAACATAATGAATACATTAAGAGAGAAAGAGATAAGGAAGGAAAAGCTCATGGTGAGTATGATGGAATAAATATAGGGACAAAAATTAGTCCAAATATGATAAACATAGGGAAGTGTTGCACACAAAATGAGAGGGTAGAAATCAAGAAATTATTCATTGAATATTAAGATGTATTTTCTTAGAGATGAATATCTAAAAAATTTAATGGATGGAAAATTCAAACATGAAATCCCCCTAAAGCTAGGAACACTTGCATTTAGATAGAAAGAAAGGAAATACAACCCTATAGTTGAAGGGGCAATATTTAAGGAGATTGATAAAATGTTGCAGGTTAGGATCATATATCCTATTCACCACTCTACTTGGGTAGCTAACATTGTGCTAGTGAGAAAGAAAAATGAAGAGAAGGATTTGTGTGGGTTTTAAAAATCTAAAATAGGCTTGTCTAAAAGATAATTTTGCATTTCCCAACATGGATCACCTCTCACAAACTATTATAGAGTCAGAGATGATGTCTACATTAGATGGCTTCTTAGGGTATAATCAGATTCAAGTAGATGAGGCAGATTAGTTCAATATAAAATTTACCATACCTTGGCATACTTTTACATATAATACGATGCCTTTTGGTTTGATTAATGTAGGTGCAACATTTCAATATGCAATGAATTTGGCTTTTGGTGGTTTGAAGGATAAAATCATTGTTGTGTACCTAGATATTTTTTTTCTACTACCTCCAATCTTCTCACCAGAATTAGTACATTCAAAGGCTCCATGTCCTTCTTCTCCACACTTGAAACAAGTTCCCTCAAACCAAGACCTTTCTTCTCTCTTTCCACCATTACAATTCCTAGAATAACCAATATAATTACCTATAATGTAATTACCTCTCTTACCAATAGGTTCTTCATTCCATTTGGTCTTCCCTATATCTTGCATTGCACTATTAGTTATACTAATTTATCCTAGGTTCTATCTCTACTTCTTTGAAATCTTCCACCTCTTGCTCTTTTTATTTGATAATGTTTCTTTTCAAAATTTTCCTTTTCCTTCAAGGTATACTAATATGCTTCTTCCACACTATCCATTTTGACATAACTAATCTCATATTGAATTGATGTCCTTAAGCCATTCATGTATCTAGCCACTTTCTCAAATTCATTATCTATATGTCTAGATTTAATATCCAATTTATAGAACTTCCCAGTATATTATTTCATAGTCATTCCTTTTGCCTCATATTTTTCATTCTTCTCAAAAGAATAACCTGGTAATTTGAATGAAGGAACTACTTCTTCATCTTTCCAATCATCTTTTCTCATGTCTTGATCTTTTATTTTCCTCTTTTCTATCTTTCAATCTATAAATGATCCCACAATAGTGAAGCACAACCCTTCAACTTGGTGAATTCTACCTTAACCTTTTGATTCTCAAGAGTACTTTCATACTCACAAAACTTATCCATCTTAGAGATCTAATCCAATAGAGAATTAATCTCAAGTTTTCCATCATAGAAAGGAAATTTAATAACATGTCTAGAGTTTACCCTAGACAAAAATCTCAAGAGTTTTTCCTCATCTTATTCTACCTCAAGTTTAGGATTAGGATTTAGTACTACTTCATCATCATTAACATCCTCAAGATGTACACCTCTTCTCCAGGATGTCTTAAAAGCTTCAATCTAGATGCAATCTACCTCAAAATATACATTATAATATTATCTTTATTTCTTCTACCTCAAACCATCTTGAAAATAGTTCTTGTACAATCGTAACCTTTTGTAAGTTATAGGTCAGATTCCAAATTTTTTATCCTACAACCAATATTTATGCAGGAGCATCCATCATGTAAGGGAAATATTGCTTCACCCAAAAATATTTCTATTTCTAATTTTGTATTTTAAATAAAGGATATTCTACTATAGAGTTTATATTTGTGGAAGCTTTCTAATTTTAGTAATTTGGTATTAAATGCTCAATTTTTTCTAGTCTCATACATGGAGGTTTGTCTTAGACATATCAACCTACTAGATGAGTTTCATTGTCATATCTTATGTATCGGTGCAGATATTATAGATTCTTGTTATGAATTTTGGCTATTCAAAATTTAGATCCAATGATGAAGGCCTAAATGACTTCAAAATGAGGCAATACCATTGCTAATGAGATCTTTCATTATTAGCTATTGTAGAGCATTAGTCAAGGATCCCAGAAAGGGGATAATTTCCCATTAGGTCAATAATTCATTAGTTATGGTCTTCAGAAGTGAGCCCATCCAAAAATATAATTTGTAATTTTGTTTTGAGTTAATTCTATGGAATAAAGAGTAATAAAATAAATATAATATGAGGTTGGTCAACATCAAGGGTTGGGGCTTAGTGTCTAGGATCTACTTGTGCCAGAAAATGCCTATATAAGGAAGGTTCATAGGTTATCCAAGGTAGTTCTAGGTGATAGTTGTATCTCTATCTTATAGACTATTGTGAGGAAGGCACCCATGCAGGTTTTCATAGTGTAATTCTATAATTATGCATTTACATTGATAATATGAAGCCCATTTTTTTTCTCTCATATTATTTTTATGTCTCTATTTCTATTGTGTATTGTGGTATTAAGGGGAGCACCCTTCATCGAGTGGTATCAAAGAAGGATTTCTTAATTTTGTACATATATTGTTGACTATGAGGCAATTTACAATAGGACCATGGTTTGGGCTAAGTGTGTAGATAGATTGTCAATTGTGAGGCAATTTGCACTAGAATTTTACTAGAATTGTGAAAATGCCTCCACAAAGAGAGCATGGTGTCAGATGTATTACACATAAGGTTAGATCCCTCCAAAGGAAAATGAAAGCATTGCAAGAAAAAAGGTGTAGAGGGATGAATCTTGTTCTAAGAGATGAAAGTGAGGATGAAAGAGAAGGATGACACATTGATCAAGAAGAAGTGGAAGTTTTGAACCCAAAAGAAGAAAATACTTTTAGGGTAATTTCCAAGCTTACAAAAAAGACCCAAGTTTAAGGATCCTATTTTTTTGAGAAATCTTAACTCAAAGGAATTGATCAATTGGATCAATGAATTAGAATAATACTTTGAGTATGAGGATATTGAAGATCTGGATAGGGCCAAATTTGTGAAGGAAAAACTAAAGGGTCATGCAAATATTTGGTGATAAGAGACTCGATTGGAGATAAATAGAAGAGGGAAAGTGATGCAAAGAGGAGTAGTTGATCCATCAAAATCTTCATAATAGCTTCTATTTGTCCTAATAGAAATTGAATTATGAGGCTCACTACCATTCCATTTTCCAATATCATAATTTATTTAGATATTAAAAAATCACCAACTCACCAACCTTAATAATCCAAGCCATTGGTGCCACCACCTTTTCTAACATCAAACAAAAAGAACTCTTATACTATGGATTACATAATGCACTTGACCAAGACTTAATATTATCTTACCAACATCGTACCATCCTTCTCTATTTGTGTTTGTAAGAGCTCTCAACCTAGGCATTCATGTGTGGTTGTCAAACCATTCACCACCTTCTCTTCCTTTGGTGGATATCGAGTTCATCCTTCAAGAATGCTACCACCTTTAGCATGCATCGAGGTCACCCTTTCCTATTGGGTTTCCACAATAGCATGAGCCCACTCCTTCTTCCTTGTGGGATTTCTACCCTCTAACACTACTATGATTGGGGTGCATAGATGTGGCTACATGTTCACAAACTACCACCACCTTTTTTTGCAAAACACAAGACTATGGTTAAACTGCCAGCTTTCACTACTATCACAAATCCTAGGAGACTTCATGAGCGATGGTTATGCTTACCACCCATGAAACCTACTCATACTACTGTCATGTTATTGAATCCATATAAGACCTTGTTGTCATTCTAGCACCATTCTCTCTTCTTAGTTAGTTTGTCAAGCAACCACCATCTATGGTGGTTAGAGATTCTCCTTTCTTTCATTAGTATCGATTCCATGATGAACACATACCCGATATCATGTCTCCTTCCTATAGAAACACCTGTGCTTAACCAAGAACCAGTGTGTGGTTCTTTCTCACTATCTTTACCATAGAAAACAACCCCATTATTCATTACTTGGTTGGTTGATGGAAATAAGAAACCATCTTGTCCTTGTATTGATGATGGGAGAATAGTGTAGTCAAGGTAGGAAGTTAGTAGTTTTCAATAACTATTTCTTCTTCATAAAAATACCATAGCCAAACATTAGATTAAAATTGAATACAAATAATGGAAAGATAAATATGAATATGAGATAGAAGGATAAGCAAAAACCTAGAAGGTTAATTCTATTAATTGAACATCCTTCTTAAGACTTCTACAATCATGGCTCTCTAGCTAAAGGCTAGAGAGCCAATCTTTTACTCTACTTGCTCACCAAGAAGAATAACTATCAAACTACACTCTATTCCTCATTTATGTCTTTCCATTATAATAAAGTCTATTTTATAGATAGTATTTGGTAGTTCCAACCTATTCAATAGCTTGATTACATTTGATATGTGATACAAAAGACTATTTCATTTAACATGTAGTATAATGTTTTAGGGTTTTCTCAATAATAGATGAATAATCTACCATTAGAATTTTACTTAGAAAATGATTTTAATGGGATCCCAAGGTGTCTTAAAATGTTAAATTTGAGAGTGGAGGTGGTGCTCCTACACCATAATCCTAAGCTTTAAACATTTCCATGTCCTCATGAAGGGTGTTGGTGGGAATCAAGTATCTTTGTGTCTACATCATCATTAGATCAATACCTCCTCTACTTTTTATATCTCTTTCAGTTGTGACTCTATCCATGGAGTTTATGCTGGCAACTTTCAATGATTCTTTAGTTTTTGCACAATCCACTCATCCTTTCCGCATTTATCCCTCACCTGGGAGTTCCATCATGCCTCTCACCCCAAGACTATTGGTAACACACAATAGACCAATCACTGGCCCTGGATCATATCTCATGACCCTCTTGGTAGACATTCTTGTCCAACTAGTACAACTAAGTGAACTTGCACCAACCTGTAACCAAAACTTCAAAACAAGATTTTGAAATAAACCCAACATAGGGTTAGGTCCTAGTGCAGATCCATGTACTCTCAAGAGCATGTAGCTTTGATATCACTTGATGCAAAGAGGAGTGATTAATCCATACAAATCTAGATAATAGCTTCTATTTTTCCTAATAGACATTGAACTACAAGGCTCACTACATTTCCATATTTCAATATCATAATTTATTTGGATATTTGATGTAGGAGCATCCTGGGTGCAAGGGCAATCTCGCATCACTGAAAAATATTTTATTTTCAGTCTTTTCTATTTTAATAAGGACTAGTAGACAAGATGGTTACTATTTATGGGAACTTATTATTTTTAGTAAGTTTTTCATACAAGCTCATAATATTCTCATTTTCTATAGGAAGGTTCATTTTAGAGTTGTACGCCTACCATAAAAATCTCATTGCTCAAGCATTAGTATCCGAGAAGTTATTATGGATTTTTGGTGGAAAAATTTGCAAAAAAAATCTTCAGGCTCATCATTGGAGGCCTTAGAGTGCCCGAATGGGGTCCAAAAACTTGATAGAAGGGCGCTTGCACAATTTTGAGCCTGCAAATCAAGAGATGACATTTCCAAAAAGTGGTTATAATAGCCAATCAGAGCAATGTTTCATGAGTTATGGCCTTCACAAGTTGGGCTACCAAAATATCTAAAATAATTTATCAAAGATGTATTTGGCCAACTCTATGTGTATTGTTAGGGTCTGTCAGCCCTAGGTATTAATTTTGAGCATCTAGAACATTCCTGGGTGACATAAAATTGCCTATTTAAGAAAGATCTGAACATTTTCTAGGATAGCTCTGGGTGATAGTTGGCAGCTTGTCTTGCAGATTGTTGTAATGAAAGCACCCATGTGGGTTAGCATATTACACTTATGAATTCTATAACTCCACATTTGTGGTGCAAATAAGAAGTCCATATTTTGTTCTCACATTTTCTGTTATTCCTATGTTTTTGTTATGAGTTTATGGTATTAAGGGGAGCTCCCTACATCAATATTAAACAATCACCAAATCACCAACCTTTATAAGCCAAGCCATTTGTGCCACCACCTTTTCTAACATCAAGCACCAAGAACTCTTGTACTATAGATTACACAATGCACTTGACTGAGACTTAATATTATCTTGCCAACAACATGCCATCTTTCTCTATTTGTGGTCATAAGAGCTCTCAACTTGGGCATTCAAGTGCGGTTGTCTAATCATTCACCACCTTCTCTTCCTTTTGTGGATATCAAGTTCCTCCTTCAAGAATGTTGCCACCTATAGCATACATTGAGGTTACCCTTTTCTATTGGGCCCACTCCTTCTTCCTTGTGGGCTTTCTACCCTCTAGCACTGTCGTAATTAGGGTGGATAGATGTGACTACATATTGACAAACTACCACCACCTTTTTCTGTAAAACAAAAGACTATGATTAAATCACCATGTTTCACTGCTATCATGAATCCTAGGAGACTTCATGAGCTATGGTTATGTTCACCACCCATGATGTCTACTCACATTGCTATCACATTATTGAATCTAGATAAGACCTTGTTGTTATTCTAGCACCATTGTTTCTTCTCAATCAATTTTTCAAGAAACTGACACCTTTGGTGGTTACCAATTCTCCTCTCTTCCATTGGTATCAGTTCCATGATGAACACATACCCAATAAGGTGTCTGCTTCCTACAAAAACATCCGTGCTCAACAAAGAACTAGTGCATGGTTCTTGCTCACTATATTTACCACATACAATGATCCCATTATTCATTACTTGGTTGGTTGATGGAAATAAGAAACCATCTTTTCCTTGTATTGATGAGGGGAGGATAGTGCAGTCAGGGTAGGAATTTGGTAGTTTTTAGTAACTATTTCTTCTCCATAACAATACCATACCCAAACATCAGATTAAAACCAAATACAAATAATGGAAAGATAAACATGAATATGAGATAGAAGGATAAACAAAAACCCAAAAGGTTAATTCTATTAATTGAACATTCATCTCAAGACTTCTACAATCATGGCTCTTTGGCTAAAGGCTAGAGAGTTGATCTTTTACTCTACTTGCTCACCAAGATGAATAACTATTGAACTACACTCTATCCCTCCTCTATGTCTTTCCATTACAATAAAGTCTATTTTATAAATAGTGTTTGGTAGTTACAACCTATTCAACTACTAGGTTACATTTGATATGTAATACAAATGACTATTTTATTTAACATGTAATATAATGTTTTAGGATTTTCTCAAGAATAGATGAATAATATGCCATTAGAATTTTACTTAGACAATGATTTTAATGGGATTCCAAGGTGACTTAAAATATTAAATTTGAGAGTGGAGGTGGTGCTCCTACACCAGAAAGATAAAATCATCAGATGGAATCAAATGGTAGATAAATTGAAGAAAAAATTCATTCTCATCAATTATGATCTTGATCTACTAAAGAAAATACAAGGGCTAAAGCAAGTGAGAAGATATATTCAAGAGTATACAGAAGAGTTCTACCATGTTCTCATCAAAACAAGCCATGTAGAAGCTAACAAGGAGAAAGTTGTTTGTTATCTTAATGGGTTGACGCTAAGAAATTAGGAGGAATTGAGTTTGGTATGAATGAATAGTATTGAAGAGGCATACGATTTTCCCTGAGAGTTGAGAAAAAGTTGAACAAGAAGTTTGATAACAATAATAATCAAAGATGTTGTCATAGAATATCTTATAGACAATCTTATGGAGGTTGAAATAATGATCAAAAAATGAAGGATGAGGCTAGAAATAGAGATTAGAATCAAAGGGGAAATAATCATTTCCATGATCATAATAATAGAGATTAGAGAGGAAGAGGAAGAGGAAAATGATCTATTAGAGGTGGTTTTTGTGGAACCTATTTTTACAATGGAGAAGCAAGGCATAGGGTATTTGAATGTCCCCAGTGCCAAGAAAGGAATTAATAGGAGAATTAAACACTAGGCGATAGTTACACATGTTGATGAAGATGCCAAATCCTCACATTTTTAAGATGTTGAAAGAGGAGAAGTCCTAGTTAAAACAAGAGTCTTGTTGAGTGGTAAGAATGGACCTGATCAAAGGAGGAGTCTTTCATGCAAGGTGAAAATGTGAAGATAATTATATTGATTTGATCATTGATGGTGGAAGTCATGACAATTTGGTGTTAGAAATAATGGTCACAAAGTTAAAGATCAAGAGGTAGAAACACTTGCATCCATACCATATTGCTTGTGTGTAGGATGGCCACGAGGTCATGGTCAATGAGAAATTCTTAGTGAAGTTCAAGATTGGAAGCTACCAAGATGAAATGTTTTGTGATATCATACCTATGGACATATGTCATATTTTATTGGGTAGGTTGTGGCAAATTGATTGACATGTTGTACATGATGGGCATGTAAATACCTATACTCTGACAAAGGATGGAGTGAAACATAAGTTGATGCTATTAAAGGACAAAGAAGATGAGGTATGTAATGCTACCAGAATATGTTTTTTTATTAGAAAGTAAATCCTAGAGGGTATAAGGCATGAGCATATATATTATGTTGTAATTCAAAAATATGGTAAAGAAGAAGTGAAAGGGTTATCTATAGAAATTGTAGATTTTTGGGAAGAATTTCTAGATATTATGTCTAATAATGTTCATGGTGGATTACCACTATAAGGAACATCAATCATAGGATGGACTTGATTCCAAGATCCAGTTCTCCAAACAAGGTAGTGCACAGAATAACCCCAACATAAAGTGAAGAGTTGAATTAACAAGTGCATGATTTGTTGTAGGAGGGGTTGAATCATGAGAGTTAGAGTCCATGTGTTGTACTAATAGTATTAGCACCAAAGAAGAATCAAGAATAGAGGATGTGTACAAATTCTCAAGCTATCAACAAGATCTCAATAAAGTACAAATTTCTATTGCCATAGATGGATGATATTATGGAATATTTAAGTGGAGCTTTGTATTTCACAAAGATAGATCTGAAGAGAGGGTACCATTAGATTTGCATCAGAGAAGGAGTTGAGTGAGAGACTCCCTTCAAGATAAGGGAAGCATTGTACAAATCATTAGTCATCCCTTTTGGGATAACTAGTATAACATGAACTTTTATGTAGCTCATGAATAAGGTACTAAAGGAGTTTTTGGGTAAGTTTTTCATTGTTATCTAGATGATCTTTTGATCTTTAGTAAAAAATTGGAGGAGAATTTGATGCACATTTGTGAGGTGCTTGATAAGATGAGGGAAAAAAAGTTTCTAATAAATTTTAAAAAGTTTAATTTTGTGAAGGAGTTAGTGTACCTTGGATTAGTACTTTTAGTAGAAGGTCTAAAAATGGACCCTAAGAAAGTGAATGCTATGCTTTAATAACCTACTCTAAGGAGTGTAACTAACATAAGATATTTTTTATGGACTAGCTAGTTTTTATAGAAAGTTCATTAGAGGTTTTAGTAGTATTTGTGGACTCTTGACTAAAATAATGAGAGGGGATAGGAAAGAATGCAAATGGATTTTAGGAGAAAATAAGAGTTTAACTTGTTGAAATAGAAATTCATAGAGCAACCTATTTTAGAAATTTCAAATTTTAACAAGGCATTTCAAGTAGATTGTGATGCTTGTTGTACTGCAATAGGATATTTTTAACCAAGAAGGTAGACTTGTTGTTTATTTTAGTGAGAATTTGAATGATGCCAAAAGAAAATATTTTATTTATTATTAGGAATTTTATGCTATATTTTAGGCATCAAAGAAGTGGAGGCACTATGTTCTTCATAAAGAGTTTTTTGTATATTGATCATCACACTTTCTAAAATTTGAATAGTCAAGGAAAATTGAACTAAAGGCATTTAAAATGGGTTGAGTTTTTGCAGAGTTATACATTTATTTTGAAACACAGGAGTGAGAATTCTAATAGAGTTGAAGATGCTCTTAGTAGAAGACAAATTTTGCTAACAAAGATGTAGATTAAGGTGGTTGGGTTCAAAAAACTAAAGAATTTGTATCCCGAGGATCTTAATTTTGGTGAGGCTTGGAAAGCTTGTATAGAACTTGTTACACTTGATAGGACAAAGTGGTTTGATTTTATAATCCAAGATATAATGTTTCAAAGGAAGTTAGTTGTGCACTCCAAGAAGTTATATGAGAGATAATATCATCAAGGAGAAGTAGAGGATTGCTTGAACACTTTGGTAGAGATGAAAGCATTTCTTTGGTTATTGAGAATTATTACTAGCCATAGTTACAAAAATATGCCAAGAAGATAGTATAGAGTTGTAGTGTATGCCATATGGAAAAAGGAGTGGAGAAAAATGCAGGGTTGTATCAACCATTACCTATACCTAAGAAGCCATGGGAAGATGTCAACATGTAATTCATTCTTGGTTTACTAAGGAAACAACAAGTGCATGATTCTATATTTGTGGTAGTTGATTGGTTTTCAAAGATGGAACCTTTTATTTGATGCAAGGATACTAGTGATGTTGTTCATATAGTAGATTTGTTTTTCAGAGAATTAGGGAGACTACATGGTCTACCAAAAAGTATAGTTTCAAATTGAGATAATCAATTTGTTGGGTATTTCTAGTGTACAGTATGGATGAAATTGAAGATAAATTTTAAGTACTATTCATCACATCATCCAAAAATTGATGGACAAATAGAATTTGTGAATAGGGTTTTGGGGAATTTTATGAGATTCTTGGTTCAAGATAAGCCAAAAGGTTGCTAATTTTGTTGAACATTTGAAGAAAATCCATGAGGAGGTGAGGAAGCACATTACAAGGATGAATACATAGTACATGACTAACGAAGGTGTGAAAAGGAGATATAAAGAATTTAATATTGGATATGAATTCATTGTTCACTTGAAGAATGATAGATTTCTAGTGGGAACATATAATAAGTTGAAAATGAAGAAGTTTAGACCATGCAAAATACTAAAAAAGGCATGTTTCTAGAAATGCCTATGAAGTATAGTTACCAACTAAATTGAATATTTTACCAGTGTTCAACATTTTAGATTTGATAAAATATTATGAAGGAGATGATGTAGATAAAGTCAGAAAAGTGACGTGGAGTATTCCAACAACTACTTCACCTATAAAAGAAAATTGGGGAGATACTAGATGAAATAGTTAATGTCATGGCTAGCAAGTGAGGATGTTGACCATCTTGGTTTCCCTCTAACTACCTAAGATGTGACATGGTCACTTCTCAAATTACCCCAAGTGTATAATGCAAGATCATCTTGGGTGTAAGTGAAATCTTGCATCACCCAAAATATTTCTATTTCTAGTTTTGTATTTTCAATAAGGGTTGTTCCAATACAAAGTTGCTATTTGCAGAAGCTTGTTAATTTTAGTAAGTTAGTATTATGTGCTCAAATTATTTTGGTCTCATATGTGGAGGCTCATCATAAACATATCAGCCTTCCAGATGAATTTCATTTTCATATCATATGTATTAGTGTGGTTATTATGGTTTTTTTGTATAAATTTTGGATATCCAAACTTTAGGTCCAATGGTGAAGGCCTAAATGAATCCAAAATGAGGTGAAACCTCAACTAATTAGATGCTTGTGTGAACTACTATCATATAACTTTAGCTAAGGATTCTGAAATGGGGTTATAATTGTCCATCAGGTCAATGGTTTTCTAGTTATGGTCTTCGGAAGTGGACCTATCCAAAAATATAATTTACAATTTTTTCTTGAGTCAATTTTATGTAATACAGTATAATAAAATAATATAATACGAGGTTGGTCAGCCTCAAGGGTTAGGGCTTAGTGTCCAGAATCTTCTAGGTGCAGAAAAATACCTATATAAGGAAGGCCCGCAGGTTATCTAGGAAAGTTTTGGGTGATAGTCACGTCTTTGTGTTAGAGACTATTGTAAGGAAGGTGTCCATGTGGGTTTTCATATTGTAATTTGATAATTCTATATTTTTGGTCATAATAAGAAGTCTATAATTATTCTCTCAAATTTTTTTTGTGTATCTATTTCTATTGTGTGTTGTGGTATTAAGGGAAGAACCCTTCATCAAATCCAATTAAGGTTCTACATGATCCCAAAATCACAAGAAAGAAAACCTTTCTGTGATACCACTTAATACAAGGTTAGTAGGGAAGGGAAAGCCAATTAAATATTGGATCCAATAACCTAACAAAATTCCAAGAATACACATAGAAAAAAAAAAAACATAATTGCAACAAAGAGACCATTCCTTTAATAGGTTTACTGATTACACAAGTCTCATGATAAAATATACTGAACAAACATCCAACATGCTCAGTTGTGAGACTTTCTAGGTTTTGGCTAGTGAATTACAACATTAGAGCTTAAAGCTGATAATCCACATTTTACTACTATTTTCTTCACTTCCTCTATCTATCTACTACAAAACTACTTTCCTAAATCTTAATCCAAGTTCATATATAGCTAGCCAGACCACAAGTCATCTAGTTAGGCATTTAATTGCAACATAGTTCCTGCCTTGGAGGTGTAAACCATAAATCAAGCAATGGGCATCAATTTTTCATGCATTCTTAAAGATAGGTCCAAAGACAAGTAAAGAGTCATCTCCCAATCATGCAAGACACCATGTTATCATAGGAAACCACATTGAAAGTGATAACATGCCATGCCAGATGAAATCACAATAAATAAAGACTAGAGAAAATGACTGAAAACTAGAAGCATGAGGCATAAAAATTTATGCACTCATAGAGTAAGGGTCCAAAATAGGTCCTCAACATGCTATAAATAATGCACAATTGGAAAATATGAGCAACAATGGCTACTTCCCAAATAACATACTACTAGATAAAATAGCAAATGTTTTTGGTTGATGCAAGATTTATCATTGACTCAAGATGCTCTTGCATCAAGAAGGAAGGACTACAACTAGTACATGTTATTAGTAAAGAAGATCGTAATGAAGAAATGTGTGAGAAAAAAAAGTTCCTTATCACATGCTAGTAAAAGTGATACATGGATTATTGACAATGGATTTTCACACCACATGACTAGTGATATAAGTAAGTTTGATAAGCTAGAAGAGTATACTAGTGGAACTATTAATCTTGGGAATGATGTTTCATATTCTATGAATGGTAGAGGATTATTGATGCTAAATAATAAAGTCAGATGTGAAGATGCAAATTGGGTTTAGGGACCTAAGTATAATATGTTGAGTGTTGCACATTTGAATAATAAATGTCACATGCTAGAATTTTAGAACAAAAAGGTTTAGATCTATGATGATCGTTACCACTTATATTTTTCTCATGCCTCAGCCATGGTCTACTTCTGAGTCTTTTCTTAACTTTGAAGTTGAACTTGAAGCTTCATTTTACTTTAACTTCAAGTTTGAGCCTACATCAGTCTTCCATGTGTCATAGCCCCTTCCGTTCCTTGAGTTAGTCATAGTGAATATGAAGTTGAAGTTGAAGCTCAATCAACTGCAACTTCAACTTTAGCTTTAATGTCAATTTTACATACTGACACTTGTTTTCATGTAGGTTTTCAAACTTCAAACTAAAAGCAAGGTGGGTCCAGTAAAAATGTTTCCCAAGGTATGCAAGATTATAAATAAAGGATTTTAAGGTGGTACATGTTCAGATACAACAAGAGTTGGCAAAAGGCTAAATTTGTCATTTCACGATGACACGAAATGTCAATAAGTATGCGGATTTGATAAGAATTTAAAGAAAATCACTCATGGGGGTCTTTTCTAATGCATGTCACATGAATAAGTAATTATTGCATTAACTTTCCAAATCTTTCTTGCAATTTCCTTGTAAATCATCCCTTAAATGCATTCATTTTACCTCTTTTTCCCAATCATTTCACCATTTGCAAAGAAGTTCTAGCATTGTTGGGTAGGGAGAACAAATCATAGTTTGTAGCTCTGTCAAATTGTAAGTGTGTTGCCATAACCCTCTATAATTTCATTTGTGTTTGCTTTGTTTTAGGATAATTTAAGGAGTATCTTTTAAAACCTGTCTTTCATAACAATCATGATGTTATTTCATCCTAAAATGCCCAAGTTTGAAAAGCCATTTTTTCTTAGTTCTTTGCCTAAAATTCATGGTACATTTTTGGTAAATAAGAATTTGTCTGATGTTATTGAGAGAACATAAAACACCCAGTCAGGCCCCATTCACCAAAAGTTAGCTAATAGGGGGTTATTGGAAGCCGCCACCTTTCCCATTGCAATCACATGCCCAAAAATTGTTATTGACTGTGCAAATCATTACAACCCTATCACCAGGTGCATTAAGAAAGCTTTAGGGGAGGTAATAGTTAAAATCAATAGAATCAGTGTCTATTTAGCTTTTATAATTCCCCACAAAGAGCCCTATGAGCCATGGATGTTCAAAGAAGTAGAGCACCTATATGCCAAGGGAACAAGCCACTATGATAGTAGGGTAGCTAAATCCTAGCTCTTGAAACCTATAGAGGGGGGTTCCAAATTGCCCAAGCCTTTAGATATTTAGCATTTTATAAAGGAGACTACAAACATTGTTCTTTTGTTGAATAGGATTATGGGGAATGAACATGCTTTTCACTAGGAATCCTGGATGTACTTTTTATACAGAAGATTGTTGAAGGAAGTAAGTTCATTGATTGGTCCAACCTGATTGCTGAGAATTTGCATAAAGGTTTAATAGATGTCAATAACTTTGGTCCATTTTTCTTATCTTCCTATCTAATTTATATCCTAGTAGCTTCTAAGGAATGGGAAAACCTCCCACATACCCCTTGGGTCGATGAAATGCCCATTGACTAGTATAACAGTGATCTTTAGAAGACTGCTTTGTGTAAAGAGTTTAGAAAGGTAAATGATGTCTTTCTAGGAAGGCTGGTCTTCAAACTTCAAGGTCATGAGAATAATAGGTTGTCTAAAGAAGCCATGCAAGTTGTGCAAATCTATGGCTGCTTTTATATTCAATTTCCCAGATTCACATATATTAGGATAGGTGGCTTTTGTGGTAAACCATTGAAATTACCTTGTTACTGTTTAGACTCTATGGTTTTATTTGAAGTAGGCAGGAAATTTGTCTCTGTAGTAGAGTCTTTTCAAGTTTTAAAGAGGTTTTCTTTAGTATTTTTCCCTATTGAAATTGAACATTATAGATGCCCCAGTCTAAAGGAAGCTATGTTAGAAAAGGAATTATTGGGTTGTTTGTTCCTTAAACCCTTCTCTTCCTGGGAAGATTTTGATTATACAAGTTTTGTCAGAAATAATGTTAAGAATGCAACATCCCTTGTTCACATCCCACAATTAGAAGATTATTGGGTGAACTATCTTAATAAATTTGAAGTTAGAAGGAGACTATGGTCATGCCTAACTATTAAACAAATCATTATGTTTAATGTGGAACTAGATAGGTGTGGGCTAAAAGAGGAGGATTTTGAAGAGGTGTTTGATCCATTCTACATTGATCAGATTGAGTGCATGCCCATTCCCAAAATTGACTAGGGAAGAAGGGAGGAAGATGATGTTTACTCCTATACTAAAGATGTGCTAGCTAGAACTACAAAATGGATAAAATAAAAAACTATTGCCACTCCTAATCTTTCTAGGAATTTTTCAAAAAGAAAAGGTAAAAAGACTCCCAAAAAGCAAGAGATCACTAATAAAAATATTCATGATCCTATTGTAGGTCTAGTTGAAATAGTTTTAGAGCCACTTCAACATGAAGTTCAAGAGGATACTCCAAAGACAAAGAGGGTGACCCATTCAAGCATGAAGAAGGCATCAACCATCAAGAGCAGGAGTATTGTAACAGTTTATCTTGAGGTTGTAGAAGAACCACCTATGGTAGACAGTATACTGGAACCTTAGAGCTTGCTAGTAAATATCGAGTGCCAAGATAGTAGTCTTGCCTTAGCCAAATTCTCCCCTGCTATAGATAAGGACTTGGTCATGCCCAAATGGTTAGAGACTTCAGTGGAAAACAAGAGGAGCATGGTTCCTCTATCCATGTCGATCAATGATTTAGTTAGTAAGTGCTTGGGAAAGATGCCCAAAATAAAGAAGGTGAGGACTGAAGAAAGGATTAGTTTTGATAAGAATTCTAGGCATTGGTCAGTAGAAATAGCTACACCACCAGATGGAAGCTCGTGCGAGTCCCTAACACCTCAAGACTACTAGATAAGAAAAAGTTGATCTGGGAAAAGTGAACTGTGAGGTTGATATGGAATTCTTTGAAGCCTCCAATAAAAAGATTGCACATAGAGTATGGAAAGATGGACAAGACAAATAGGAAATGAAGGAAACCATCAAGAACATGACACAATATATTAATGCTATCCTTCATCCTGAAGAAAAACTAATCAAAAAAATGTCAGCGATCATCGATGTGTCCTCTGCAACTAACCAACAATCACTGGAGAACCTACACAAATGTAAAGCTGTGGTGGAAACAACATGAGAATGGATACAATACATCTTGGATGACATCATAAAACAAATAGGTCATTTGGATAAAGCTTCGAAGGAAAATATCAACCATTACTAAAAAGGTGGAAACAAGCAATGAAGGTTATGAGAAGGAGAGAAATAACTGGGCAAAGGCAATGATGTGGCTAGAAGACGTCCAAGAATTTGGATTGCAAAAATTCTAGGCCGAATGTCTTGTGATATGCTTATATGAGGAGGCCTTGTATGTGATCAAAGATTTTATTGATTGGAGAAATGAAGCATTGATACAAGGTGTGACCAAGATCAAGGAAAAGTTGCAAGAACTTAAGATCATACATCAGATAATTCAAAATGACCTTAAGTGGTTTGTCAAGAAATTCATAGGTAAGGAAGATGACTCTGTTGCCCAATTTGAAGGGGTAATCAAGGAGGTTCAAAGAAAGTTCCAAGAAATATAGGACAAGAAGGCACCAACTAAGAAGGATTTTTCTAACGCAGCGCATACTAAAGCCATGTTAATCATCAATCCAAAGCACTTAGAAATGCATGAAGAAAAGGTACTTGAACTAAAAAAAGAAAAGGAGATCTAGAAACAATGATTTTCCTATATTGATCTGCTACATTACTCCATCATTTTATCATTTTATGAAACATGGAAAGTGGAAAGGAGCATGACCAATGGAGATGGTGCTACTTGATGGGAAGGAGCAGTTACACTTAGTTGCTTAGTTATCATTTCTTTTGTCATTTTTCTTTTCTTGCATTTTGGTTAACAATTATGTTAACCAATAGACTATTTACTCTTGGCGGGGTAATTTTGGCAGTTTTCCAATCCCATGCCTATAAATATGTAATAATTAGTATGGTATAGGGGTTAGAAATTCTCCAGCAGATCGATAAACAAAACTATTTTTGTTTGTGGTTTAATTCCAAGTTTAGAAGTAGCACTCCTGAACTCTGCAAATATGAAGAAAAATCTACAGTTTGATTTTGGTTAATGGCTTTATAAGTAGATACTATTGTCTGCCTATTCAAATTAGTATTTTTGAAGATACTATTTATGTAAAAGCTCTTAGCTGTGTTTGTTACTAGTTTTGAGATTGTCAATTCAAAACATGGGATGCTGTGAGAAGTTAACATCATTAAATTTCCCTGCTCGATTGTTTAATTTTTAGTTATGTGGATAATCTTGATAGTTAAAATCGAGTGGTTCTTCAACATAAGTTTTTGTTTTGTATTGATGAGATAGAATAAGTTGATTCAATGCTTTTAGCGGATTGTATTCTAAAAAGGTCTTTCTATTGAGCTTTTAGATCAATTTTTTTTTATTTGCAATAAAGGTAGTTGAACCTATTTTCTTTGAGGAAACTTTAAGTAGAGAATTCCTTAGTCCTCTTTACGAATTCATTTTTTGGTATACACTTTTTCTCTATTTTGCATGTGAGCTCATATGAGGAAAATTGTTTACTAACAATGATAATAGAAATCTGATTGGTACTAGAGATAAAATAAGAGGTAATATATTCTACCTAGATCCTACTATTAGTGCATATCTACTTGCAAAATTTGAAGGTTTGTGGTTATGCCATAAGAGACTATGTCATGTTGACTTTGAGAATATGGTCAAAGTAGAAAGAAGAAAATGCCAAAGCTGCATATACCTAAGAATGCTATGTGCAAATAATGTCAACATGGTAATATGACTAAGTATAGTTTCTTAGGAAAAAAAAATTCAACAAATTATATTTTGGAGTTAGTTCACACTAATTTATGTGGTCCAATGAGTGTTAAGAGACACTATAGAGATATTGTTGATGATTATTCTAAAATGATGACAATGATGCTTTTGAAGCTGAAATATAATACTTTTTAAAAGTTCAAATGGTATAAAGAGAGAGTTTAAAAGGAAACTTGTAAATAGCTAAAATCCCTAAGATTTGATAGATGTCATGAGATTATATTTGATGAATTCATTAACTTTTGTTGAGAATGGAATTAAAGACAACTATTTGCACCAAGGACACCACAATAGAATGCAATTGTTGAAAGAAAAAAAATCAATTGTTGATTTTGCTAGACCATTGTTTTTTATTAAGAAAAATAGGTTTTATAGGGACCTAAAACCCAAAAGTTTTATAGCATTAAAATTAAGGCATTAAAGTCTAGCAAACACAAAATAGCAACAAACAGCCAAAAAGAAACAAAAGGCCAAAGACCAGGAGGCAAAAGCCAACAGCCAGTCTGATAAGGAAAACCAAACCTAATGGTTCTCCTTATCCAGATCCTATAGAGATTTTGCTAGACCATTGTTAATTGAAAAGGAAGTTTCATAAGTATTATGGAGAGAAGCTATAAGCACTGTAGTATATACTCTCAATTGAGTTCAGTTGGAAAAAGAAATAGAAAAACACCATGTGAACTTTGGTATGGTGATACACCAAATGTAAGCTCAAAATATTTGGAAGTAAGTATTATGGGGTCCCCAAGATTCATAAAGGAGGCATTCCGTTGAGACCCATTGTGGATACCATTGGGTCACCCACTTATTTCCTAGTAGCTTACCTTGCTAAGGCTATCTCTACCTTAGTAGGAAATTCTGACACATTTGTCAAGGATTCCAACCATTTTGTCCAATTTTTCAGAGATGCTAGGTTGGAGA